>OX459095.1:23936777-24424277 GCA_949775045.1 Metridium senile
TAATAGACGAGTTTTGCTTTAAAAAAGGGCAATTTTTTTCCTGCGACTAGCTCGGCATGAAAAGCGATCATTTTCTTTCGCTTCGCTTGGTTAGTTTTTAGTCGCTATTTTTCACGACTTGAACGACAATTTTTCAATCAAAGACAACATCTTTAATCATGAAATTACTTTTCTAGAGTCGTGGAACATAAACTAATTCAGCCAGACAATTTCAAAACGGGTATTAATGGGCCTTATTTTCAATTTCACGGGTAGTTTGCAAACTTCAACCTGAAGTTTACACTAAATTAAAATACAAACATTAACCAGAAAAAAACTTATAGCTAATTGTTTGTGATTCAAAAACTCTAAGCTTTGAACATGTTCATTGCATAGATCTACTATTGTTTTAATCTTTACGGTTGATCAACCACACGCGTATTTAGAACATTAATTTAAACATTAAACATTAATCATTTAGTCTCTGATGATGCCGTTGACGGCGAAAGCTCAGACCCTCAATAAATACATTTATATAGTAGCAAGGCGTCACTCGATCACTCATTTAATGTTCATTGCAGTTCGAGATTTTTACTCATCTTCGGCGTTTTTGATTGAGATGAAGCAAAAACTCTACTAAAAAAAGATTTGTAATGTTTTAGCCTTTTCTTCAAAAATTGCATGCAATGACTGTAAGGCTACATATATTGGTGAAACAGGTAGATCGTTTAATACTAGAAAACAGGAACATCAGAAAGCAGTTCAACAACAGGACAATCGAAACAACATCGCCATGCATTATACCAAGACTGGCCATTCCATTAACTGGGATTCTGGTGAATGTATTTCTTTTAATGGGAACAGAAAGCAAAGACTAGTCCTTGAAAGTTGGTTTACCAAGTTAGAACATCAACCAATTAATAGATCTATTACACTTCCAACACCATACAACCGGCTTGTAAACAAACTTGACAATCAAAACGCCGCCGAAAAAGTACCGCCACGCAATGGGACTTATGCCGCTAATGACACCCAAGCGGTTCAGCCACACAAAAAGACCGATGCCGCTAATGACGCAACATCCATTAATTAGCGTGGGAGTAATATACAAATTAGGTAATACCTAATAGCGGAGCTCCCAGTTTAATTTTTTCTTACAACATCAATATGTGCATGTAAATACCACTTATTAGATATTTTCTTGGGTATTATATATTACGGGCTGATATTTTACGAGTTGCTTACGTATTTTGCCGGGCAATAAGGACATTGAGTGGGTATCAGTCTATCAAAGAGTGTATAGCTTAACAAATAATTTTAGATTAAGATAATTCCAATATAAGATACTGAATAACTGTTTATTCTTAAACATGAAGTTATATAAATTTAAAATAGTGGACTCGCCTTTATGCACATTTTGTAAAACATCAAACGAATATATGAAACATTTTTTTGTCGAATGTGTAAAATCAAAGGACCTATACTTTAACATTAACCAATGTCTAAGCAGCGCAAATGTAAAGTTAATACCAGAGCTAAGTTTTAAAAATGTTCTCATTAATAGGGAGTTCTGAAGATACTATGGAAGGTTTCTTATTTTTACTATACAAATATGTACTTTATAATTGCAAACAAAAACAGTTACTTCCTGTCATTAAATATTATCAAATAAATCTAATAGACTATGAAAAAATCGAATACATCATTGCAAAAAATAACAACAAGCTATACACTCATTTGAAAAAATATGAGAAAATCCAAAGCTTAATTCATAATTTAGTCAATATAATGTAATAACGAATTAGCCAAAAAACGTTATATTTAATTTATGTACTTTTTCAGTCTTTTGTAATTGTGTTTATGTAAGTGTAAAAAAACTATCAAAAAATCAATAAAATATATAAAAAAAACTGTTAACTGTTAACTGTTTATTGTAATTTCTATAGCATCTTTAATCGAAAAATATAACTTTTCGAAGATTCAGCGCGCGGAGAGAGAATCTAAACAAAGCCCTGGAAAAGCCAGTAAAATGTAAGATATTTCTCGCTCTCTTTTTGATTGACATAATGTCAAAAACCTCATTGGCTATCGATGTAGATGACGCCATCATGTAACGCAACGCACAAAAGGAAAGTTTGTCATTTACACGAGGGGCGGAGATTTCTCATTGATAAAAGTCCCATAAAAGCATGTTAATGGACAATTCATGAATGGAAATTGATTTAATGTAAGTAAAAAATTGTAATAAATCTCACTGCCTTTTCTTAGGTTGGTTATCGTTTTCATTCTATGCACTTTTTCATCTTTTTCTCAAATTTTCAACTGTCACTTCAGTCACTAGTTTTGTTCAGACAAAAAAGTGTTCAGAAAATGTTTTTGATGGAAAATACCATTCCCAAACGATAGTGTGAATAGCCTTATTATTATCCCTTTTATTTTTAAGTCATTAAGCTTATTTTGCTTTTGATAACGCCTTGAAAAAGTGCTGTGGCTGAACAGTCGTTTTACGGCCGCTTTTAATTTCACCTTCTTTTATTTAGTTAGGATTCCGGATAGAAAAGGTTAAACCTTTTCATCGTATTAGATTTACTAAAAAGTAGTCATGGCAAATCTTCAAAACAAAACAAAAAGTTATTTTGAAATGGAATTAAAAGCCTCAAGAATTATAAGTTCTACCAACACAACTGATCGATTTGAAAAGACAAGGATTTTAAAACAAGGTATTTTATTATGAAAAACTTTGTGTAAAACATCATTTTGTTCTGTAAAAAAAACTTTAACGACTTTGAAGTAAAAACTACTAAAAAAGCTCGTTTCGTAAGCATAAAATAGTCAATATTGCTAAATAAAATGAAGTTTTCAACCAATTTTAAATTATGTTTGTATTTCGATTCATCTTTGATGTTTTCCGTTGATGAGGTTAAAGTACATAAATAAACAACTTTTTCAAATCGAAAAAAGGCTACAAAAAGTACAATTTACACATGCACAAAGGATTTTAAACCTTTTCTCTTTTGTTTCTATATTAAAACAGAGAACGGATTTTTCCTTTTTGAACATTAATTATATTAATTAAGTTTTTTTAGGTGTTTTTTTTTTTTTCACGCTCGTTATATCAAACAGTTTTTCAGTATTAAAATAAGCTTACTGTCTCTCAAAAACTTGAAACAAAAATTAAACTTGAACTTACTTTATCGGTGATTGTATTTTCCTGAGGTTTTCTACTCTTCAATGACGTCGACATTGATCATATTTTGACGAATAAATGTATGTACTTGAATTTTGATTGATTAAACATTGTTCATAGTTTAACTGCCAGGCTTGAAAATCCTTCAATAAACTGTGCTAGGAAAGTTTTCATATCAAACAAAGTTGCTTCTTTATCATTTTTTTTTTAAATTGCTGTAGTCTTTTAATATTCTTCCACGGAGGTATCTAGAAATACGTTTTCTTGATCTTTTGGAATCAGTCTTTTGCTTTTCTTTAGTATAATTTCTTCGTTTTTGTGTCCTTCAAGTTTATGTTCTTCTTCGGTCAAAACTCTCTTTATGTTCCTCGAAATTCATCTTTCTCCGTTGATATTTTGTATTAATGAAAGCCCTGTTTTCCTCCGAAACGTTCGTTCTCGAAACCCTTTTTCTTTAGCGTTCATTTTCTCTGTTTTTCGTCTGACAAGTTTCGTCTACAATCTCGCTTTCTTTCTTTCTCTTTCAAGCCTGCGCTGTTCTTCATTGAAACTCCTTCGCCGTTCTCTTTCTCTTTCTTGTCTTCTTGTCTTTTCCTCTTCTGTTAACTGTCTTTTTCCCTTATTATTTTCGTTTTCTTTTTCTTTTGGCATTTGTTTAAATTGAAGAAAGCTTAATAGTCAAAGCGATAAAAAAGTTGATAAAACGTCGAGAAAAGCGAGAAAAAAACGTTTTCTCAGGGAAGGATATTTTGACGCGCGCGCCCTCTTCAATTCCCGCCATAAATAAGTAGCCAATCAGAATCGCGATGTACACGGACGGACGGACGGACGGACGGACAGAATAGGGATTCCTGTGTCGGTCGACGAAAAATCAACTAGATGGGTTACCATTTTTTCTTAAGTATGGTGCTCCGCTCGCGGGGGCCTTCGGCCCGCGCGGGAGCTCCGCTAATATACAAATTAGGTAATACCTAATAGCGGAGCTCCCAGTCTAATTTTTTCTTACAACATCAATATGTGCATGTAAATACCACTTAATTAGATATTTTCTTGGGTATTATGTGCTGATATGTTACGAGTTGCGTACGTATTGCGTACGTAAAATACAAGCAATGATTAAATGTCAGCCCGTAATACCCAAGAAAATATCTAATAAGGGATTTATTATAATTTATTATTCACTGTTTATTGTAATTTCTATATCATCTTTAATTGAAAAATATAACCTTTCGGAGATTCAGCGCGCGGAGAGAAAATCAAAACAAATAGTTAAAACACAGGCAGCCCAAGCAAATCACTTGTATTCAGTGGATTTTTTTTTTTTTTTTTTAAATAAAATGTTACTAAACTTTGTCGTGATGTATGTACTAAATAATTTTTGGATGAGCTCCCGAAAGATATATTTAGTCAGTTAGTTCGGAGATATGTGTGACGCAAGACCCATTTAAATCAGACTCCTTCAGGTTTCGCTAAGAATAAAACATTTTTTTGAATAAAACCAAATCTTGTAATTGCCAGTCAAATGATGAACATGAATTCATTAACTGACTATTCTTTTCCTCTTTAGTTTTGTTGATGCAAAACACTATATATATAGAGAGAGTAGAACACTAACAAATTTGAATTCTTATAGTGTTGGTGTACAATTTATTATGAAGATTGTTTTACAATGCACTATCCTAATTATGTTCCATATATTTCTCTTAAAAAATAACATAACTTAAGTTATTTACAAAAGATAATGCATTGCCTGCTACGAAAAAAACAGATGTAAACCACTTGGGGAACAAAATTCTGGAAAACGTAGTCCCGACCAATGCAAATGCATGGTAGCTCCGGGGGTTAGAGCATTATGAAAGATTAGCTAAATTAAACTTATATATAACATTGAAAATAAAATCATAATATAATTTTCGTAATCCGATTATATTCCAATTATACCAATGTCATTAATTACATGTGCTGATCAATACAAAACTGTTTGCCCACTGATCAATCTTCAAATTCTTACAGTTAAGTAATTCTCCCTTGTTTTAAATAATAATATGTTATAGTACTCAATACAGCATTCAATTTCAGATTGTATGAGGTTGCAAAAAAAGGATGTATTTAGTATGTAAATATACTTGTCGTCAATCTGAAAAAAAAGAAAAATGATTGTAAATGATTATGCAAATAATAATTCAATACAGTTTATTTCAAAACATCTTTCTGCAGCTGTGTAAGTACAGTAGTCCAAGGAGACAAGTGGAGTATCTACGGCCGAAATAATTGTTTTAGTAAAAAACATGTCATCGGTCAAATAAAGAATAAAAATCAGAACTTTTTCAGACATGGCATCTACTGGTGGTATGTCAAACAATTAGACCATTAGTAGAGTAGCCAATCAGAACACAGGATTTGTGAAAGACCATTAGTAAATTGTATATAGTAAATGCAGAGTAAATGAGAGAAAAAATAATAAATGTACCTGCTTACTAAAAACAAATGTCTGTGCAAATATCTGCCAACTGCAAACCTATATAAAGAAAAAAACTAAAATAAAAATGATCTTAATTAGACATGATGAAAATAAACACAATAGTAAAAATAATGATAATGATGAAAATCATGATAATGATTCTTGATGATAGTCATGATAACTATCATAATAATAATGCTAATAATGACACTAATAATATACAAATTAGGTAATACCTAATAGCGGAGCTCCCAGTTTTTAAAAAAATTAAAAATTAATTTAAATTAATTAATTTAAATTAATTTAAAAATTGTTCCAACAACATCAATATGTGCATGTAAATAGTTTTTGTGCATGGGCCATGCCCAATCTAAACTGTAATTATTTTAGTTATGTAACCGCAAAAGAAAACTACAAAATCATAATTTTATTTACTTTTTGAGCAAATAATAATCTGCGATATATATATATTTTCGATAAAAATTCAAAAATCTTATTTATCACGCATACAACGTACTATATTTTTCAATAATTTTATGCTCAAATTATGAAAAAGGTATTTTGTGTGCATAATGAATTATTGACTAAAAATCCAACCCAAACCATTTATATTTTTAAAATATGAACCTAGAAAAAAAGTTCGATATCACTATAACGTTTCAAGAGAAACAAAATTAGGGGTATTCACGCGTTTTTGAAAGATATGAATTTTTAGATTTTACTTTTTGAGGTCAAATCGCACACAAATTCGTGACAGCGTGACTTTGTGTCACGACACGGCGTACATGGTAAGTTTGCGAACGGCAAGGTACCCTCAAGTTCGCTTCAAACACAAGACAAAACGCTGAGAAAAATCAAGATTTTGAGCTTCATATTTACAAAAACGTTACTTGAACAAGTACTTAATAGGATGGTAACTATGTATTAAAAGGGAAAAAGTGAATTCTAGAACATTTCTTTATAAAAAAAACCTTTTCATCGTATTAGAAAAGTATTCATTGCAAATCTTCAAAATTCAAACAAAACACAAACGACCTGAAAGTTCTTTTGAAGTGGAATTAAAGACCTCAAGTATCAACCAACACAGGATCGATTTGAAAAGACAAGGATGTTAAAACAAGGTATTTTATTATGAAAAAGTTTGTGTAAAACATAATATTGTTCTGTAAAAAAACAGGCTCGTTTAGTAACCATACAATTGTCCATATTGCCAAATAAACAAAAGTTACTCAACCAATTTTGAAATATGTTTGTATTTTAATTCATCTTTAATGTTTTCCGTTTATGAGTTTGTAAAAAGTACGTTATGAATAAATCCCTTTTTGAATTGACATGCAAATGCCACGAACAGTACAATCACAAATATCGTGTTAGTGTACGGTTTTTATCTCGAAAAGTAAATCAAAAGCTAGGAGATAAACCTTTCTCTTTTCTTTCTATAATAAAACGTTAACAGAGAAAGGATTTTTCCTTTTTTGAAGCTTAGTTATTTCAAGTTTTTAGGTGTTTTTTTTCACGCTCGTTGTCAAACAATTTTTCTCTCAAAAAACTGACTTGAAAAAATAATTCGTTGAACTTACTTTATCGGTGATTATTTTCCTGAGGTTTTCTTCTTCTCAATGACATCGATAATATTTTGACGAATACATGTATGTACTTGAATCAGTTTTGATGAATTAAACATGGGTCATAGTTAAACTGCCAAGCTTGAAAATCCATAAATAAACTGTGCTGAAGTAAGCATTTTGAAGATAGTTTTCATAACAAATAAAGTCGCTTCTTTTTCAAATCTTTTACGTTGCTGTATTCTTATTCTTCTACGAAGTTGTATCCACAGACACGTGTTCTTGGCCTTTCATTATTTTCCTTTTCTTTAGTTAAATTTCCTCATTTTTGTCTCCTTCAAGTTTATTTTCTTCTTTGGTACTAAGTCTTTATTCATCCAAGAAGCTACAGACACGTTTTCTTGGCCTTTCAGTCGTTGTCTTTTCTACTGTTAAATTTCTTAATTTTTGTATCCGGCCCAAGTTTATTTTCTTCTTCGGCCAAAACTATCTTTGTTTTCTTCGATGTTCATCTTTCTCAGTTGATATTTTAAATATTGTATTTTGTTGTTGTTTGTTTGACTTTTTTTGTCGATAAAAGAACAACCTGCTTTCGATCGGGCTCTGCTATTCGCATCACTTTCCCGCCGAAATGTAACAGCCAATCAGTATCGCGATGGGCACGGACGTACGCCGTTGTACGGACGTGCGCGCCCGCGATCCTATGTGGTGTCCATGAAAAATCAACTCGATGGGTTACCATTTTTTCTTAAGTATGGTGCTCCGCTTGCGCGGGCCTTCGGCCCGCGCGGAGCTCCGCTATAACCCCCCCCCCCCTAAGTATAAAAAACTGAACCCCCTGGAAAGGACTGTAATCAAAGTTAATCAGCATGTGGAACACTATAATTGAGGTAGATTTGGACTTGGCAAAAAATGACCCCCTCCACCCCCTGGACGAATCTGGGTGCGTTCCATAGCTTAAATTAATCATCATGTCAAATACTATACAAATGTGCCAAATTTGGTGTTTTTATCCCGAAGTGCACAATTAATTAGGCCCTTTTTGCACCATATTGCTGGACTAAACATTTCACATACGTATCTAAACATTTCTGCAATTCAGTCTCTATAATGTGGTACTATATCTAATTTATTCAATGTATTTATTATATGACTGTTTAATTTCTTGCATTCTGATTGGCCTTATTACTTGCTGTATTTTGCTGTCCATGTGCACGGTTACACACAGGTTCAATGATTGTTGAAACTTAAATTCTAGCACACACCACTTGTTATTCCTAAAAGCGTGCTGCTTTAATTTATTTATGGTTTAGGGAGAATGTATCAAATCATATGGCAAAACAACATTCACCTTGCTTGCTCTGTCTGTACTGAAAAATATCATATCTCACTATTTGCTGCACAGTCCACAGCCTATTATGTCCTTGGACTGTATATTCAAAACCTCTGTACAGACCTTGCGCTTAGTTAATAATCCTAAATAGTGTCTCATTGTCATCACAAAATGATCAAATTATTTGTTCAGTAATTAACAATGTGTTTAACTTGTACAAATTCATTTCACAAGAGCTAAAAATTGTACAATCCCATTCATTGATAAATAAATCCAAATAAATTGAATTTATGTGGTTTTCGTCAAGCAATATATCAGAAATGTGCATGATAAACACTCAATATATTAATTTTATCATATCCATTTTGAAATCAATATAAAATTCAGATCTGTAATTTCATTGGTTTTCCAAAATTTTGAGTCTGAATTACATATAAAAATCCATAGATTAGGAATTGGTTTTAAAATGACTTGAAATATAATTGATTATTAGACGTGCTGATATTGAGTAAATAGTGATTCACGACAGACATTGTTCAAGCTGAGCATTTTGCCACAGGAACGAATTAAAAATATAATATTGATGACAATTTTCGACTTAATTATACGATTTAGAGAAAGTATAGTACATACACCCTGGTCACAGTATTTATCTAATATGTCTATGCAAGTACATGGGCTGATCACATTGTGATACAAGCTGTAGCTGATGCTAAAATCGAGTAGGATAAAAAATAAACTTAGAAATTCTCGAAAGCCATGACATAAAGAAGATGTTTGAAGATTTCCAGTAACTTCAAACTAGGTCACAGACAATTAAAAGTCGTCTGCTCTACATAAAACAATTCGACAAGAACAAAACAATAAACAAACTTCTTCAAAAGAGTATTAGTTTTAAAGCACATTCCACCATTTTGTATCTGTAAATTTCATCCAAATAATGTCTAAATGCTTCAAAAGTTAGTTCTACGCCAAAGTAGAAGAGGATAAGCATGATGATTGCAATATGAAATCCACTATAATAATACAAAACTCAAAGCCATCTTGAAATTGAAGGAAAAGACAGTTTTTCTAATCATATGAAGTATACGGAATAATCAATGCAGGCGCCAAACTAGTAGGACATTTCGGTATCAACAATCGCTACATACTTTTTGTCCTTTTCAACTCCAAAAGCAAAGTCAGATAAACTAAAACACTGCTTTCGATTCTTGTTATTTTTATAGCACTGCTGGTTATAGTTTCCCACCTAATCTTGCTTGATAATTATGTTCATGCACTGTCACGTAAACTTACCGCCGACCGTAGTTTTAAAAGCTTATAACTAAAATTAACTATCAACTTACTTCTCAAAATATGCCAATCTCCCCAGCCACAGAGGAACCAAAAAGAATGACTTGTTGAGTCAGTTGATGAGGAATTACTTATAAATCTCAACACTCATTAGCAGAATAAGCCTTGCAAACCATCACAGTTGGTTGTCCAGTTGTCAAACTTTACGTACGACCTGTCACATGACAATGTAAAACAGCATTCCGTTTCCGCTGGCCACTTGAAATTCTTAACGGATAAGGCTAGCAATGCTTGCTCATAAGCTAATAGATAAGAATTCTTACCTATTCAGGTTTATTTATTTATTTATTGACAATATTTTAGCAGAGATGCCCAGTTCAGCGAAGCTGGTTTAAATGGGGCTTTAAATGGGGACAAACACTTACATTAATATTAACATAAAACTATCTACTAAATTTTAATTACCTGAGAAGAATGGGGCTCTTGTACTTTCCCCTTGTAGAGCACTAGGTTGTAGTTTCATTCTCTCTCGTGAATTTCTCTTTCTTACCCTCTCCTTTTTTTTTCCTCTTCAGTCAATTTCTCTCGCGAAGTTCTTTTCCTTTCCCTTTCATTTTCTCTGTTTTCCTTGGAAGACATTTCTCTCGAAACCCTTTTTCTTTGACTTTCATTTTCTCTGTTTTCTTCTGACAAGTTTCGTCTACAATCTCGTTTTCTTTCTCTCTCAAGCCTGCGCTGTTCTTCATTGAAACTCCTTCGCCGTTCTCTTTCTCTTTCTTGTCTTCTTCTCTTTTCCTCTGCTGTTAACTGTCTTTTTCCCTTATTAATTTCGTTTTCTTTTTCTTTTGGCATTTTTTTAAATTGAAAAAAGCTTAAGTAAAAGCGATAAAAAAGTTGAACGTCGAGAAAAGCTAGAAAAAAGTTTTCTCAGGGAAGGATATTTTGACGCGCGCGCCCTCTTCAATTTTCGCCATAAATAAGTAGCCAATCAGAATCGCGATGTACACGGACGGACGGACAGACGGACAGACGGACGGACGGACAGAATCGGGATTCCTGTGTCGGTCGACGAAAAATCAACTCGATGCATTACCATTTTTCTTAAGTATGGTGCTCCGCTGGCGCGGGCCTTGGGCCCGCGCGGAGCTCCGCTATAAATATCACTCAATCTGACTTTTTTATTCACTTGACTCTGAAGATGACTTCCGCACAGGATGTCGAAACGTCAGTCACAACAAACAGCCCTTCTGAGGGCTACATCCACCCGGATGATCCTATTACAAATATTGTTACTTCGATAAACAAATTAAAAACAACAAAAACACTCAATGCATCACATAAACAGAACAGGTAGTTCTAAAAGTTACTTTTATTGTTGAATAAGAGCGAAAGAAGATCAAAAAAGTTTATATTTGACAGGTTTTTTTTTTTTGAATTAAAAAGAAAGAGTACATTTACGCTACGCTGGAGGCATAAAATACGCGTACACGTAGACGTAATGTCCAAGCAATCCTCAACTCAAACCAGCCACATAATGTCGATGTCAGTAGTGAGTAAATATCATCTGCTTGAGGTTAAACGATGTCTAGATTTCTTTGTTAGTCAATAAATCCTTCATTATTACGACCAAAATCATCGGGGATTTCCCAACAAGAACCGGCCAACAAACATGTTATTGACAACAAACTCGATCGTTTCATTATCTTGCAAGCTACATTGATCCATAGAGCTTTGATTTGAGGCATTCTCCACTTGTATCTACCATATTCTCCACAAAAAAATTAAAAAGGATGTAATATATTCATGAAAACATAACCTGCAGAATATAATTTTGTAGTTTGAAAGTTGTGAAAGCTTTGTACAGTTTTGCTTATAACAAGCGATTAGATTGGATGGTTGAGAGTTCTCAGGAGAATTGATTTGTTTATCAGCAAAATGAAAAATAAAATAACTTCTTTTAATTCGTTTTAATTTCGTTTTTGAAACACTTTCTATATTATAAAAGCAATAAACGAGCAATTTCCGTGGTTTATCGGCGAAATAAACCACGCGGGATGATGGGAGAACACGAAAAAAGGCCTAAGAAAATCTCGAGCCTCCGCTCGTTTATATGCTCATATTTCAGCCGTTGGGGTTTCGTGCGCCCGCGATACTCTCCCCCGTAACGGCTGGGCGCATCGGCTTCGAAACGTGTCGCGCATGTCCGTGACGTCATTATGCTAATAGCATAAAAAAACGGAAACGGAAATAAAATTTGTTGAAATGTAAGCTAATGTAAATAAACTTTCCAACGGCCTGATTGTCAAAATGTCTTTCTTTTATTAAAATTTGTAAATGCTTTGAATTCAATTCGAAACAACTCTTAGCAAAACCTGCATATCATTTGGCAATTCCATCGGGTATGTTATTTGTCAAAAGAACGATCGAGACAAATCAGCGCAAAAGCTATTTCAATGGTAAACGTTTTGTTTATTACAAGTATATAGTCCATTTTTATAGGTCGGATTTTGAGAATAATCAAACAATAAAGAAGAAAATTATAGCTAGTCGTTTCGATACACATTGTTGACTCGTTAAGAGAGCCGCTTGAGCATATGTTACAACCGCGCATAATAAACCAGTTTTAATTACGTTACAACCGCGAATAATAAACCAGTTTTAATTTGGAAAGTAAACATTTTGGATGTAAATGTAGTTATTCTAAGAATATAGCTGTGTATTTTAGGTTTATTGAGAAAAAAAAACAAGTAATAAAGACGATAAAAACTTCGTAGTTGTTTAGCATATTACTGATTCGCCATCTTGTTCTTGGCCTATCAAGGCAGTGTTAATGTCTGGGTCGCGATAAAAAGTTGAAACTGAAACGACTGAAACGACTGAAACGGCTGAAAGCTGAAAGAGCTGAAACAGCTGAAACAGCTGAAATACCCCAAATGTTTTACATTTTGTTCAAATATATCATAAACAAAGTTGTTTGCCAATTTCCGGCTTCCTATATGATCGTTTTAAAAATTATATAATTCAGTTATTCAGCTCTCTTCACCGACATGATTTATACTATAAATCACAAATATCGACTATCGTTATCAAATGTTAATGTTATTTAGGTGAAATGGTTGTATATATTGAGGTTGCTGTATGGCGTGTAAACATCTACAGCTCATTTAGATTATAGTCAGCCTTCACATACATAGAGATTACTTAATGGAAAATGCGCGCGTACGGTTTTTATGCATGAGTTGAGAAGTATCAGAAAACGAACGAGTGAGCGTAGCAAACGAGTGAGTTTTCTGATACGCATCAACGAGTGCATAAAAATCGTACAAGCATTTTCCATTCTGTAATTTATTTATCTCATAGATACTGAGATTTCAGAAAGCAAAACTTTTAACAATATATTATGGTTGGGCTACAGGGTGAACATCTCTATTGACTGATATTTACTAAAAAAAGTCAAAAACTTTGTCATTGCATGAAAAATATAGTTTTAATATGTACAAACTGAATTTAATTTCGTTTTATTTAATACATAATTACAAATTCATGGCAGAAAGTTTGAAAGTAATACATTAATTGTTGAACATGCATGTTTACCGAATGAGATATAAATAACTTACAAACCGGGCTTACAAATTAGAAATTTAGCTTACAAACTTGAGTTTGCTTCCCTTCCCTAGTTTCTGTTTCTGCTTGGAGGTTAATTATTGTTTTTCGTGTTTTTTTCAAACACAAGACCATTGATAATGCTGTTTGGATACGACTTTGATTTAAGATGTCGTTCGAAACGGGACAACATCCCTCGTAGCGACGATGGTTCGTACTCTTGTCCTTCTTTGGTTCGCACACACACGAAAAATTCACTGATAAATTCATTCACTGCTCGGCAGGAGGAATGTCAGCTATCTCGCCTCGTGTTTCACCTTTATTTTGAAGAAACTTGGTCAACAAGGAGACATCTCCTTTCGTCTTTTTCACAGTATTTGGATTTTCTTGTTCTTCAATTCAATAAACGAATCTACGGAATTGTCGAGGGCCTTCTGCAGCCATTTTCGCTCAAGTCGCAAAGGTGCCAGTTTTAATTGTTGACAGCGAGTTTTCGTCGATCGTGTTTCTGATTGGACGAACGATAATTTTCACTAGTGAAAATACATCGTTCGTCCAATCAGAAAGGGGTACGGTGCTTTTTCACTAGTGAAAAACGTCGTTCTTCTTTCTTATTGGCTAAATTCATCGCACGAACGAAAATTTACTCAATTAGATTTTCGTGTGTAAATCTCAGTATCTATGAGATAAAAAAGGTTTTACTCGTATAATTATTCGCTAACTTTAAAATTATTTTGATTTTGTTTGATTATAGTTCTCCATATTATGTCGCCATATGCAACATCCAAATAGCTCAAAACGCAGAATAAGTACAAAAGCTATCTTGTTTTAATCATATAGCAAGTAATCTTGTACAAATTTTTGAAGAAAACAGCGCGCGGAGTTGACTTTCATGTAACATCTGATGAAGGCCACTTTATATCACTAATCGTGTACAATTTTTCAAACTAAGTATTATTTCAATCCCCATTTACATTGGAAACGAAAGGAATTGAACGAAATATAAGAGTGTGAAACAATCTCTAAACAAGAAAGGAAGAGAGGTAAGCATTTCAATAAAGATCTGAAATATGAGCGTGACGTTGACCTTTCATGTCAAACTCGCGCGTAAGTTATAAACAGCGATTTGGCAGCTCTGAAAAGCAATCATAATTTTTAACGGATGGACAATTTGTGGATATACAGCATATGAAAAGCATGATACTCGGGGAATGTTTGTATACTATTTATATACTGCTTATTATATGCAAGTTATTTATATTTGCTTATTTATATGCAAATTTATATACTGCTTGTTTTATAATTATACTAATTATTTAAAAAATGTAAAAAATGTGCAGTATTTCAGCTGTTTCAGCTGTTTCAGCTTTCAGCCGTTTCAGTCGTTTCAGTTTCAGCTTTTTATCGCGACCGGTTAATGTCTTTGGATGTTAAGAAGTTCTCTTGGTCTCTCATGAGAGAAACCAGAGGTGAAATAACCAAAACAATGGGTCCACTCGACCCTTCCATGGTCGAAAACAAGCGGCGCTGTTTGGAAAATCAATGATTTTCCTGAGCCAGTCAGTAGATAAACAAAAACATCTTTGCCTTTTACTTATTCCTTCGTTGAATATCCTTAGATTTCTCGAAACCAAAGGTTTCAAAGCATTTGAACAAGCACTTTCGAAGTCACTCTTATCCGCCATATTAAATGTTCACGATGAATTTTAATTTATTAATTTATGCCCCTCGATTTTCGAGGGGCAAATCGCTGATTGGCTGAGAAAAACAATGGCAAGTCGATGCGCCCAGCCGTTACGGGGGAGAGTATCGCGGGCGCACGAAACCCCAACGGCTGAAATCTGAGCCTACTCGTTTATATTGCTTCAATAGAAAACAATAGAATTAGCATAAAATATCACTATTTAGTACTATTTATGGTTCACTGCACGCTTTTAGGCTAGGTTTACACGGTACCGGATGAATTTTTTCACCGGTCAAAAGATATATAGAGTATAGAGGCAAATGATGAACTTGCTAATAGACGAGTTTTGCTTTAAAAAAGAGCAATTTTTTTCCTGCGACTAGCTCGGCATGAAAAGCGATCATTTTCTTTCGCTTCGCTTGGTTAGTTTTTAGTCGCTATTTTTCACGACTTGAACGACAATTTTTCAATCAAAGACAACATTTTTAATCATGAAATTACTTTTCTAGAGTTGTGGAACATAAACTAATTCAGCCAGACAATTTCAAAACGGGTATTAATGAGCTTTATTTTCAATTTCACGGGTAGTTTGCAAACTTCAACCTGAAGTTTACACTAAATTAAAATACAAACATTAACCAGAAAAAAAACTTATAGCTAATTGTTTGTGATTCAAAAACTCTAAGCTTTGAACATGTTCATTGCATAGATCTACTATTGTTTTAATCTTTACGGTTGATCAACCACACGCGTATTTAGAACATGTAAATATTTAATCATTTAGTCTCTGATGATGCCGTTGACGGCGAAAGCTCAGACCCTCAATAAATTCATTTATATAATAGCAAGGCCTCACTCGATCACTCATTTAATGTTCATTGCAGTTTGAGATTTTTACTTATCTTCGGCGTTTTTGATTGAGATGAATCAAAAACTCTACTAAAAAAAGATTTGTAATGTTTTAGCCTTTTCTTCAAAACTTAGTTTTAACTGAAATCGTTTAAAAGAAAAAATCATACCTAACCATGATTTGTAGCCAACAGTCGGCTTTTGAGAGGATTTTTTTGTCGGTTTAACTTTCATGAAGCAACATCTTCAGTTTGTTTTTTTCCTTCGTCGTTGTATTGTAGCTGGATTCAAGGAAAATTCATTGTCCGACTCGGGAATTCCACATTAAATTCACTCGTAAAGACGATTCATGCGATATCGTCTTTACTCGTGAATTCAATGTGGAATTCCACTCGTCGGCCAATGAATTTACCTATAGAATAGCCAGTAAAATAGTCAATTGATCTTTTGAGTAATAAGAAAAATAAGCGTACCAGAAACTGTAAGATTTCATAATAACATTTTAAAATTTGTTCTTACCTTTTTACATGAAAACCTGTACTTTTCGTCTATAGAGCAAAGTTCTCCCTACACGTCCGACCTAGTCACGGCAATCACATACACTGAATCACGGCGGTGCATGACCACCTCATGGTAATCCGGATTTTAATAATTAAAGTGCTTATCACCTCTAGGATTTTATGTTATTAATTAAAAGCTAAGGACATGTAAGAGATATTCTAAAAGATTTGAAAATTAAAAACAACAAAAACACTCAATGCATCACATAAACAGAACAGGTAGTTCTAAAAGTTACTTTTATTGTTGAATAAGAGCGAAAGAAGATCAAAAAAGTTTATATTTGACAGGTTTTTTTTTTTTGAATTAAAAAGAAAGAGTACATTTACGCTACGCTGGAGGCATAAAATACTCGTAGACGTAGACGTAATGTCCAAGCAATCCTCAACTCAAACCAGCCACATAATGTCGATGTCAGTAGTGAGTAAATATCGTCTGCTTGAGGTTAAACGATGTCTAGATTTCTTTGTTAGTCAATAAATCCTTCATTATTACGACCAAAATCATCGGGGATTTCCCAACAAGAACCGGCCAACAAACATGTTATTGACAACAAACTCGATCGTTTCATTAGCTTGCAAGCTACATTGATCCATAGAGCTTTGATTTGAGGCATTCTCCACTTGTATCTACCATATTCTCCACACAAAAAATTAAAAAGGATGTAATATTTTCATGAAAACATAACCTGCAGAATTTTATTTTGTAGTTTTGAAAGTTGTGAAAGCTTTGTACAGTTTTGCTTATAACAAGCGATTTGATTGGATGGTTGAGAATTCTCAGGAGAATTGATTTGTTTATCAGCAAAATGAAAATTAAAATAACTTCTTTTAATTCGTTTTGATTTCGTTTTTGAAACACTTTCTATATTATAAAAGCAATAAACGAGCAATTTCCGTGGTTTATCGGCGAAATAAACCACGCGGGATGTTGGGAGAACACGAAAAAAGGCCTAAGAAAATCTCGAGCCTCCGCTCGTTTATTGCTTCAATAGAAAACAATAGAATTAGCATAAAATATCACTATTTAGTACTATTTATGGTTCACTGCACGCTTTAGGCTAGGTTTACACGGTACCGGATGAATTTTTGATCGGTCAAAAGATTGTCCTGGACATGCAGTATACACGGAACCGATCAATATTTTCGCTCTGTTCAGACGAATATTTGATCGGTTAGGGGTCCAGACTATTGCTCGTTTAGCGTGGTCCCGTGTGAACGGAACCCCTAAGCGGATGTTTTTTGACCGGTCAATAATTCGCCCGGTACCGTGTAAACGTAGCATTTAAATGCTTCTACTGTGATGGGATAATCCAGCATATGCTGCTCAACATTCTTGAGCATACCAACCTTAAAGCAACTGACGAGGATACGCTTTTTAAGCTATCGAAACCGGTCTTGCTATAACAACTGTTCTTTTAAGAACGACAATATGCCTAACGACAGTCAACTCTCTGACATACTTACTGAGATGACTGAACAAACTTATTGATTTCTCTAGCAACGAGAACCTAAACAGGATCTTTCCTAAACCTCCTTTCGTCTCTTACAAGAGAAACATATCGCTCAAAGACTCTTTAGTTTATAGATAATAGTTTATAAAATAATAATAAAATAATTGCGGAAAATGAGACCGATCGTTCGATTAGCGCATGCCCATTCGCGCTTACTTTATAAATTCAAGTCGTTGTAGCGTATTCGTGTGTACGGGTGAATCCGAATTAGAAACAATGAACAGGATTCGTGAGGACGCAAATATTTCTATGCGGTTTCAGCCTGACCGGATTCGTGTAGACGGGGCCTGATGTATTCGGAGTCGACTAACGTGATTTTCATCACTGACACCGAAATCCTGACAGATTTCGGGCTTTTCAAACGAAGTACGGTCAAAGCACGCTTTAGACGGAATATCTTTTTGTCGTTTTAAATAATGAAAGTTTTGAATTAATTTTCAAAAACTATACTTATTCAGCTTTCAAAAAATATATACTTTTACTGGAATATTTTACAAAGCTTGCGCATACTGGGTTTGAGTTTGCGTGAGTGGAGGTCCCCAACCCCTCGTGATACGTTAATGCCGAACTAAAACAGTGAATTTATGATGGCCGCTTCTTTATTCGGATATAGGTATTTTAGCAGGCTTACACAGAAGTCATACTTTGATTTTGTGCTGAACAAACTTTCAAAAGACTCGTGTGGGTATTGAAGAGGCCTTGGGTATTGCGGGTTTAGATGTTGTTGTGGAGATTTAATTGTGGATGTTGTAATAGGTGATAATATGTTACCAATATTAAATCAGCATCAGTTGATGGAGTTAGTGAACTATTGGTGTCAGTGGAAGGGATTGAAAATGCATGGGATTAATTATTGAAACATATCAGAAGTTTCGAGGTTAGTGGTTGTGGTGCTGTTATATGGTTGATTGCATCATTTTACTAAAAATGTCACTAAAACATGCCTTCTTTTTTTCATGTTTAATTCTTGGTTTGTGTAATCTAAACTCTCATTCAGGATTTATTCCTATTACAACGTTGAGTACAAGAACAAGCTGATAACTTATGCGAGCTTATGTTTGGATTCCATTAGGCAGCCATCTTGGAAGGAAATATGGATATGTCAGATGTCCTCTTTCATATCGTTGCTTGTTTCTCTTGTCAAGTACCGGCTCCACCTTTCTCAGCAATGTATCGTGATGTTTGTATAGGACTTTCCTACCACGCTGATCAGTTAACATTGGGCCGTAATCAAACAAACGGTCAAAACGAAGAGTAAAACCGTGAACCAATTGAGTTTGCAGCTACAAATTAAAGAAAATATGCAATTTTTATTAGCGTACAATTCAAATGTTAAAGTCCTTATCACCCCTGTCCAATTGCTTTTTTTTTCTGAAAATAACATTGTAAAAAAGATATTCTGGCAATTACGCGATTTTTTACTCAATTGCTGATTTTAAAATCGCGAATGAATTTGACTTTCTCGAAGTCAAAACCGAGCAAAGTGGACTGGGATCTACTAAGAGATATATGGAGATTGTGTCTGTACATGCATATGCTTTGGTGCTAAAAATCCTTTAAATTTATGACCTGGAACACGATTCTAGTTGCCAGTGACCTATAGTTTTTGTTTTAAATTGTTTTAGAACATGTTTGTTGCTCTTGAAAATATGTCTGGTTTTTTCTTGTTTCCACCTCGACACATGAAACAGGGTGGGGGAAGAGGGAGTACCCATCACGAAGCGCGCGCCGTTTTTTCATGATTTCACAGATCACGGAGTAACGTAAAGCGTTTTCACGAATCACAGTTTTAGAACTCGCGATGTTAACTCTGTTGTTTCTAAAAGACAACGTGTTGCGCTTGTTGGACGAATAATCTATTAACTGGGTCTAACAGATATACAAAGAATAACACTGCTAGCTATAAAGGTTTCATTTTACACAACCGTTTATATGAAAAGTTGTCACGTTTTCACGGATCACCGATGCTGTAATCACTAGTCACGACAGTGAAAATCACGGATCCCGGGCGAAGATGATTTCACGGATCACGGCTTAAATTTTGTTGCTTTTCACGAATCACAGGCCAAATTTTGGGTGAAACACGGATACGGAAAACCTCTTCCCCACCATGATGAAATATTTATTTCCAGATTGTGGAATAATCAACTGTAGCGCACAATTGGAAGTACAGTACTACGTTATCTCCATATGAAAAAAATTGCTTTGTTTACCAGAATGTTCGATATCTTTTATTCAACGTGCAAAGATTTTTAGCACTATTATTACTTAATACCTCTTGCCATCCGAATACATAACAAAAAATATTATCCCTAAAAGATTTGAATTGGGTGGAAACTTAGGTTTGCCATGTAGGATTGTTCAATCAATTTTACTAACCGCCGTTGTAACTCTGTATGGTAGATTGTACTTGGAGAACTCCATGCTAGGACCACGTGAGTCGTTATACAGTTCGGTTGGTACGTTAGGTGGATATGCGCCATAGTCTGCGACGGGATAGTTAACTGCTGCGTGCTGTCCAGTCATTAACCATATTATACGAGTTAAGATCTCACTCAGCTTCTTCTTTGTATTAACATGAGCAGGAAAGCCTTTAAACTGGAATTAAAAAACACTATATTCGTGAATTTGGAAGAAGTATACAGATTTTCAACACAAGCAGATCAGCCTATTCGCTCATGCCCCTTGCATAGAAGACCAGTGCTTTATCTAATACAGTGAAAAGTATTGCATCTGGACCCGCTTTTTAAAAATTCCGGGTGGATTCCGATCCGGCTGTCCATCAACTTTGGAGGCGTAGGTTAATTTGGTGTAAGATCCATCTCCAAACTGATTGACCAGTCGAAAAATCAAATTCCAATTGACAATTTAGTCCGATTCAATGTTTTTCGCTTTAAGCCAACCACAGGATGAGGAATATTTTTGAGTTAATGCATGCATGGTCATACTCAGTAGCATAAAGAAGCTCATTTGAAACATGAATTTGATTTGGTAAAAACCATAAACGTACGTTGCCTGTTCCTCCAAGCTCCCCTTGACCATCCTTTGAAACTTCATTTGCAAACGCCTGGAGTTCTTTATCAGCAGCAACTTGGCAGTTATTTTCATAGTACCTGTTTGGAGTAAAAACAGTACAAACATTAACACTAAAAACTATTTCGCAATACCTCTAACTATATACACCTATTTCAAAAAACGTTGTCAGAAGGAGATCTGCAATCTGCAATCTGAGAACAAAATGAATTCTGGGGTACGGCAGTTTTTTCTCATTAAAAACACGTTTGCGTGCACTTTCTGGCTTCGGATATGGCGATGATAAATATAAATCTGAAGGTGCTAAGCGCAAAAAATTAAAAAAAAATTAAAAAAACCCGGCCAAATCATTTCGGTCTCAGATTGCAGATTCAGATCTCCTTCTGACAACGTTTTTTGAAATAGGTGTATAGCACTTATCACGAAAGAACAATGCTGAAAAGTCTACACGTATCCTTTATTATAGTCAAAAACAGTAGATTCTGGTACACAACAACAGTGCAGTGGTTTTAGTCTGATAATGCTTTTTGACATGCTGGTTCGTATTGTTAATGTTTTGCTTTGCTGTGTCGCTTTGTATAAGCGCTCCTATTTCGTCAAAATTGAAAATAATACCGCAAACCATATGTATAATTTATGTATTCATACTTACAGCAAATGGTAACCAACATCTTCTTATTATGTTAAGAGTGGAGATTAATGAACTTCACTCCATGAGATATTTTGTTTTTTGTCCCAACTACTTTCTTGCGCAGTTTGATTTCGGGAATTTTGAGGTTTTTGTTTCGTTAAATTATTATTACACATTTTATCATTATTATTCTTATTATTTAACTTTTTGAAAATAAGGAAATTCCTTTAGCTTATAGAACATTCATCTAAAAATGCACCATAAAACATTCTTTGTTTTGACTGAACTGGATCTTTTGGTGAAATTGACGTTTTGGAGAAGGATTTTGTCGTTTGATACTTTCATTGGTTTTCCTTGGATATAATTGCTTGTCTTAGAAAACATTACTTATAAAATACTAATAATTATTATGTATACATTTATATGGCGCCAATCATGGTAAGCTATAACATAAAATATGTTAATTAGGTGTGTCTTTTCTTTAATTTTTTGCGTTCATTCAGAGCTTAGGATTTGCCTTTAACAGTCTAAATTAGTCACCAAATTTGGGTACCGTGGGTTGCTGTGATATTTGAGAAACCAAAACAGTAGATCAGCCATTTAGAGTACGTTTTTAGTTTATGACGTCACACCTAAATGAACGCTAACCGGCCCACAACTAAAATCTAAATTGCGCCCGAAATTGTTTACGACTGAGAAGAAGTTTGATGATCTTCTTCATAACAAGATGTGGGGATCATGCAAATTATTCCATAACTGAAGTATTGTGACGTCAGATCTTTAAATTTCGATTTGTATCTCACTTTGTCTTTGCATACAACGACATCGTAAACTAATGAGTGATTACTCGATCGATCTAGATATTTCAGAACGTGATGTATATCGAATGAAAGTTTAGTAATCTTATACGCGTTTATAATATTAAGACATTTTGACATTCTGCTCTTGAAATGCAAACCCACATGAATTGTTCGTATAAAACGGTTCCAAGTATCTTCTGTTTACACTTTAGTCTATATTTCCTTTCTTCAAGAAAACAGTTTAATCTACAAGAAATAGAATGGTTGAGACTGCCTGATGGTAACCATTTAATACAAATATTGAAAAATCAACACAATAAATTGTCGTACCTAGAGATTGTATTGTTTTATTCAAGTAACTGATACTGTTTTCTGATTCTCTGTGTAAAAAGTAAGACATTTGTAATCAACACATTTGTAATCACTGGCAGAGTCTGTACGTCGAGCTATTTTTAGCACAAGGACAAACAGAGTCATGCTTTCACCTTACAACAGGGACTTTACATGAAGTAAAGCTCTTGCCATTTTCTTTCGCCTTACGTGATCTCTCTGCTATTTTTTGGCATTTGTGACATAGAAACGGCGGGTATACATCAGGGAGACATTACTAAATTTTAGATTCCAGATGTCAACACATTCAGTCTTCAAAACAGAAGCTTTTACTTTTCTGGAATCGTCACATTCTGGAGTCGTCACACGTTTGATCCACATATTCGACAGCGGTCTTCAAGATATTCATAATGTGAGTTTTGACTTTCTGAAAGAGAGCAAGCAGAAACATATTGGTTAAATTAAAACTTAATTAACAGACAACATATACACATGCATTCAAGTATACTCCATAGTTCTACATAGTGATAAACAATATATGCATGTAGGTATTCACGAAATACTCTTGTTTGAGGATATCTAGTTGTTTGAGGATATCTAGTACGATCGATCTTATAAATAACAGCTTCACAGTAGCTCCGAAGCCAATTTACAAAAGAAAACACAGCCTTTAGCGACCGATAGAGCGAACTCGTAAACGTAAACATGTACGCTGCAGTACGCGTATTGATTACTTAGGCAAATTGTATACTCAGAGACAAAATCAAAACGGCCCAGCGTTCTCTAGACCGGCCAAAGTTGAGACTTCGCACAATGGAAGACGAATATCTTCTGAATCTCCCTATATTTTTTTCGTAGAAACAAAAAAAATCATATGGAGAGAACGTAGACAATGTATTTAGGAAACTAGGGTTTGAAATGTTGCTTTGAAGTACCAATGTGGTTAATAAATCTACTCACCGTTTGCCATCACTTTGCTTCATCACTCCGGTAATCAGCTGAAACTGTAATCTGAATAATGCTCTTCAACGTGGTATATGTTAATCTCGCAAAGATATTTATGAAATATCTTCAAAACCCAAAAACCAGAATGTTACGGCGGGAAAAATGAACCACCGGAATGATGACGTCAGAACCTTTTAGACAACAACCCACGGTAGCCAAATTTGATGACTAATTTGGACAGTTTAACGAGCACCAAAGGGAACTGTTAAATTCCGTCACATGCTGAATGGTAGATAGGCCTTTATCACTTCAAAGAGTTTGCAGGCGCGCATATAATGTAAAAAAGCCCTTTATCTGAATAACAGCCATTTATGAACACGCGGTAATATAACCCAAATAAGTATGAACTAAGCCAATCAATGCCGATGTAGATATACCAACGATCGATTACACTCGTTTCAACAGCACATGAAGACGATACACAGTGTCAAATGCAGTGCAGGGATCTAGCAGCACCAGCAGTGTCACTTTTTTATTGTCCATATTTATCAAGATGTCATTATAACTTAAAGTGTATATGAACTCTCGCGGTTTTTTGGCGTTTTAAGAAGTTGATATATAGGTTAGTCATGAACTGAAAAATGTTTTTGGTTTGAACATTCATTCACGGAGAAATAGCGCCCTAAACTTTAAAATCGACCGCGCCCCTTCGGCGAATTTACGTCATCAATGCCCTAGGGCCAGTCTCCTCAAAGTCCCGATTCCCGTCCAACCCGAAGGGGCGCGGTCGATTTTAAAGTTTAGAGCGCTATTTCTCCGCAAATAAATGTTCAAATCCATTCTTTTTTCAGTTCATGACTTAGCTATATATCAATTTCTTAAAACGCCAAAAAACCGTGGGAGTTCATATACACTTTAAAGTTATGGTATCTCTTCACACTCGCAGTAGGCCGATTAAGGTAAGGAGATACAGCTTAAACCTCGGCATATGCTTTTGGTTAATGGAATTTCTGACAATCAGCGACGAAGGAGCGTTGCTGTCAGAAATTGATATTCTGCCGGCAAAGGGGCCTGGGAATGAGCAAAGGCATATGGCTAGTTAGTATATATGGGCACGTGTAATAGAGTTTGACCATCTAGGCTAGTCAGGCTTCACCCAAAAGTTTTCTTCGTTTTTGATCTTGGGAGATTTCTTGACCTTGGCAATCCTTTGTAATTTTCTAAGTTCTTTTACATAGTTTTTAATAATCGTTAATATGTGGCGCTCTCTTACCCCCGGACTACGTTTCCGCAACTTTCCACGGTTTTTGGCCACATCCCTAGGGTGTTTTTTTACGTGGTTTAGCGGTTTTTCGTATCTGGCAGTTTTTACATCAACTAGTTGGGTAATTCAATTATAGTATATAGTGTATATTAGTAGGTTGTTTGTCATATCACTCCTGACTTGCGAAAGAATCCTAATAAACTATGTTACAAATGTCTTGTGTAGTGTAGTCAGAATTGGAGACTGTACGTTTAGTTAGTTAGTGGATACAAATTAAAGTGAAGTTGCCTTACTGGTTGTAGATACTTAAGAGGGATTTGCCCATAGGGTCGCCTATGACTTGCAAAATGATTTTTGGTCAAATTCCTTAAAATTGGCATGTAGAACCAGTTTTGAACGCTGAATCCATTGCTATAAGCTCGATCAGATAAATATTTAGGGCACACGGCGCCAAAATAAGAAAATTGACGTCATTTCCGGTTTTCGAAGGTCAATTGAGTGCACTACAAAATGTGTCCAATATCACAAGATTGAGAACATATTTTACCAAACAAATTTGCCAGCTCAAAAGTACGTACAGTAGCGACTATTCGGAGCTGTTTTTCTTCAAAAAAAGATGAAAACTGAATATTTTATAGATTTTTTAATTATTTTCAAGTTTTGACTCGATTTTAAGTACATCATATTAAAACATCTGTATCGCCAATGGTACATGACCTAGCTCATAGCTATTGTACATGAGGAAAGAGGGATACCCATAGCTTAGTTTTGTCAAATAAAATTTTGGGGCAAATCATAAACACAGCTTGGGGAGCGATGAATGTTGACCCCAATTTCAGTCATATTTGACCTCAATTTACTACGCGATATGTGTACATTGAACGATTAAACTTACCGAAATCATGCTTTTATCCCCTGTTATTTACAAACAAACATCTCCTTGCCATAATACAATAATTTATTCATGATTTGAGCGGGTACATTTCGAGGAAATGTCTTGTCAGAAGCTCAGAACCAGTTGAATCAAGTCCGATCATTATGCCAACCGAAGCCAAGGTATCAGCTATCATTCTTTTGAAGTCAAAATATTAAAACTACCAGCTGTATCCGAGCTGTATGTATTACCTGACCTTAGTACGTGAACTTCAGAGTGAAATACTGTTATAAGTGTAGAGTATTTCACAGCCATTTGACTATTAGACACGATCGATGATACAACTAAAGCTTTCAGACAAACATACAGCCGCGAAAGAGTGCGTGACATGAACACAGGAACCCCAAAGCGGCTTGATTATAACGCAATACTGAAAAATTGATACAAATATTTATCTTAATACTATATTCGCATTTTGTTCACATGGTTTTACCTGTCTTTGTAAATACTACAGTAATTCTGTTGTAGCTAACAGAAACACAAGTCTTATATACCTGGTACTGGATATTATGTATACGACTTATTTGTGTCATAATCATTATGACGGTACTCCGATAATCGGTAATGGGCTCCTGGGCTTACCCAACTTATCAAACAGAGAAAAAGCGCACAACAAAACTGCATTACAACGACATGATATTCAGTATTTATATAATTATTTTCAATTTTCTTCATTTTTTCATTCTTTCTATTCCCATTTTCTATTTTATTTATTTCAACTTTTCTGTATACATTATTTATATTCCAATTTTCTTTTTTTTTGGCATTTTTTATTATTTTCATTCCAATTTTCTATTTTCTTTCTTTCAGCATTTATTTTTCATTGTTTCTTTTCCCATTTTCTTTCTTTCATCCTTTTTCATCATTTCTTTTCTTTTTGTCTGTTTTCTTTCTTTTAGTATTCCTTTTTTTGTTATTATTATTTTTGATTCTGGGGATAAGTTCCCCACTAATCAAATAACTGTTTCTCTGAAATATTTTACGTTTTATTCCCAAGATCTCAAAAAACTATTTTTTTTATAATGTTTTTTTTCACCTTGTTCCAAAAACCTGGCTGGGAGAGGATCAACAAATGTATAAAATGATTACAATTATACAGTGCGGATGGGATGGCTCATTGAAAACAACTTACCCAGGGTTTAGAGTTATCTCATCTCGGCTGGTAGGGTATATAATGGGTATATAGGGTATATAATGCCAGTCATCATATATACCCTACCAGCCGAGACGAGATATCTCGCCCCCCGAGTTGTCTCGCTCAACAGAGATGAGAAATTACTCCCATGTGGAATTTTACAAATTTTACATATTAAAACTTAACTCGCCCAGGGTAACTCGGGGGGTGGGCCGTCTCGGGTGCCCGAGACAACTCTCTACCATATAGACAAGTACAAATCCGTGAACGTTTAAGACAACAGAATTGCAAAAATTATCATTCGAGGACTGACGACTGCGTTTTCTTTGATCAAAGGAGGCTACATATGATTGTTCTTTTTTCATATTTCAATTTATCGGAATATATAGGTGAAATATAAAAATACTTCGAGAAAAGAGACGGACAGAGTTTGCAACTCATCCCCAGAATCAAAAATAATAGAAATAACAAAAAAAAGAATTGCAGAAAGAAAGAAAGAAAACAGACAAAAAGAAAAAAAATTATGAAAAATGGCTGAAAGAAAGAAAATGGGAAAGGAAACAATAAAAATAAATGCTGAAAGAAAATACAAAATGGGAATAGAAAGAATGGAAAAATGAAGAGAATTGTAAAAAAATTATATAAATACTGAATATCATATCGTTGCAATACAGTTTTGTTGTGCGCTTTTTCTCTGTTTGATAAGTTGGGTTAGCCCAGGAGCCCATTACCGATTACTGATAACTGGTTAGCCGCAGTACATTATGACACGAATAAGTCGTATACATAATATCCAGTACCAGGTATATAAGACATACTCTGTATCATCAATTGTGTCTAATAGTCAAATGGCTGTGAAATACTTTACACTTTTAACAGTATTTCACTCTGAAATTCACGTACTAAGGTCAGGTAATACATACAGCTCAGATACAGCTGGTAGTTTTAATATTTTGACTTCAAAAGAATGATAGCTGATACCTTTCCTTCGGTTGGCAATGATCAGACTCAATTCAACTGGTTCCGAGCTTCTCTCAAGACATTTCCTCTGAATGTACCCGCTCAAATCATGAATAAATTATTGTATAATGGCAAGGAGATGTTTGTTTGTGAATTACAGGGGATAGAAGCATGATTTCGGTAAGTTTAATCGTTCAATGTACACATATCGCGTAGTAAATTGAGGTCAAATATGACTGAAATTGGGGTCAACATTCATCGCTCCCCAAGTTGTGTTTATGATTTGCCCCAAAATCTTATTTGACAAAACAAAGCTATGGGTATCCCTCTTTCCTCATGTACAATAGCTATGAGCTAGGTCGTGTACCATTGGCGATACAGATGTTTTAATATGATGTACTTAAAATCGAGTTAAAACTTGAAAATAATTGAAAAATCTATAAAATATTCAGTTTTCATCTTTTTTCGAAGAAAAACAGCTCCGAATAGTCGCTACTGTACGTACTTTTGAGCTGGCAAATTTGTTTGGTAAAATATTTTCTCAATCCTCAAAATCAATTTCAATATTCAAGAATAGAATAAAAGAGTTTCTTACATAAGTATCTTGAATGGTATTGAATTATATTCAAAATATATTGTAAAAAAAAAAAAAACATTTAAATTTTTCAAAATTTTTCATTATACTGTAATCTATAATCAGTATACAAAACTGTAAACCGATACCAAAAAAACAAAAAAGAAATGTAAATAAGTTATTATTATCTCTTGGTGAGCTTTTCATATAAGCCCGTAAGGGTTTCCTAAGCTCTCCACACATATATGTATACACTCTAAGATTAACTAAATATAAAATTGTGACGAAATTGTAAAAAATACTTGTATATATATTATGTGAAATAAATTGATTGATTGATTGATTGATATTTGACACTTTTAGTCGTGCACTCAATCGACCTTCGAAAACCGGAAATGACGTCAATTTTCTTATTTTGGCGCCGTGTGCCCTAAATATTTATCTGATCGAGCTAAAACTTATAGCAATGGATTCAGCGTTCAAAACTGGTTCTACATGCCAATTTTAAGGAATTTGACCAAAAATCATTTTGCAAGTCATAGGCGACCCTATGGGCAAATCCCTCTTAAACGTCATGCTCTCTAATAATATGGCCAAAAAACATACAATGAAAATACGTTTTGAAGAAATTGAAACACTAAAACATACTCAAATCATTTGCAGTACGGTCCGTAGCTTTCGATGGGAGAACTATTTTTGAAACATGCAAATACATTGAATCAACACCTACAAAGAAATAAGATTTTAATATAGAGTGTGGTAACTTACGCATTGACATAGTCTCTGGCCATATTTGTAATGGCTGCCATAATCAACCTTCCATCATCTCTATAGGGGTAGTATGGCAACTGTTTTTCATTATTCAATCCTCGTTTCTGAAACACAAATAAACTTTGTTTGCCCATGTTTTTTCTCCAATTTATTCTCTTAATAGATAGACCTCAGTTTTTTTCCTCACGTTAATCACACATAAAATAATTGAGATTTTAGTTTCTATTTGAATTACTGCAGTTTTCGGTTTTTGCGAACTCAGAAATTACAACAGCTAGTTGTAAAATGCATTTTTGCGGGCTGCCGCCAATCGAAAACATAAAATTTGCCAAGTAAGTAGCCACAGCCAATTTACCAACTAACCGTTGAAATGTTTGAGCTTACAGGAACCCAAAAACTGCATGAGAGTGTCATAAACCATGACTACTAGAAATTATTTTTTATGCCAGTTGTAATACTATTCGAAGGAGAGACTAGCTGTTTGAGCACGAAACCAATGGCACACCCAAAGTACGGATATGAGAATTGTGAACGAACACAACTGTTTACATGCGAAATGTGGAGGACTAGCAGCTGCTGCATTGAGGCGCACATTACTGCCACGCAGTTTACAATCATATGGTTATTAAATCCTCTGAGGACAGACTGTTTTGAAAAAACACAATCTCCTACTCTTGGCTTTACGGCCAGCAGACAAGTCACTGAGAACGTTAAGTGTTTTACGCAAAGACACAACTTATTTGTCGATCCACTACTGAAGCACTATACCACCTGTATATTTATACCAATAGTTCCTATCAATCATCCAGAACAATTCGAGACACGGGGATACTATTCTATATGTAACGAGTTGTTGTTGAGCTAAAGCAGCTATTAGTCACTAAGTAGCTACTATTTGTCTTAATGCATTTGTTCAGTATTCAAATACCATGATCTGCCTGGAATATATATATATATATACCTTCAAGTTAGTTTCCAAGTCCAAATCTTCCCAATTGATATCGGAAGCTCTACCAATTATTGTACTTGCTCCTTGCGATCCAAGTGCGGAAAGCTGATCCATCAAGCCATTAGGACTTAAAAGAGTTGGAATACCAAGAGTATTTGCTGTGAGCAGACCTCGGCAGTGATACTTCATCATAGCATGGATGGGATGATACTCTGATAGATGTCTTTCAAGGCTGATACACAATACTTCGGTTGTCAAATGTACTTTACCGAGATGTTCTACGAATTGTGTGTTAAAAAGGTCTGTTATCTGCACGTTAAGTTTAGCTAACTCCCATGCGCCATTGTCTTTTGGTGTGTAGACAGTCGAGTCTGGGATACACAATAGAAGTGGTCACAAATTATAAAAGTTAGAGGCCTTTCCGGAAATCAAGATCACCATCACACAAAAACACATAAAAATATTAGGATTTTTTTTACCGAATTTGAGCATGTTTGGATGAATTCTTACTGAGTGGCAAAGTAAAAGTTGCAAAAATAAGAGAGAATATATGGGATTGATGGACAGTGTCCCCAAAAAACATACATCCTCTCTTATTTTTACGATTGTTTAAAACCCATAAAACCATGCAGTTAGTACTTGCCAAATCGTTCTTAACTTGGTAAACTTAATCATTTTAGTGTGGTCTTTCATGTGATGGGGTTTGTTTCTAATTAACATTAGATTAATATTTCGACTCAGTTCTCTCGTTCTCAGTCCCTTCCTCAATCACCTTTGATTTCACGAATGTCAAAGGTTTGGACCGCGACATTTTAACTGCTACTGCTAGTTTTCATCAGGCGATTTGTAGTCATTACAATGTTTGTTAATAGTAAGACTTTAGTACTTCCATGTTTATATACAGTCGGCTAAACTTGACGAGGAACGCCTTTTGCATTTATATGAAATACAAGTTATTGAGCGAGTTTGCAGCACAATATCTTGAAAACGAATACGGTGACTCCCATTTTTTTCATTTTAAAAATTTATAAAGCATTACCAAAGCTGTGTGTGTTTTTAATTTTAACTAGACGCTCAGTGAGCGATTACTCGGGCTACTGAACAGAAGGGATTCTGAGGGATTGAAATTCATAATGTATCATACATAGATCATGCACAATACATATATAGTGGTACCTCTATTAAGCGGTCACCCTCTATTAGGCGGTCACAATAAAAAGTCCAAAATCTATTCATATACCTATTCTATACCTGTATTCATCAGCCAACCTCTATTAAGAGGCCACTTTGAAAAGTCCCGAGGGTGACTGCTTAATAGAGGTACCACTGTATACATAGAAACTAGCTGATGCAAATTCAGTTAGTCACGAGCAAACTGATAACGCTCTAACGCAGGAATATTATACGTATAGAAACCTATCCTGAGACACAAATAGGAAAACGTTATTATATCCAAGGAGATGACAGAGCCAGAGTTGTGTTTTATTTTAGGCATTTTAACCCGCTTCGTGTTTTGATGCATTGGTTGGTAGTTTAAAACAGCATTAAAAATGTTTCATAAATTCACATATTTACACAAAGCTATCCTGAGGCACTAATAGGAAAATGTGAAGAAGGACTAAATTGGTTGATTAATGTTAACAAAATGTTTGAAATGTGCACAAAAATAAACAAATAATCATTTAATTTTAGGTTATTTTAATCAGAAATGTCCTTATCCCAAATTCATCATGTTGTTATTGAGAAAATGAAAACTAAGTCTCAGAAACATTATTATCAAGAACCTTTTGAGAAATAAACGTCACGAAAATAAAGATCGACAGTTCTTGAGGCATTTGTGTTTTTTTTTTCGGGCTGTATCAATCTGCTCGACATATATTTCTATGTACCGGGATGCCTGTGTTAGAAAGTGTTGACATTTCACCCCGTCCCCTCCCCCTAAAGCGCCGCTACGAAGTTTCAGAATTGTCAATGCGATCGAGAGTTCGAAAACTTTAAAGCTTCGAAAATTTGAAGTTGTTCTTGAAAATTGAACGTCAGATTAAGAAAGATAGATAGTTACTAAAGCAATTTGTGTGATTTTTGAGGCGATTTGGGGGTGTTGAGAGTGGTTTTCAGACAGGCCGATTTGAATGTTTTCATGCCATGTTGACGGTGTTCGCTTTGTAGGCTTCGTGAAGGAAGTCACGTTCTCTGACATTATAAAGAACAAAAATAGCAAATTAATCAAAATAAACTTAAGATAATATGCCGTAGCGAATGCAATTCTGCTGGCACATCTTGTGTTTTGTGCTAGAAAGTACTTCGCTGAAGGCGGATCACTGATTCCGGCCAAGATATCCTCGTCTTTATATATAAAAAAATAGCAAATGCAAGCTATATTTCGGGTGTCAACCATGTTATACAGCAACTAACAATAGGGAATGTGTCGCCGATCATCAGTCCAAAATATATACTGCATTCTGAGGGATCAGAGTTAAACGAGTAAACGCGAGTCCATGTTCGATCTAACAATTTACTCGTCATTTTCACAATGACTCGTCTTCACATGTTATCCAAAATAATGACAACGCCAATCATCGTCAGTCTCGTCAATCATATCACAAATAAAAACAAGTTTTCATTTCAATCGATATTTTTTCGTTCGTATTAACCTTCGGTCAGCGATCGTTCCCCATGCGCTGTCATGCACTACTAGGAACGCCTGGGACCTGACCCTCCAATTTGAGGACCAAGACGACGAAGAACCGTTTGCATTTTTAGACTCGAGCTACCACAGGTAGCCCGAGTAATAAAAATGATACACGTATTTGGATGAAAACTTCAAACTTCATTGGCCGAAAGCGTTACCGAATGTTGCACGATGTCTGCGAATTGGTGCCAAAAACCAGAAGCTAGCTGTATATATATTTTATTCGTAAATATTTACACATGATATTCATCTGTAGGTTAGGCGTTTGTCTTAAAAAACTGTTTGGCAATCATTTCGAATTACTACCAAAAACTTTTTCACTCGAATTGTTCTTATTGCGTCCAATCGAATTTTGACAAGAAATAGGATGCACTTTGAGATCATCTCACTCCTAAACGATAGGTAATATAATGAAATTTGTAACACCGTAAACAATGTTGACTTAACTTTACTACTGACGTTTCGAGCTTGAGCCCTGCGTCGGAGTAAAACTCCTAAACGAGTACTGTGATCCCCGTTCTTACTTTACCATGCGAAGTTTGAAGAAAAAAGCATGGTCACCTAATTTGCCCGCGAATTTCCATACGTACTACTTTTCTTTATGGATCGAGTAAACAAGCTTTTGTTCATGAAAATCCTTTTCTCTCTACAACATTGTAAACGGCAAAATTCCGACTGTACACTCCCCAAAAAGGTAAAAAAATGTCAATTTTCTCAATTCTAAGATTGAAGTGACAGTGTGCTGCTTAATGAATATTAAATCATATTAAAAAATTGTATTTATTATTGTGCTTTTTCATTTGAAGGAATAATTTTCTCAGGAATCGAGATGGACCAATACTCACTTTGGATTAAAAAAATCCATTATAGGACGAGGAAAGGCATTTTGTTGAATATATTGGTTGAAAATAGCAACAAGAACTGCGCAAATGTTTTGGGCTTTTAGAAAAGGTCAACATAAGTTATTCTCCACTTTCGGCCCTTTATCACTTAAGGATACAGAGACAAACAGCTGATACTCTTTGATTGTGATAAACACGATGCCTTAAGAAATTCGCATCTGTGTAATTTTTCACATGCTTCGCTTATTATCCATATCGTTTATAGCATCATAACACACACTCTACCTGGTTTATAGTCCATCTGAATAGCAAACGGCTTCAGTTGACGACTGCCTTTTGGGTCTTTTTTGTTTTTACTTGGCACTGATGCAAATAATACAATAGGAGAATAAAAAGGCCACATATCACGTTGGCTTTCTTCTCCCTTAGGTTTAGAAAGAGTTTTTGCCAATAGTAAATCGTCACAAAGAGGATAGCGAATTGCAAAAATCTCGCCTTTCTTTATTCCCTGAAAAAGAAAATATGATTTGGCTTAATTTTCTACTCATTGATTGATTGATTTTAGTTTACTCATATATTACTAAGCTATTTGACGATATTATTACAACTCCTGAACACAACCTCAACAATCTTCTACCGCCTCGACATGTACCACATTATAATCTGCGAAGGACTCGAAACTTTGTATTAGAAAAGATTAAAACTTGCAGATTCAATAACACTTTTATTCCGTCATCAGTAAAAGCTTAAATATGCCATAACAAAGTATTTATAGTACATATCTTAACATATATAACACATATACAAATATATCATCGCCAACTATTCCGGACTTCCGCCAGTCATCGAGGCCAGCGGATACCATGTGTAAAATAGAAAGTAAACACCGATACGGGAATCCAAGATAGAATCAAAATCGTTCAGGCCCGCACTCGGTGAAACCCAACTTTCTTGCTACGGTTTTCCTTTTCTTTAACAACTATCCCATTAAACTCTATTGTATATATTAGTTAGGTAAATTAGCTTCATTTTGGTATCAAACATGCCTTAGTTTGCGAAGAATTTCCAAAGTTATCGCATCACAAAGTACCTCTTACTTGAAGGAAGGATTGCAAGTATATGGCGTCTTACAAACAATTTGGAGCTTTTTCAAAGTTAAAAAGGAAAGGTAAAACCTCGTTCGATCAACGACAAATTTCACACAAGCAATTTATGATGTATTTAGTTTATGGAACAGCCACGGTAAATGAGGTAACAAGCTTTGATTTTGAAAAATGATGCTCTGAATATCACACTTTTCGTGTTTTTCTTGCAATTTTACAATCTGAATATTTCTGAATACAGAGCATGTAGGGAAAGAAAACTGAACTATCGAAAGGAAAGGTTTCTATTCAATAAATAAAGCTATGTTTGGTAAAAATCAAATGCTTTAATGTCATATAATATATTTCTAGTTAGGTAAATTGACAAAACCTTACCGAGAATTTTATAATTCGAAAATAACTTTGATCCTCTATACATTTCTTTGTAAAATCTGATAAAATTATCTACCGCTTTTATGTTGCACCGCTGACCTTGTGAGTGGGCGCATGGCCGGAATAGTTGGCGATGTTTATAAAAATATTGCCACAACTTTATAAACCTCTTAGTACTTTAACTTATTTATATTATATAGTGTACACGCAATTCAGCTTACTAGCTGCAAGGTGTTTTATTAAATAAAATCTGTCTATCTATCTATATTTGTTTTACATCTTTTAACAATTATTATTTACATTATAATAATTACATTGAAGAAAAGAAAAATGTTATACTAATTTCTATCTATATAACATAGTACTAATTAGTGGAAAGGATAACTTATAATATAAATTATTAGTATTAGTATTAGTATTATTAGTATTTTTGTTTGATCCTGGAGGTCAAATTAAAAATATGATTGTTTTCTAGTTTCTAATCTCTATAGGAAGAGAAGTGAAAATTAAGGAAAAATAGAAGTGGATAGTATAATATAAACTGAATATAATATAGTATAATATAAAGTATATCAAACAATTATAGGCTCTGATTGGAGAGAATGTTTTTTTTCTTAAAGGAGAATGTATTCAAAGATTTGAGATAAGCTGGGAGCATTTTCCAAAGATCAATCGCAGCAAATGAAATACTTTGCTTGCCTATATATTTATTCTTACTTTTGGTTTATATATATTCTGTTTATAGACATTTATAAAATAACTATTTAAATTACGTTTTTTGATTGGTTGAGGCGCGTGTATTTATGAGAGCACACAGCACGCGCGTTTGCATGTTGATCAATTTGTATTTTATAAAAGAAATAAAAAACTTGCTTTCTGTGCTGTATGCAGTTATAAAGCACTTGGGTATTGTCAGAACACTGCTTCGCGTCGTGCTTCTCTTAATACTTCTCTAGTGTTCTGACAACCCCGCAAAAAAAACAACTAGAACCCTTAGAAGCCGCGGACACAGCTTCATTGGACCTCGAGTGAGAGCTAAACGTATTAAAAGAAGTTTTATCAATAGATCCTTATTCAATTTTATCTAAATTTATTGAATTTTTTATATTACGCTACATAGTTTTCATAGTTTTTATAGGTGCAATGTACCTTTAGATATGTATATATCTTACTATTATTTACTATTTGTCAATTGTAAACTTACACGTCGATCTGTTGTAAGTATTCATGTTTAATAAAAACTATTATTATTATTGACAAGTAGTGTCTCAATTTGCAGAAAATACCAGTGTTACGCGACATAGTTGTAGAAACAAGCATCTTTTTTCTTGGCTGATTTTATGATCATGAAATTAGTTTTAGAAGTGTTAATGGATTTGTTTATATCACACCATTCTTTTCTATGTTAATGTTCTGTTCCAGAGAGTTAATGTTTTTGTCCGATCAAAAGATATTGGTATCGTCAGTGAATATTTTGTAATATAAATATAATTGATGTAGATTAGGAATAATACGGAACCTAGGGTATTTCCTTGTTTCCATTTTAGTCTCTAGCTCTGATGAGGTGTCTCCTAAACATACATATTGTTTTTGGTTTGTCAAATAACTGTAACATTAATCAATTACCATTTCAATGAATAAACTAATCAGCCAAACAAAATAATCTGCCAATCAATCAATCAATGAATCAATTTTCCTGTAAAAATTTATAAAACAAGATCATATTTACCTTACTTATAGTGTTCTTGCACGAGGTCTTGCTCTTACGGATGGACTGTCGATAGGCTTTTTCCCAGTCAAAACTCGGGTTAAGACTGTTCTTGAGATCATTCCAGTTTAATCCAACTGGAAGTATATATGAGCGTTTTATATTATAATTGAAGTCAGCTGGAGTAATTATTTTAGCCCTAATTTGTTTGTGGTAGTTGTGAAACAGTATACTGGAGAACTATGGTAAAAGGTCAAGACGTCTTAACATTTTGCATTTTAATGTCAGAAACAATAAGTTACAGTTAGCAGAGGGGAGTTTGGCATGAGCATGCGCGACTTTGTCGACCTTGTCCGATAACCATCAAAGATGGGTAATGTTTACGTTTTTAAATGTCGTTTATCGTCGTTGTTTTCTTGCTTGGATAGCCGTAAATTACTTTTAGAAGCTTTTAGGTCCTTCTTCGACATGGAGAATATGTTGCTGTGCCAATTAGATGTGAAGAAAACAAGATATATTGTTATATGTAACGCGAATATACCCCTTTAACTACACAACATGACCGCTAACTCAGTGGATAAACAAAGACTTTGTGGTCATTTTTCTTTGGCTCAGTGGATACTGCAACTCTGGATATTTAAACTAAGGTTAATGCTTATGAGTAAAAGAAAACTAAAATAGGCACCGTTCCAATCGCTTCAGTTATTTCTGCGGAAATTTCGTATGAAATCGCAGTCCCGTACAAGAAACTGCTAAAATGTTACTATTTCATAATCATTTATCTCAAAATCTAAACTAACTTCCAAAAATTTTATTGCAAAAATGCTTTGACCATTTTTCATTGAAAGATAATTTCACAATTTTGATTTTATAAAAAATGGGGAATTGTTATATTTTTGAAAAAATTCATCGGTATACCACAGCCATTAGTATTTAACTGCAATGTTCTTCTTCTTATTTTTCAAAATGAATCGATGACTTTCCTTGTTCTTTGCCTAAATAAGTTTAACTAAAGTGTTAAAAATTATGTAGCAAAGAATGTGGTGAGATCGGTAAACGATTTATTCATTTTTTATTGAGTTGATTCTGGAACACATTATGCACTCATTCACTTCCCAATTTCATGATGATTTTAAATTTTTTTGGCCAACTTCCAAAAATTTTATTTCAGAAAACATCAGTCAGATGACTGTTCTTTCATGCCATACTATTGATTTTAGTGGCAAAAATGGGGAAATGAGTCAAAATAACGATTTTGTTATTGTATTACAGCGCCTTTCGTACTATTACGTCACATCCGTGATGAGTACGCCGTGACACCGTAATTAGTTGGTATTGTAAACAATGCCTTTTGCACCTTTTGCACAATGGCTGCCTAATTATCAATGCGACGAGAAATGTTTTTCTGAAATTGTATAAATTACCTAACACTTATTGACCAATCAAATTAAGAAAATCAAAGTAAATACTCTAGCGATTAGCAATTGCGGTCATGCGAATATTTAAAAGTCCAGCGGTCTAGCGCATGCTCGTACAAAACTCCCCTCTGCTATATAATAATAATAATAATAATAATAATTTAGTTCTTAGCGCACTACAAAAATCTCAGTGCTCTTACAATATCAATTATGGAAAAAAGTAACGAATAGGATATATATATGGTTACAATAACAATATGAAAATGATGATGATGAGAATGATAATACGCGGAAAAAAAGAAAAATCCTAGGAATTATAAAGTAGTGTCTTAAGTTTTGATTTAAATAAGTCTGTTGAAGGTGCGTTCTTAATTTCCACCGGTAGTTCATTCCATAGAGTTGGAGCACATATCGAGAATGCTCTAGAACCGTAGTTTTTTGTTCTATACTTTGGTCTTATTAAGTGGTTGTTATCATTAGCGTTCGATCGGAGAACTCTGTTTGGTTTGTTTAAGGTTAGTAAGTCAGCAAGGTATGCAGGTGCCATCCCGTTTAGTACTTTGTAGGTGAGTAAGAGAATCTTGTAAGTAATACGCTTGCGTACAGGGAGCCAGTGAAGGTTAAATAGGATTGGTGTAATGTGGTCAAACTTGTTAGATTTAGTAACAAGACGAGCAGCAGAGTTTTGAATGCGTTGAAGTTTCGAGATATCTTTATCGGGTAGGCCATATAGAAGACTGTTGCAATAGTCCAGTTTAGTGGTTATAAAGGCGTGGATAAGTTTTTCTGTACTAGGTAGATCGAGCTACTTCCGGATATTCCCGATTCGTTTAAGCGAAAAGGATGCAGACTTGCAGATATTATTGATATGTGTTGACATTGTGAGGTACTGGTCAAGTGTAACACCAAGATCGCGTACGTTGGACTTGGTCTTGATCTCAGAACTGTCTATATTTACCATTTCAATTTGTGTCCGGGGAACGAAGCGCGACGAGAAGTGAATGACTTCGGTCTTAGAAGAGTTGCACGATAACTTATTTATCACCAGCCACCGTATGATATCTTTTGCGCAGAGCTCTAGTTTACTGATATGCGATGTCTGATCTGTTCTTTGCACGGCGAGATACATTTGCGTGTCGTCAGCGTAGATCATTGATTGAAGTCCATGTTGGCGAATAATAGACCTTTTTACCTCCCTTGTCTGTTTATCCATTTCAGACCACGTGATGCAACCATTTGGAATTATTCTTTCACTCGTAATTGCTACCGTAACCTGTTCATATGTAAACAACAATGCTCAAGAAGATTTTTCTTGGTCTCAAATGGACATGCCTTATAAATAATCATATGTCCCTATCATTGCAAGCAAACCATTCGAATAGCTCGCTTCGATAAAAAGACTCAGCTACCTTCCTATTGTGGCAAAGCATTGTGATGTGAAAGGGACTATTTGCAAACGAAGATAAAGAGGTTCATTATATTACATTTTGTTGACATAGCTGACATACCCTCTCCAGAAAAGGTGACTCGACGTAACACCATAGGGTTGTTTCCAGCCACGCGTTGCTCAGCAAAAAAATCATCTGTTAACCAAGTACTAGCATCGTTCTGAAAAGGTTCGAAGACTGAAGGTATACGCACCATGTCCTGAAAGGCAGAAAAAAATATATCTTAACACTGAGTTTGGAGATGGTTGCTTGTTTTAACTACTCATTACTTTCGAAATATACCCAAGGGGTTATAACTCACTGGCAATGAATGAGCCTCCAAAATGATGAAGCTTCCACATTAGAGCGATTTCACAAAATACAGGTCGTAAAGCACCTTAAGGTTACAGTATACCTTCGCGGGGTGTCTCAGTAAAAAGATTATTAGCTCGTCGGATCAAATACTATATCAAATATTTACTCATTATTTTAAAGCCAAATTACGATAGAATAGACCAAAGCCAAAATTTAGTAGCCGCGCCTTTTTTCGCACGGAAATGAGGCTTATTATGCAAACAGAGGAAAAACATTCCGTCGTTATTACAAAACTACAACTTCATTGACAGGATTTTACAGTCTTTTTATTTTTTTTATTTTGTAAAATGATAGAATTTTCAACTAAATTACCGCTTTCTACGTTATATTTTACAATAGTTAGCCTTTTTTCAATTTTTAGTAGCATTTTAGTTTGTTTTTGACCTTTACACTGCTCGACTTCACGCCCTTTGGCAATGAAATTATGGAGCAGAAAAGCGATTCAAAGCCAGGTAAATTGATCTTTTTAAGGTTACCGTCCACGTTCGCGGGGTGCTTTTTTAAACAACTCGCATTGAAAGCGGTTAATTTTGAGATTTTTCGAAGAGCATACCTTACAGAAAATTGTTGTATATAACAAAACATACACAGTCTTATTATCTGTTATATAAGCTTTAAAATGATATATAATATGTCTATTATTATTGTAAAATGACGCGGTAAACACACTTTTAACTGAGAGCATGTGAAAGCACACCACGAACGTGGACCGTAACCTCTAATTTAAAAAAAGTTAGCCCTTTTTTATCCATACATACGACTTCATATACATTTTTTAGTTAATTTTCTATCATTTTGTTGTATATTTTGGTTCAAATGGACCCTACGGAATTATTTTCCTCTGTTTGCATAATAAGACTCACTCGAAAAAAGCCACGGCTACTAAGTTTCCGATTTGGTCTATACGCCTAAGTAATTTGTTTTAGCGAAATGTCCATGTAGAAAGAGGTTTGATGTTTTAAACTCAAAATGGCCGTCTTTGTTTGAGCGAATTGATCTAAAACCAAATAGCCTAAAAATTGTCATGTAGCATTATCAACTCAACAAAATGGTGTGAGCGTTTATCGAGTAACAGCTTAGTTTCAGATTTATGAACAACATTTCGAATTTCACAAAAATAATTGAATCCCCGGCTTCAGCTCTAATTTATATCTAAACTAAGTAAAATATTGACAAAGCCTCACACCATTTTGAAGGCACGTATGTGCTGATTGACATTATGCAGAAAAGGCGAAAATATAATTATATATATTTTAGATCAATTCACTCAAACAAAGACGGCCATTTTGAGTTTAAAGCATCAAAACTCTTTATACATGGACATTTCGGTAAAACAAATTACACATACGTTTGTTACGGTTATTTAGCGTTAAACGGATGTGTAAAGCTTTGAAATAATATTTAATCTGATGAGCTAATGGTTTTCTTACTGAGACATCGGCCCGCGAAGGTGTACTGTAACCTTAAGAAACGCTGGCAATAATGTTACAATTTGCTTGGGTTTCTTCTACTGCAACACTGCCCCCTCACCCATGGGAAACTGAATACCGAACAACAAAATATAGGGAAATGAGGCGAGACAAAGAGAGAGAGCGGCATACCGACAATTACTCGACTCACTGCATGCATGCTCGTCTGTAACTCTATCCTCATTTTTGCTCGGTTCCTCTCGTCAAGTCTTGTGGTCTAAACGTAGGAGCTGTTATGCAGTTTACCTAACTTCACTCTTCAAGCCGGGTTGTGGAACTAACTGAAGCACCAAATGTACCTACTACCAAAGTTGCATTGGAGTCTATATATCAGTTTTTTTGGCTTATAACACATTCAACAGCGCAGTGACCATTTGAAATGCTCATTGGGTCGTAGTAATAAACGGGAGGTGAGATGAGACATTTTCATTAGTTGTATTTTCAGTAGCAGTCGTATTTTCATTAAAATACGTTATGTTACTGAGTAAAAACGCTCATAAGGGAATGAAACATGCAAAACTTTAGCCATATTTGGTATTGGAAGCTTAAATTTTGTGGCATTCAGAGGAGACCAAATATTGAATCGGGAGAATTGATATTTTATTCCTCAATCACTTTTTTAAAACTTATTAAGTAAGAAGATATGAAACACGGGGGGGAATTCAATCAACAAATATAAATATTAATGGACAAATGTATTGTCGTTCTAGTTTCAACCCACTTTTATAATAGCAAATTGGATAGCCAAAAGCTTTTTATGTTTTTGCTTACCCCAAGGACATCTGTAGCTACTTTGCCAAACATTTTCTTCATGTTTTTGTATTCATTAAGTTCTGGTACGTTGGGAAGACGTGCTGTCATCCGCATATATTCATGAAAGGTTTTATTGTTCAGGAGTGAATTCGCAGCCCATGATTTTGCATGGATAGCCAGGAATGGCTCAGTCTTAAGGAACTGCATGTACTCCTGTGGAGTCTTGTCAAGGCGGGCGTATGCCATATCAGGTGATGGTGGTTTCAGACCGTAGATTGATCGTCGTTGTGCGAGGAGCTGGGACCGATATTGTTTGCAGGCATCCGTGGCTTTCTGGGGTAGCGAAATGGAGCATTGGTTCTGGCTTCTAGAAAAGAACGTCCATAAACACGAAAATATTGTATATTTGTTTTCACAAACGTTGTCAAAAATAAATAGAAGATAGTAAAACGTTGTAAGGATTTAATAACCATATAGGCAATAACATTGTATAATAATTCACAAATAGTTAATAGACTTAGAAACAATAAACGTACTTATGTAGGGATGAAATTACGCCCCTTGTTTCTTGAGGTGGATGAGGTGGACACAGGTGAGTCAAAGATGCAATACAATCTCATCTCTAATTGATATATTTGAGTTCAGCTACATATTTGATTTATTTTAAGAATAATTAAAGGTAATTGCTTGGAATGAAAAACGAATTTGGGAACAAACAAAGCTTCATATTTAAACTACATTTAGAAGCGCCTACTCAAGAAAAACGTAAAGTCTTTTTTTATTCTTATATATGACCATTGCTACTGTTTATCAGTTTCATTTCAATTCTCTTATATACTCTTTAGTATGAATTAAAAGATGAGGTAAGTGGCTTTTAAATTACTTCACTAGTTGACAGAAATATTTTTGTAAATTTGTACAACCTTGTTTAAGATGTTTATTATTGTGAATTTTATGAATATAACAAAGGGGACGAATGGCCCATAAAGTCGTGCCAAAACGTCTGGGGACGAATCGTTGTACTATTTCTACTTGTACATGGACTGCACTTTTGCGCAAAGTTGATTCCAAACTAACTTTTTCCAAACTAACAACATTTTCAAACTTCAGGAGCGCACCCACAAACATACTGACTGATATAGCACGTATTAATAGTTTATGCTGACGCATAATGCGATATAAGATTGTAATTAATTGTCATTTTGTAATCTATATTTGTCATCTCGTTAATAATAGCTCTCAGTCAATCAGTGTGCGACAATTCACAGAAGTAAAACTTTAATTCTATCTTGCCACATTTTCCCCACTCAATGAATCTACAACAAAAGATTACTTAACTATTTACTAGGAATCTGGAGTTTCAAGGAAATCAATGAATTAGATAATTATCAAAACGGTTTAAAAACTAACAATAATGAAAAGTGGTTAAGAATGCGATGGTATTGATAGTAAAATGGCGCCGATTTTTATTAAATTTTCGTTTCTTTTCTGGTTAGTTATTCTTTTTTTATCATGAATTTGTTTGTTTTTATTTTAGTTCGTTCTTTGCTTTCAATTGAAAATCAGCTGCCTTCACTATTTTTACTACTATTTCTACTATGTAATATAATTACCCATTGTTCTGTTGTAGAAACAGCAACGTCACAATCGCTAAGAGCAGTTCCTGGTGGAGCATCTGTAAATCACAAAAAGGTTTAGACAATGGGATGGTTTCTGATATGATATAAGCCCTATCTGTATAACTAATTTCGGCCGGGTTCTTTTATATCCCCAATTTGTTAAATAAAATAAACAAACAGAGAAAAAATAAATATGATTGATAGAACTATCAAATATAATATATGCAGAGGATAGTATATACGGGCCCTTAAATTTGCTAGACAGCGTAGAATAGATATCTAATACACATAAGCCTTTCACTACTGTGACCTGGGTTCGATTCCCGGCTCGGGCGACAAGTGAATAGAGTTTATTTGATGTGTTGTTCTCTCTCGTGCCACGAGGGTTTTTCTCCGGGTTGTCCGGTTTTCCTCCCTCCACAAAAATCAACATGTGAGCAGAGTTGTGTGTTGTAAATATTTAATGTAGCGGTAGTGAGTGTGAGCGAACCTCACGGAAGAGCCCCGACGGGGAGTGATGGTTGTAAATGTACGGGTTTTTTTTACACATGTTACGGTCAAACGTTTTGCTTTTCATGAATGACTGTCCAGATTTCAACTTATCAAATATCATGTGTTCCCTTACATCAAAATAAGAACCTTTTGATGGTCTAAAATTTTAATTGTTTGTCGAAAGTAGATCATCTTTTTGTAGCCGAAATCTAATTGAATTGTTTTAAGAGGCTGTCTCCGTAAAAACCACCCGCTCATTTTGAATATGAATTAAATAGAGAATTCCGTGAACTAGAACTAGAACTAAGAATAATGTTCGTGTCTCTCAAGCGCACACTAGGTGGGGTCAATGGGAAACGACTAATTTTGCCGCTATTATTTGGAATAAGATTTGCTTGACCATACGTAATGCTTTGAGTCTTGCAATTTTTAAGAAGCAAATTTCTGAGCTTTACTTAATTATATAAGACAAATTTAGTACTATTTAAGAAATACAATTTTTAAGCATGATGTAATTAATTACATCAATTATTTGATTTTATAGTTTTTATACACTAAGATAATTTTTGGGCTATGATTATATTTTATATTAATTGTTGTAATATTTAGATAAAATATATGTGTAGAATTTTTTTTTGGATTTTTATTGTTTTAGTACCCCTCTGTAAATCACCGCAAGTTGACGACGGTATCCTTAATAAAGATTATTTATTATTATTATTATTATTATTATTATTATTATTATTATTATTATTATTATTATTATTATTATTATTATTATTATTATTATTATTATTATTATTATTATTATTATTATTATTATTATTATTATTATTATTATTATTATTATTATTATTATTATTATTATTATTATTATTATTATTATTATTATTATTATTATTATTATTATTATTATTATTATACACTGGTTAACTGTAATACCCATAAAAGATCTGGGTTACGATCTAAACAAACGAGAATTTAGAGACGCCATCAAGATGAGATATAATTGGGAAATCTCCGACATACCGAAGACGTGCATCTGTGGAGATATATTTGATGTCGACCATGCGATGATCTGTAGGAGGGGCGGCTTCGTGATACAACGTCACAATGAGCTTCGTGATCTGGAAGCAGAGCTGTTGAGCACAGTGTGCAAGGATGTAGAGGTGGAGCCGGTTCTTCAGCAGATAACCGGAGAGACTTTGAACAGGGGTGCGAACAGATCCCCCGACGCCCGTCTTGACATCCACGCCAAAGGTTTCTGGGAGCGACAGAGGTCTGTATACTTTGATGTCCGGGTATGCCACCCTTATGCAGACTCCTACCGTGAGCAGACACCTGAGCAAGTCTACAGGCAGCATGAGAATGAGAAGAAACGCAAATATGCCAACAGGGTCATGGAGGTGGAGCAAGGAACGTTTACGCCTTTAGTGTTCAGTACAACAGGTGGAATGGGCACTGAGTGCAAGACTTACCATAAACGCTTAGCTGAATTAATATCGATTAAGAAGGGAGAGAACTATGCTAATACGATGTCATGGGTTAGGGCCAAAGTTTCCTTTGCACTGATACGCTCTGCTTTGCTATGCCTTAGAGGATCAAGGTCAATAAGAAGAACTGTTGATACTACAAATGTAGACATTTCCCTCGATAACGCTATTGCCCGAATAAGCTAGACTTTTATTTATTTTTATATCTTTTTATATTATTATTATTCTGATCTGTATTATTTGTTTGTATAAGTTTGATCAGAACATTCTTAGATGATCCTTTTTATAAATTGAATGCATTGTAATTTGTATATTTATATATAATCGAAATTGTAAATTTTTTAGATAGTTTTATATATTTTTATATTAATATTATATTATTATTAAAGTGATTATTATTATTATTATTATTATTATTATTATTATTATTATTATTATTATTATTATTATTATTATTATTATTATTATTATTATTATTATTATTATTATTATTATTTCACAAACAATCATTTACAATAAATGTTGCTGGTAGCTTATTTCAGCCCAAGATCTAACCCGATCCTGAGAGCTGAAGCACTTTTCTTAATATGTGAGCTGTCCCTAGAAGTACAGATTTCTGAATGTCTATGATGCTGATCTTTTCTAAATCTAGCCTATTCAAGTGGTTTTTGAATTGCTTTGAAATGGCCCCTAACGAACCTATAACAATTGGTATTGTCATTGTTTTCTTTTTCCAAAGCCTTTCTAACTCTATTCTTAGATCTTGGTACTTGTCGATCTTCTCCTTTTCTTTCTCATTAACCCTGTGGTCCGCTGGTACAGCAATATCAATTAGTTGGACCTTCTTTTCTGTTTTGTTGATAACTATAATATCAGGTCTTCTTGCTGTTATTTTTCTATCCGTGTACACATTAAAGTCCCACAGTATTTTAACTTGGTCGTTTTCTGTTACTGGTTGTGGTGAATGGTCCCACCACTTTTCCGTACTCGGCATTCCATGCTTTTCACATAGGTGCCAATGTATATTCTTAGCGACACCATCATGTCTCTCTTTATATTCCCCGGCAGCCAAAGTCTTACATCCAGATATTAGGTGCTCTACTGTTTCAGTTCTTTCCTTGCAAAGTCGACAAAGTGTCGATTGATTGGTATTATAAATACTCTTGAGAGCGTTTACTGGTAATGCTTGATCTTGCGCCGCTGTTAGGAACCCCTCTGTCTCAATTTTCAAATCTCCTCTCGTCATCCACAAGTAACTGCTTTCTGTGTCTATCTTCTCTTCGCAAGTTCTGAAGTAGTGCCCATGAAGAGGCTTGCCTTTGTAGCTCTGCATTCTTTCATTCTCTCTACGAAGGTGGTATTCTTTCTTTTTTTCTGTAGTTTTTTTGATGATGCCGGTTGTATCCTTGAGCATGTCATGCAGAGTTTTGTTCTTCTTGATGTAATCATTTAATGCAAGTTCTTCTTCTCTTACTGCGTCTTCAACTGATTTCAATCCTCTACCTCCAATTTTTCTTGGTAAATATAGGCGTTCGACGTCAGCACGAGGATGTAAACCACGATAGATAGTAATTAGTTTACGGGTCTTTCTGTCCATATTCTGAACTTCTTCCTTAGTCCATTTCACAATACCAGCAGTGTAACGAACAACTGGAATAGCAAAGGTGTTAATTGCTAGGATCTTATTTCTTCCAGTAAGTTTTGATTTGAGGATCAATTTCAGTCTCCTAGTGTATTCTGACTGGACATCTTTTCTAACTTTGCCTTGGCCATGGTTGATGTCTTCCCTTTCAAGTACTCCAAGATATTTGTAATAGTCATCTTCTTCAAGATTTCTTATCTGTTTACCATCAGGTAGCTTTATCCCTTCTCTCTTTATGATCTTTCCTCTCTTTACCCCCACTCTTGCGCATTTCTCTATTCCAAAAGTCATGCCAATGTCTGTGCTGAAGATTCGCACTGTGTGCATAAGTGATTCGATTTCTTTTTCTTTTTATTATTATTATTATTATTATTATTATTATTATTATTATTATTATTATTATTATTATTATTATTATTATTATTATTATTATTATTATTATTATTATTATTATTATTATTATTATTATTATTATTATTATAATAATTATTATTATTATTAATATGATTATGATTATGATTATGATTATGATTATGATTATGATTGATTATGATTATGATTATGATTATGATTATGATTATGATTATTATTATTATTATTATTATTATTATTATTATGACTTATTATTATGACAAAAATAGATTTGCCTGAAACTCTGGCGACTTAAAGGGTTTACTAAGACTAAAACAAATTAAGTTTGATAAGACATTTTTTTTGTTGCGCTGGAAGCCGTTTAATATGTTGGCCCGTCTGGTCCACTCGCGTCACTTAGTAAACTGAAAATAAGTCATTTCTTGTAGCGCCACAAAAACCTTTATTTTGCTATATAAACATATAAACCAATGAAATTGATATAAATGTCATTATAAATCTATTAGCACCAAACCATTCCTAGAGATTAGATTACTATGTATCTGCATATTATACAATCTGAGCGTAAGAAATAAGACAGGACCAATAATTGAGCCTTGCGGAACACCGCAAGTTATAGGTAAATAGCCTGAGCTTTCATCATTCATGGGAACCTATTGAAAACGGTTTTTCAAATAGCTTTCAAACCATCTGAGAGTATCTTTAATTTCTTAATTAATATCATAGTACGAAAGTTTGTTACATAACACAAACACGTACATGTACAACCAAAATATGTTATGAATAAACATATGAATAAGAAGAGAAGAGATACCGACATCCTTTGCGTACTTCAGAGTGTGGACTGTAGAGTTGATTGTGACAAAAGTTTTTTAAATAGGTATATCTTTAGTTTATATAGCTTACATTGCTACTTACTTATTTACTTATACTTACTTACTAACTTACTTACTTATGTGAGCTCTACAGTTGTAGCGATATGGAATTGTTAACTATATACATGAAATGCACCTCATATGTCCGTGAAACGAAACCTAACTTGTATAGACTAAATGCAGCATTTTGAACAAACTTGGAGATATCAATGGAATAGAACCTTGTAACATTGTACGCTTCATTGTCATTGTTGATGATCAAAAACCATTACTTCCTAATGAATTAGTAGTTGTTTCACGGATTTATGGCAAGCACTCTATGTTTTGTGATACATGTATCACATTAAAAAGTAAAACTTACTTTTTAGTAAAATTAAAATAGAAGTTTGAACTTACCTTATAGCATCCGTGATTCAGTTTCTTTTGTTCATTAGGGGTCTTTATCCTTCATAGTCACCCCGTTGATTAAACAAAGAACTGATCCTGGTTGATATCTAGTGATATATCTAGTTTGATTTCTAAAGCTTATTTTCAACGAAATCTAATATTAAAATCTAAATTTGTTTTTCGTTTTTGATCGACGGCAAGAATCGATACACTAAAATTGAAAATGGACCCATTTCTGAACGTCAGAGAAATTCCTCTTTTTTTTGTAAAAGATATAAACTGTATAGACGTAAAAACAATTTCATTGTTAGAAAATTAAAAGTTCCACCAAATAAAGAATATAGCCAAACCACAACAAGTACCAACAGTTATGTCCTAGCTGATGATGTTTTTTCAAGCATGTGAAATTATCAACCATGTCGAGATGGATTTGTCGTTCTTGTGGCCCAAGCTTGAATGTTTCCAGTACTTCATTTTTAACATATTTTTTTAACATCAAATATTAAAAAATGGTAATAAATTAAAATATAAGGAATAGTGCAGTGTTAGAGCCTGAAGTAATATATCAAAAACAATTGCAAGTTTGGCCAGAAGCTTGAAGGACAAGCTTTTGCGCAGATTAAAAATAACCTTTATTATTATAATCCTCTGTATTCGCCTAAATATATATTATATATTAAAACTGATTATCTTTCCTTCAAAACTTCTCATGAACTACTCTCGAGATAAAAAGCTCTAGCGGAAAAATTGGGAAAGTACCTGGAACTCTGGATTGAAAATTAAATGAACGATATTCCAGTGAAGAACTTTAAAGTGTTTGTATGAAAAACAACTGAGCTGCTTACTACTTGTATAGACTAAATGCACTATTTTGAACAAACTTGGATATATCAATGGAGTAGAACCCTGTAACATTGTACAGTTCATTGTCATCGGTGATGATCAAAAAAACCATTACTTCCTAATGAATTAGTAGTTGTTTCACGGATTTCATGGTTTTTTTTTACAACCAACCACATTTAAGTCGTGTTTCCCCACTTATTCTACAGTTCTGCCCCCTATCCCATACAAATGGACCACGGCAGTGCACGAGAGGCCAAAAATGAGGGACAAAATAATAACCCAAAATGATGGAAAAAGAAAAATAGGTACGTACCTGATTGGTGTGTGTCAAGCAAAGACCAAACAAGAAAAGCAGAGGTTAAAATGGTACACCAAGGAAAAGGCGTGTAACAACGGTGTAACAATGATGCGTGTAGACTGTACGATATTTCGTATCAGAATGAGGACTGTGGTCTTCGTCACAAGATATGAAGCAAGGCACGCCCTAGTCCTGTGATTGCACATATCCCAGATAATGTACCTGATAAGCTATATATGGAATGATTATGCATTTTTCTCACTTAAATAATTCGTTAGTTCCACGTGCTAGCTCGTCGTTGTCATTTGAAAGTCAATTAAATCCTGCTTTCTTGCAACTTCAGTCTCTTATTCATTGAAAATATACGAGATAATGTAAACAATTTAGTGACATATTTTTGATATTCAGCTTTTATTACTCAAAAGATCAATTGACTATTTTACTGGCTTTTTAAAAGTAGTTGAACGTTTGTTATTGTTTATAGTGAATGCGTTACCGTGGTATATACACAGTTTCTTTTGTTCATTTGGAGTCTTTATCTTTCATATTCACCCCATTGATTAAACAAAGAACTGATCCAGGTTTGATATCTAGTCATATATCTAGTTTGATTTCTAAAGCTCATTTTTAACGAAATCTAATAGAGAGCAAATTATAGAGTGCAAACATTATATCCGTGAAACAAGTAGCACTAATTAGTACTAAATAGTGCTAATTAAACATTATAATATAGTTTGATTCTAACGCGCGCTCTGATTGGTCCAAAACCGTGGTTTATTTCCCCGATAAACCACAGTTTCGAAGGAAAAGCGAAAAAGTTGTTGTTTGCTCCCTGTTCACTTTTTATAAATGGCGTCCAAAATGCCGAGTAAATATTTTCTTTTTGTTAAAAAGCTGATATAAACAAATTAAAAACAACAGAAACACTCAATGCATCACATAAACAGAACAGGTAGTTCTAAAAGTCACTTTTATTGTTGAATAACAGCGAAAGAAGATCAAAAAAGCTTATATTTGACAGGTTTTTTTTTGAGATAAAAAGAAAGAGTACATTTACGCTACGCTGGAGGCATAAAATACGCGTAGACGTTACAAAGCAGCAAGAAAAATGTACAAAAAAGCAGCCTAATTAGGTTATTGATGTCAAAGGATAAAGTAAGACATCTGTTCAGTGAAGAAAGTCAAGTTAAATTTCACATTTCCACATTGACACGGCATCCAACGGACAAAGTTTAGCACACAAATTATCCACTTGAATAAATAAGCTTGCAAAAACAGATGCTTTACGATATATATAACTATAGTCAATATCTTAAGTTTTCATCAATGAATTTATTTAATAAGACGAACGGCGAATACATCTTTTTTGTTCAAAGCAGGATTACCTGACTATCATGGCGATTTCTGTTCGTCCGAATTTAGCGGTGATTCAGAATCTATCTTGATTGAAAAATGTCCAAGCAATCCTCAACTCAAACCAGCCACATAATGTCGATGCCAGTAGTGAGTAAATATCATCTGCTTGAGGTTAAAACGATGTCTATATTTCTTTGTTAGTCAATAAATCCTTCATTATTACGACCAAAACCATCGGGGATTTCCAACAAGAACCGGCCAACAAACATGTTATTGACAACAAACTCGATCGTTTCATTAGCTTGCAAGCTACATTGATCCATAGAGCTTTGATTTGAGGCATTCTCCACTTGTATCTACCATATTCTCCACAAAAAAATTAAAAACGATGTAATATTTTCATGAAAACATAACCTGCAGAATATAATTTTGTAGTTTTGAAAGTTGTGAAAGCTTTGTACAGTTTTGCTTATAACAAGCGATTTGATTGGATTTTTGAGAATTCTCAGGAGAGTTGATTTGTTTATCAGCAAAATGAAAAATAAAACAACTTCTTTTAATTCGTTTTAATTTCGTTTTTGAAACACTTTCTATATTATAAAAGCAATAAACGAGCAATTTCCGTGGTTTATCGGCGAAATAAACCACGCGGGATGTTGGGAGAACACGAAAAAAGGGCTTAGAAAATCTCGAGCCTCCGCTCGTTTATTGCTTCAATAGAAAACAATAGAATTAGCATAAAATATCACTATTTAGTAGAGTAGACGCACTAAATCCGTGAAACAAATAATATACAAATTAGGTAATACCTAATAGCGGAGCTCCCAGTTTAATTTTTTCTTACAACATCAATATGTGCATGTAAATACCACTTATTAGATATTTTCTTGGGTATAATATACGTGCTGATATTTTACGAGTTGCGTACGTTTAATCAGCAAGCAATGAGTAAAATGCCAGCCCGTAATACCCAAGAAAATATCTAATAAGGGATTTATTATACAACTTACTGTTTATTGTCATTTATATAGCATTTTTCATCGAAAAATATAACCTTTCGGAGATTCAGCGCGCGGAGAGAGAATCAAAACAAAGCCCTGGAAAAGCCAGTAAAATGTAAGATATTTCTCGCTCTCTTTTTGATTGACATAATGTCAAAAACCTCATTGGCTATCGATGTAGATGACGCCATCATGTAACGCAACGCACGAAAGGAAAGTTTGTCATTTACACGAGGGACGGAGATTTCTCATTGGAAAAAGTCCGATAAAAGCATGTTAATGGACAATTCATGAATGGAAATTGATTTAATGTAAGTAAAAAAATTGTAATAAATTCCACTGCTTTTTCTTAGGTTGGTTATCGTTTTCATTCTATGCACTTTTTCATCTTTTTCTCAAATTTTCAACTGTCACTTCAGTCAATAGTGTTGTTCAGACAAAAAAGTGTTCAGAAATGTTTTTGATGGAAAATACAGAAATATTTTTGATGGAAAATACGATTCCCAAACGATAGTGTGAATAGCCTTATTATTATCCCTTTTATTTTTAAGTCATTAAGCTTATTTTGCTTTTGATAACGCCTTGAAAAAGTGCTTTGGCTGAACAGTCGTTTTACGGCCGCTTTTTACCTTCTTTTATTTTCCAAAGTTAGTTAGGATTCCGGATAGAAAAGGTTAAACCTTTTCATCGTATTAGATTTATTAAAAAGTAGTCATGGCAAATCATAAAACAAAACAAAAAGTTATTTTGAAATGGAATTAAACGCCTCAAGAATTATAAGTTCTACCAACACAAGATCGATTTGAAAAGACAAGGATTTTAAAACAAGGTATTTTATTATGAAAAACTTTGTGTAAAACATCATTTTGTTCTGTAAAAAAAAACTTTAACGACTTTGAAGTAAAAACTACTAAAAAAGCTCGTTTAGTAAGCATAAAATAGTTAATATTGCTAAATAAACAGAAGTTATTCAACCAATTTTAAATTATGTTTGTATTTCAATTCATTGAAGATTGAACTAATTTTTGAGTTTTGTCTCTCAAAAACTTGAAACAAATGATAATCTTGAACCATGGATAATAAAAAACACTTGAACTTACTTTATCGGTGATTATTTTCTTGAGGTTTTCTTTCTTCAATGACATTGATCATATTTTGACGAATATATGTAAGCTTATGTACTTGAATTTTGATGGATTAAACATTGTTCATAGTTCAACTGCCAAGCTTGAAAATCCTTCAATAAACTGTGCCGAGGGAAGCAATTTGAAGACAGTTTTCATAACAAACAAGGTCGCTTCTTTATCAATTTGTTTTGAATTGCTGTAGTCTTTTAATATTCTTCCACGAAGGTATCTGCAAATACGTTTTCTTGATCTTTTGGAATCAGTCTTTTGCTTTTCTTTAGTATAATTTCTTCGTTGTTGTATCCTTCAAGTTTATGTTCTTCTTCGGTCACAACTCTCTTTATGTTCTTCGAAGTTCATCTTTCTCCGTTGTTATTTTGAATTAATGAAAGCTCTGCTATTAGCAAGTAGTATTTTGTTGTTGTTTGTTTGCCTTTTTTAAGATAAAAGAAAACTTTGCTTTGTTGGTCTAGTGCTATTTGGCGCGCGCGTCACTTTTGTTCCCGCCGAAATGTAACAGCCAATCAGCATCGCGATGGGCGCGGACGTCGGACGTCGGACGTCGGACGTCGGACGTCGGACGTACGCTTGGGATACCTGTGTAAAAACCATCGAAAATAGACTCGATGCATTACCATTTTTTCTTAAGTATGGTGCTCCGCTCGCGCGGGCCTTCGGCCCGCGCGGGAGCTCCGCTATTACTAATTACTAGTAAATAGTGTTGACGAGACTATAAATAACAAAGGAATTAGCATATTTTAGCACAAATTTTGTACTATTTATGGTTCACGGATTAAGTGCGTTTACTCTACTATTTATGGTTCACTGCACGCTTTTAGGCTAGGTTTACACGGTACCGGATGAATTTTTGACCGGTCAAAAGATTGTCCTGGACATGCTGTATACACGGAACCGATCAATATTTTCGTTCTGTTCAGACGAATATTTGATCGGTTAGGGGTCCAAACTATTGCTCGTTTAGCGCGGTCCCGTGTGAACGGAACCCCTAAGCGGATGCTTTTTGACCGGTCAATAATTCGCCCGGTAGAGTAGACCCACTTAATCCGTGAAACAAATACTAATTTTTAGAACTAAATAGTGATAATAAAACAATAGAAAACAAATAATTTTTTTATGAAATAGTACTAATTAGTACTAATTATATGTCACGGATTTAGTGCGTCTACTTTACCGTGTAAAAGTAGCATTTAAATGCTTCTACTCTACCGTGAAACAAGTAGTACTAATTAGTATTAAATAATGCTAATTAAACAATAGAAAACAATAGAATTAGCATAAACTTGCACTAAATCGTCAACTAACTAGAGTGGTTTTCATTAACCCGTGAAACAAAGTGTAATAGCTAAAGTGTAATAGATCGTAATAGTCATGTAAAGACAACAAAATACAAAACAACCAAAGTGTAATAGTGTGTAATACGCTAAAGTGTGTTTCACGGGTTATATAAATGAAAACCACTCTATTTCACGGGTACATCATTTACACTCTACGGAATTCTGAATTTAATCGACGGCAAGAATCGATACACTAAAATTGAAATTCCTCTTTTTTGTAAAAGATATAGAAAATGTATAAACTGTTTAATTAGTTAAGAGAGAACCATGGAGTATTTAGTAACTTTTACAGTAGTTTTTATTTATCATTTTGTTGTTTTTTATTATTTCCATATATCGATACATTTTTATATCTCTGAAGAATATGAAATTTTAGTAACTTTGTTTATATTTATATTTATTTTCCTTTTTAAATCATTTTTATTAATTATATAGATTTAGCTTAGCTTTCATTCCATATACTGTATATAGAATTTTATCAATCATATTTTTTTTTCCTTCTAAAATTGTAAAGCGGTGTTGAGCTTTTGTAATTGTCGCTATATAAAATAAAGTTATTATTATTATTATTATATTATTATTATTATTATTATTATTATAAACGTAAAAATTCATTCATAGTGAAAAAAAGAAGAAAAAATAGAGTATAGAATAGAATATAGAATATAGAAGAAGAAAAAAAAGAATATACAAAAGAGACCGACATCACATTAGAAACTTGCGCGCTGATTGGCTGAAACACAAACCGGATAAGAGGGTATTCAGAGTGATATTCAACGCTCAGAAAGCTGAATTAAACGCTCAGAAAGCTGAATACCACCCAATCGATAATTTTTAATAAATATAGTTTTTTTCATTATTATCCGTGCATTAAAAAGATGAAACGACCAAGCAAGTAATTTTAACTTCAAAGAGTATAGAGGCAAATGATTAACTTGCTAATAGACGAGTTTTGCTTTAAAAAAGAGCAATTTTTTTCCTGCGACTAGCTCGGCATGAAAAGCGATCATTTTCTTTCGCTTCGCTTGGTTAGTTTTTAGTCGCTATTTTTCACGACTTGAACGGCAATATTTCAATCAAAGACAACATTTTTAATCATGAAATTACTTTTCTAGAGTCGTGGAACATAAGCTAAACAGCCAGACAATTTCAAAACGTGTATTAATGAGCTTTATTTTCAATTTCACGGGTAGTTTGCAAACTTCAACCTGAAGTTTACACTAAATTAAAATACAAACATTAACCAGAAAAAAACTTATAGCTAATTGTTTGTGATTCAAAAACTCTAAGCTTTGAACATGTTCATTGCAGTTTGAGATTTTTACTCATCTTCGGCGTTTTTGATTGAGATGAAGCAAAAACTTTACTAACAAAAGATTTGTAATGTTTTAGCCTTTTCTTCAAAACTTAGTTTTAACTGAAATCGTTTAAAAGAAAAAATCATACCTAACCATGATTTGTAGCCAACAGTCGGCTTTTGAGAGGATTTTTTTGTCGGTTTAACTTTCATGAAACAACATCTTCAGTTTGTTTTTTCCTTCGTCGTTGTGTTGTAGCTGGATTCAAGGAAAATTCATTGTCCGACTCGGGAATTCCACATTAAATTCACTCGTAAATTTAAAGACGATTCGTGCGATATCGTCTTTACTCGTGAATTTAATGTGGAATTCCACTCGTCGGCCAATGAATTTACCTATAGAATAGAATATAGAATGTAGCCAAACCATAACAAGTACCAACATTTATGTCAGTGCTGCTGATGTCTTTGCAAGTGAAATTATCAACCATGTCGTGATGGATTTGTTGTTCTTGTGGCCCAATCTTGATTCTATCAAATCATTAAGTATTTAAATCCGGATTACCATGAGGTGCACACGCATCGCCGTGATTCAGTGTATGTGATTGCTGTAACTATAAGTCGGACGTGTAGGGAGAACTTTGCTCTATAGACGAAAAGTACAGATTTTCATGTAAAAAGGTAAGAACAAATTTTAAAATGTTATTATGAAATCTTACAGTTTCTGGTACGCTTATTTTTCTTATTACTCAAAAGATCAATTGACTATTTTACTGGCTTTTTAAAAGTAGTTGAACGTTTGTTATTGTTTATAGTGAATGCGTTACCGTGGTATATACACAGTTTCTTTTGTTCATTTGGAGTCTTTATCTTTCATATTCACCCCATTGATTAAACAAAGAACTGATCCAGGTTTGATATCTAGTCATATATCTAGTTTGATTTCTAAAGCTCATTTTCAACGAAATCTAATAGAGAGTAAATTATAGAGTGCAAACATTATATCCGTGAAACAAGTAGCACTAATTTGTACTAAATAGTGCTAATTAAACATTATAATATAGTTTGATTCTAACGCGCGCTCTGATTGGTCCAAAACCGTGGTTTATTTCTCCGATAAACAACAGTTTCGAAGGAAAAGCGAAAAAGTTGTTGCTGTTGTTTGCTCCCTCAAAATTTCGAGTAAATATTTTTTGTTTGTTAAAAAGCTGATATAAACTAATTAAAAACAACAGAAACACTCAATGCATCACATAAACAGAACAGGTAGTTCTAAAAGTCACTTTTATTGTTGAATAACAGCGAAAGAAGATCAAAAAAGTTTATATTTGACAGGTTTTTTTTTGAGTTAAAAAGAAAGAGTACATTTACGCTACGCTGGAGGCATAAAATACGCGTAGACGTTACAAAGCAGCAAGAAAAATGTACAAAAAAGCAGCCTAATTAGGTTATTGATGTCAAAGGATAAAGTAAGACATCTGTTCAGTGAAGAAAGTCAAGTTAAATTTCACATTTCCACATTGACACGGCATCCAACGGACAAAGTTTAGCACACAAATTATCCACTTGAATAAATAAGCTTGCAAAAACAGATGCTTTACGATATATATAACTATAGTCAATATCTTAAGTTTTCATCAATGAATTTATTTAATAAGACGAACGGCGAATACATCTTTTTTGTTCAAAGCAGGATTACCTGACTATCATGGCGATTTCTGTTCGTCCGAATTTAGCGGTGATTCAGAATCTATCTTGATTGAAAAATGTCCAAGCAATCCTCAACTCAAACCAGCCACATAATGTCGATGCCAGTAGTGAGTAAATATCATCTGCTTGAGGTTAAACGATGTCTAGATTTCTTTGTTAGTCAATAAAACCTTCATTATTACGACCAAAATCATCGGGCATTTCCCAACAAGAACCGGCCAACAAACATGTTATTGACAACAAACTCGATCGTTTCATTAGCTTGCAAGCTTCATTGATCCATAGAGCTTTGATTTGAGGCATTCTCCACTTGTATCGACCATATTCTCCACAAAAAAATTAAAAACGATGTAATATTTTCATGAAAACATAACCTGCAGAAAATAATTTTGTAGTTTTGAAAGTTGTTAAAGCTTTGTACAGTTTTGCTTATAACAAGCGATTTGATTGGATGGTTGAGAATTCTCAGGAGAATTGATTTGTTTATCAGCAAAATGAAAAATAAAATAACTTCTTTTAATTCGTTTTAATTTCGTTTTTAAAACACTTTCTATATTATAAAAGCAATAAACGAGCAATTTCCGTGGTTTATCGGCGAAATAAACCATGTTGGGAGATGTTGGGAGAACACGAAAAAAGGGCTTAGAAAATCTCGAGCCTCCGCTCGTTTATTGCTTCAATAGAAAACAATAGAATTAGCATAAAATATCACTATTTAGTAGAGTAGACGCACTAAATCCGTGAAACAAATATTACTAATTACTAGTAAATAGTGTTGACGAGACTATAAATAACAAAGGAATTAGCATATTTTACTACAAATTTTGTACTATTTATGGTTCACGGATTAAGTGCGTTTACTCTACTATTTATGGTTCACTGCACGCTTTTAGGCTAGGTTTACACGGTACCGGATGAATTTTTGACCGGTCAAAAGATTGTCCTGGACATGCTGTATACACGGAACCGATCAATATTTTCGTTCTGTTCAGACGAATATTTGATCGGTTAGGGGTCCAAACTATTGCTCGTTTAGCGCGGTCCCGTGTGAACGGAACCCCTAAGCGGATGCTTTTTGACCGGTCAATAATTCGCCCGGTAGAGTAGACCCACTTAATCCGTGAAACAAATACTAATTTTTAGAACTAAATAGTGATAATAAAACAATAGAAAACAAATAATTTTTTTATGAAATAGTACTATTTAGTACTAATTATATGTCACGGATTTAGTGCGTCTACTCTACCGTGTAAAAGTAGCATTTAAATGCTTCTACTCTACCGTGAAACAAGTAGTACTAATTAGTATTAAATAATGCTAATTAAACAATAGAAAACAATAGAATTAGCATAAACTTGCACTAAATCGTCAACTAACTAGAGTGGTTTTCATTAACCCGTGAAACAAAGTGTAATAGCTAAAGTGTAATAGATCGTAATAGTCATGTAAAGACAACAAAATACAAAACAACCAAAGTGTAATAGTGTGTAATACGCTAAAGTGTGTTTCACGGGTTATATAAATGAAAACCACTCTATTTCACGGGTATATCATTTACACTCTACGAAATTCTGAATTTTAATCGACGGCAAGAATCGATACACTAAAATTGAAATTCCTCTTTTTTGTAAAAGATATAGAAAATGTATAAACGTAAAAATTCATTCATAGTGAAAAAAAGAAGAAAAAATAGAGTATAGAATAGAATATAGAATATAGAAGAAGAAAAAAAAGAATATACAAAAGAGACCGACATCACATTAGAAACTTGCGCGCTGATTGGCTGAAACACAAACCGGATGAGAGGGTATTCAGAGTGATATTCAACGCTCAGAAAGCTGAATTAAACGCTCAGAAAGCTGAATACCACCCAATCGATAATTTTTAATAAATATAGTTTTTTTCATTATTATCCGTGCATTAAAAAGATGAAACGACCAAGCAAGTAATTTTAACTTCAAAGAGTATAGAGGCAAATGATTAACTTGCTAATAGACGAGTTTTGCTTTAAAAAAGAGCAATTTTTTTCCTGCGACTAGCTCGGCATGAAAAGCGATCATTTTCTTTCGCTTCGCTTGGTTAGTTTTTAGTCGCTATTTTTCACGACTTGAACGGCAATATTTCAATCAAAGACAACATTTTTAATCATGAAATTACTTTTCTAGAGTCGTGGAACATAAGCTAAACAGCCAGACAATTTCAAAACGGGTATTAATGAGCTTTATTTTCAATTTCACGGGTAGTTTGCAAACTTCAACCTGAAGTTTACACTAAATTAAAATACAAACATTAACCAGAAAAAAACTTATAGCTAATTGTTTGTGATTCAAAAACTCTAAGCTTTGAACATGTTCATTGCAGTTTGAGATTTTTACTCATCTTCGGCGTTTTTGATTGAGATGAAGCAAAAACTTTACTAACAAAAGATTTGTAATGTTTTAGCCTTTTCTTCAAAACTTAGTTTTAACTGAAATCGTTTAAAAGAAAAAATCATACCTAACCATGATTTGTAGCCAACAGTCGGCTTTTGAGAGGATTTTTTTGTCGGTTTAACTTTCATGAAACAACATCTTCAGTTTGTTTTTTCCTTCGTCGTTGTGTTGTAGCTGGATTCAAGGAAAATTCATTGTCCGACTCGGGAATTCCACATTAAATTCACTCGTAAATTTAAAGACGATTCGTGCGATATCGTCTTTACTCGTGAATTTAATGTGGAATTCCACTCGTCGGCCAATGAATTTACCTATAGAATAGAATATAGAATGTAGCCAAACCATAACAAGTACCAACATTTATGTCAGTGCTGCTGATGTCTTTGCAAGTGAAATTATCAACCATGTCGTGATGGATTTGTTGTTCTTGTGGCCCAATCTTGATTCTATCAAATCATTATACACTTAATGACTGGTCCCGAGGGAAACAGTTAGTTTTGTTTCCCGAGGGAAACAAAACTAACTGGTTTCCCGAGGGATCACTCATTAAGCGTTTTGTTATATAGCTAATCATTTTAGACAAGTGAATTAAGAAAATTTGAATTTGTTCACGTGCGCTGGGCACTTGTATCCCGGTCGGGATACAGTTAGATTTAACTAGTATCACGTGAGCATCTATCAACCAATGAGAATGCTCGTTATATATAGTCAAAATGATTAGCTATATATTAAACAATAAGTATTAAAATCTGGATTACCATGAGGTGCGCACACACCGCCTTGATTCAGTGTATGTGATTGCCGTGACTAGGTCGGACGTGTAGGGAGAACTTTGCTCTATAGACGAAAAGTACAGGTTTTCATGTAAAAAGGTAAGAACAAATTATAAAATGTTATTCATTGCAGTCGACTGGCATGGACTTGTACTGTCGAGAGGCTATAAACACGAATTGTCCACAGCATGGCCGGGAACTTAGCGATTGTACCCAAGGCGGTAGTCGCTGAAATCTTACAGTTTCTTGTACGCGTTGCCAAGAAACTAATAGTAGTTGGGACTTGCTCTCAACTAGTATTCAACTAAAACGACTATTATGCGTTGGAAGTTGTTTGTGAGCTTAAAATACTATAAAATCCTAACTTAAATCCTATATTGGGGAAAAGGTATAAATGTCCACGGCGAGACCGGCGCCAGATTAGCGATTGTACCCTAGTTGGTAGTAGCTCAAACACACTGTTTCTGGCGCCAAGAAACTAACAGTAGATGAGATTTGCTCTCCATTGATATTCAATTTAAACGACAAATGTTTGTTGGTAGTCGTTTGTGAGCTTAAAATAGTTATCGTATATTGAGGAAAAAGTATAAATGTCCACGGCGAGACCGGCGCCAGATTAGCGATTGTACCCTATTTGGTAGTAGCTCAAACTCACTGTTTCTGGTGCCAAGAAATTAACAGTAGATGAGATTTGCTCTCCATTGATATTCAATTTAAACGACAAATGTTCGTTGGCAGTCGTTTGTGAGCTTAAAATAGTTATCGTATATTGAGGAAAAAGTATAAATGTCCACGGATAGACCGGCGCCAGATTAGCGATTGTACCCTATTTGGTAGTAGCTCAAACTCACTGTTTCTGGTGCCAAGAAATTAACAGTAGATGAGATTTGCTCTCCATTGATATTCAATTTAAACGACAAATGTTCGTTGGCAGTCGTTTGTGAGCTTAAAATAGTTATCCTATATTGAGGAAAAAGTATAAATGTCCACGGCGAGACCGGCGCCAGATTAGCGATTGTACCCTATTTGGTAGTCGCTCAAACTTACCGTTTCTGGTGCGTGGTGCCAAGAAACTAATAGTAGTTGGGATACGTTCTTAACTAATGTGAGCAATTTTAAGTGGTAGATCTAGAATTCCTCGTTGATAGTCGTTTTGGTGAGTTATAAATACTTATCCACACAGGGGTTAAAGTATTATGTAGGAAACATGTTCATAAAACGTTTCGCGAATTTGTATCGGAAACTACTAGATATGGTGAGTAGAAAATGTTTCAACTAAGTTTCTATTAATTGGTATAGATATATATAGCCTGAAAAGCAAAGACGGTGAAAAGCTTCATGAATAAAGATAATAATCACCGTAAAGAACATTTATGCTAATGTGTTGAAAAGTAGTACAGACTAATTAGCTGTTCTATTGCATAACGCTATTGTACATAGTGCATAATTTGTATGAACGCAGTATGCTATTGTGTTGTGAATGTAAACGCTCTATTAATTAGCCTGGCATTGTTTATCATAGTAAAGTCAGATGAAGATAAAGACACTGGGATAGCAGATGTCATTGTCATTGTCAGAGGGCAGATTTGTATGAGCATGCGCTAGACCGCTGAACTGATTAATGTTCGCTAGAGTGTTTACTAAGACTTTCTCAATTTGATTGGTCAAAAAGTGTTAGGTAATTTATACAATTTCAGAAAAACATTTCCCGTTGGCGCAAAAGGCATTGTTACTGCAATCAAAATTTCACAATACTATTGTTTAAACCATTAATTTTCATAATTTACAGATGCTCCACCAGGAACTGCTCTTAGCGATTGTGACATTGCTGTTTCTACAACAGAACAATGGGTAATTATATTAGATAGTAGAAATAGTAGTAAAAATAGTGAAGGCAGCTGATTTTCAATTGAAAGCAAGCAATGAAATCTTACCAATAAGAATACAAAGTTTTGACTTATATTCGCGCAAACAAAAGTGGCCGTTTTGGGGTAAAATCCTATGTGGTTGTCAAAAACATATAATTCTCAAAAAAGTATATATCATCATAATCTTGCTTCTATCAGCTTTAAAATGATGTCTAGTTTATTAGCCTTTACTTTAATGTGACGCGAAAAACTATTTTTAAAGACGGCATGTCGCGAAGGTTGACAGTAACCTTAATGGGCGGTTAGGTATTTGCGTGGTTTTTGCCTTGTAAAAAGTTTATTTTCTATTTTTCTAAAAGCCAGAACCAATGCTCCATTTCGCTACCCCATGAAGCCACGGATGCCTGCAAACAATATCGGTCCCAGGTCCTCGCCAAAAGACGATCAATCTACGGTCTAAAACCACCATCACTTGGCATGTCATACGCCCGCCTTGACATGACTCCACAGGAGTACATGCAGTTCCTTAAGACTGAGCCATTCCTGGCTATCCATGCAAAATCATGGGCTGCGAATTCACTCCTGAACAATAAAACCTTTCATGAATATATGCGGATGACAGCACGTCTTCCAAACGTACCAGAACTTAATGAATACAAAAACATGAAGGAAATGTTTGTCAAAGTAGCTACAGATGTTCTTGGGGTAAGCAAAAACATAACGTCTCGATATTGCATAGAGTTTACCAATCAGCGGGTTGAAACTAGAACGACAATACATCTATTTTGTTCCATTAATGTCTATATTTGTTGATTGAATGTTTTCCCCTGTTTAGCGTCGTCTTACTTACTTTACAACTCTCAAAATGAAAATGAGAAATACAATATCAATTCTCCCGATTCAATATTTGCTTTACCTCCTCTGAATGCCACATTAAAACTTCCAGTACCAAATATGGTATCTAAACTTGCATATGTTCCAGTGCATGGCTAAAGTGTACGTTGCACGTTTCATTCCCTTATGAGTGTTTTAACTCGTCAACGCATTATAACATTTATATGAAAATATAGTCTCATCTCACATCCCGATCTATTCCTACGACTCAATGAACATTTCAGATGGTCATTGCGCTGTTGGATGTGTTATTATCTACAAAAATATAAAGAGTCCACTGCATTTTTGGTAATAGGTACATTTTGTATATGTTAATGTTAGCTGCACAACCCGACTATGAGAATGCAGGCCATTTAGATTAAAGTTAGTACATCATTTACCAAAGCAGCCCTTCTATTCTCCGCCTTGGCGGGTTGAGTTAGGGAAGAACCGAATCTTGCCCAGCAAAGAGGCAATGAGAAAATTCTGTACTTATGTGAATGTCGCCAAAGGAGATAAGTGAGAGGCGAAAAATTCGTCTAAGATACTGTACCAATGGCATAACTTCGCAGAAATGGGCAGAATTGTTGCAGACGATCGTATATAAAATACCTAAATTTCAGCACGAAGGTATCCGAGATACTTCTCACCTAGACTTCGTACCTCAGCTTTGATATTTAGCTATTTTGGTGGTGAAGATAGGCTAACTGCACTGAAGCAGCGTGTAGACCAGAACTCTTCAAAGTTAAGAGGAACCGAGTAAAAACGAGGAGGGACTTAAAGACCAGCACACAGTGAGTCGAGTTCTTGTCGGTATGCCTCACGTGTTTTTTTTTTTTGGGGGGGGGGGGGGGGGGGGGGGGGGTTCAGTATTCAACTTGTTTATCATGAATTAGTTTTGCAGTAAGACGCAAAAAATGGAAAAAAATAAGCATAATATTGCTAGCATTTGATAAGATGTAGAATCCACTTCGGCATTTTGGAAGGTCGTTCAATGCTAGTGATTTATAACCCCTTGGGTATTTTTTGAAGATAACTTGTAGTCAACAAATCCCGTAAAGCAACCATCTTCAAACTCGATTTTAAGATATTTTTTTTTCTGAATTTTAGGAAATGGTGCGTATACCTTCAGACTTCGAACCTTTTCAGAACAATGCTAGCACTTGGTTAACAGATGAATTTTTTGCTGAGCAACGCGTGGCAGGAAGTAACCCTATGGTATTACGTCAAGTTACCTTTTCTGGAGAGGGTATGTCAGCTATTTCAACCAAATGTAATATAATGAAACTTTTTATCTTCGTTTACAAATAATTAAGAATTTTCTGCGTCTTGACGTATAACCTTAGTTCTCCAGTATACTGTTTCAACAACTACCACAAACAAATTACTCCAGCTGATTTCACTTACAATATAAAACGTAATATTGTTGGTACTAATGTCATGTATCAAATAATTGATATCCCATATACATATGCTCATATAAGCTTTAGTGCACAACGAAACCATGCACAAACGGCCATGCAACAATATGGAAATACAACATTTCCATACGCAAGCAATGCGCAAGTATGTCAAATCGTAAATTCAAGTAAACAAAATGTAAGTTTACATATAGCTCTCGTAAAAGCAACGTAACGTATATTAGATATACCTAAGCATAAAGTACGTAACTTAATCATTGCAAAACTATACGTCACTTAGAAATAAGTACAAGCATAGAGTAAGAAATGCGCAATTAACGTGAACGGAAGAACGCATCTTCATTAAAATGGGTCAAATAAAATATACTTCCAGTTGGATTAAACTGGAATAATCTCAAGAACAGTCTTAACCCCAAATTTGACTGGGAAATGGCCTATCGACAGTCCATCTGTAAGAGCGAGACCTTGTGCAGGAAAACTATTAAAAAGGTAAATATTATCTTGTTTTATAAATAAGTAGAGGGTAATTGATTTACTAATTGATTGGATGAATATTGATTTGTTGGCTGGTTGATGTTTTGTTTGCTGATTAGTGTTTTGATTGAAATTGTTGGTCAATGAGCAAAAAGGAAGCCAATTCTTTTACAGGGAATAAGGAAAGGCAAGATTTTTGCAGTTCGCTATCCTCTTTGTGACGATTTACCATCGACAAAAGACCTTGCTAAACCCAAGGGAGAAGAAAACCAACGTGATATGTGGCCTTTTCATTCTCCTATTGTATTATTTGCGTCAGTGCCAAGTAAAAACAAAAAAGACCCTAAAGGCAGTCGTCAACTGAAGCCGTTTGCTATTCAAATGGACTATAAGCCAGGTAGAGTGTGTGTTATGATGCTTTTACACGCTATGCATAATTTTTCCCGAAGTAACTTATTTTTTATTTTTACATTTAGGTATTTTTTAATTTCCCGAAGATTGTAAATTTCATTCAAGCAATAATAAGAATGCGCTAGCCAATCAAAATTAAGTATTCACTGAGCCAATCAGAATCATTATTCGACCAGCCGATGCCAGGGTTTGATTCCTCCTCACGGAAAAAAGGCCCTGGGAACAAGGTTGCATGTATTTCCAACCTCGTTCCCAGGGTCTTTTTCCGTGAGTAGAAAAGACCCTGGCATCGGCTGGTCGAATATTGATTCTGATTGGCTCAGTGAATACTTAATTTTGATTGGCTAGCGCATTCTTATGATTGCTTGAATGAAATTTATAATCTTCGGGAAACTAAAAAATACAGAAATGTAACAATAAAAAATAAGTAACTTCAGGAAAAATTATACAAAGGATTTTTTGAAGATCTAGGGTTGAGAATAATTTTATTTTTGACAATTTAATAGCAGCAAAGCAGAAAGCAAAGGCTCAGGAAGTCAGCCGGCATGATCGATTTGCAAAATTAATTTGTACATGCATGATATGGATATAATCTTAAACTTAAAGTAAAAAACACTTAAACTAAGAGTTTTTGTTAATAAAATGTAAGCTAAGGAAACAAACCTGGATAACGCAGTCATAGAATGTCCATATTTTGAAACTGAAATCGCCGGATAGCTTTTATACCGAAATGTGACAAATCTTTCAGTTATTGAAATGAACGACTTTCGTCTTCATACTCACTAGCTACGAAGTAAACTGCAATCTACACAACAATACAAAGGCCAAGAAAAATATTTAACCAAGGCAGGGTCATGAATTTCTTTTGAGCTAACTAATTTTCTTTTTCGAGAAAAACAAAGTCAGTTTCCGTTACAATACTTAATATTACATCTGCAAAAAAGGACTTTCATTTTATATTTTTCTAACTATCAAACAGACTTAAAACGATCTCAAGGAGAAAAACAATTCACACTTATTTGAATATGTATATTTTATTTGATGATAAACTTACATACAAAATTAATTTGAGTCAAGAAAACTTTTTGCAAAGTATTCAGTATGAAAGTCGTACGAGTTTTCAGTTTTCATAAAAGCAAAAAAAAAAAAAAAAACACTTCAAAATATTTTTCGTATACCAAATACCTTATTACAGCATTTTTGAAGTGTAAAATTGATCTTGGGTTTAGTAAATCTAACTTTTGAGGCTGAAACTCGCAGTATGAAAGGTCTTTTCAGGGTGAAAATTAAAAATGCAAAACTTTTCCCGATGAAAAAATTTGACGGTAAATTTGACATATCAGCGGTATACACCAATCGAACACCCAGAATCGACCAGCCGATGCCAGGGTCTTTTCTCCCCCGCGGAAAAAGGCCCTGGGAACGAGGTTGATGTATTTGATATAAAAGCAAAATCATCCAGGCGTTCCTCGTCGTGCGCACAAAGGATGCCTTGAAACAATGCCCGTGAACTATCTTAAGTTTAGCCAACTGTACAAACTTGCAAGTACCAAAGTCTTACTAATAATAATTAAAGGCAGTCTATAACTGCATGTGGCTAGCTTGTTAGATCGTGAAGGAAAAAGTAAATTCCTGATAATGGTGTAATACGTGCACTTAGATAATATTGTCAATATTGAACTGACATATATTATAAATAGTAGAAAGAGTTATTTGGCCTCCCGAAGGAGTTTATGTTTGGCCCCTCGAGGAAGTCGTCTTGGTACATTGATGCGTGGATCTGCTCCAAGAACAACTGTTCCCTGTAGAAATTTTCGATTTTTCGAAAGATATTACATCCTTTTCCAAGCTGATCGGGTTGTTGGACTATCCTCAGCGAGCTAAGATAACGACAACGAGTCGGGCAATCGAGGAAAAGCTTCGGTTGAGCGGTTGTTTTGAGAGCTTGTAATCGCCACAAAGGCTCAAAAAACCTGTAAAAGTTCCGAGAATCTAACATTTTATAAAGACACACAAAACTGTGCCTAAATATTGTAGATGAATATGGTGAAAACATGACAAATATAATTGAAAAGTCACCTTCCAAAAGCGAAGAACGACAAGAAGCACATGGAGTGATCAGTTCACCATTAACCAGTCGATAAGAAAACGTTTAATCGATAAATAAACGGCGGTTTCGACGTTTGATTCAACCAATCACTGCAGACTCCGACCAGACTCATCGTTCCCTCAGTAGTCGCCAACTTCCATGATTCAACTCGTGCAAATCCGGCCGTCGTCCGTTTATGGCCCGAACAAGTACGAAAATTTCGTAGCCGCCGAAGCAAAAGTTCGGGTTACTTTCGGTCACCTATTGTTTACACTCACACACACACTCAGCGCCATGACATAGTGGATAGCTTTTAGCTCTTCGAGCTAAAGATAGCCACAAAAATTGTAAAGACTACAAATCGCCTGATCAAGACTAGCAGTAGCAGTTAAAATGTCGCGGTCCAAACCTTTGACAAAGAGTAATATTCTAATTATCTCAAATTAAAAGTGATTGAGGAAGGGACTAGGACAAGTTTTATAATATTAATCTAATTAAGAAACTAACCCCACTACATGAAAGACGATACTAAATTAAAATGATTAAGTTTACCAAGTTTAGAATGATTGGGCAAATACTAGCTGATTTATGAGTTTTAAAGAAATCGTAAAAATAAGAGTGAATATATGGTTTTGGGGGACATTGTCCATCAATCCCATATATTTTCTCTTATTAAGGCCTATAAGCTATAATTTGAGTACCGTTTGTATTGTGTATCCCAGACTCAACTGTCTACACACCAAAAGACAAAGACACATGGACGTTAGCTAAACTTAACGTGCAGTTAACAGACCTTATTGCCACACAAATGGTAGAACATCTCGGTAAAGTACATCTTGCAGCCGAAGTATTGTGTATCAGCCTTGAAAGACATCTATCAGAGTATCATCCCGTCCATGCTATGATGAAGTATCACTGCCGAGGTCTGCTCACAGCAAATACTCTTGGATCTCCAATACTTTTACGCCCTACTGGCTTTATGGATCAGCTTTCCGCAGTTGGATGGCAAGGAGGAATAAAATTAATTAACAAAGCTTCCGATATCAATTGGAAGGATTTGGACTTGGAAACTAACTTGAAGGTATATATATATATATATGATTTGTATTTCAACATTAATCAAATGCATTACGACAAATAGTACCTACTTAGTGACTTATAGCTGCTTTAGCTCAACCATAATCCGTTACATATAGAATAGTATCACCGTGTTTCGAATTGTTCTGGTTGATTGATAGTAACTATTGGTAATATACAAATTAGGTAATACCTAATAGCGGAGCTCCCAGTTTAATTTTTTCTTACAACATCAATATACATCAAATACCACTTACACTTATTAGATATTTTCTTGGGTACTACGTGCTGATAGTTTACGAGTTGCGTACGTATTTTGCCGAGCCTCTGGGCGAGTGACTGATCATAAAGTGTAGGGGGAGGAGAGGGGGGGGGGGGGGGGGGGGGGGGGGGAGGTGGGCCATAATTTTTGAGCATGAAAAAAGGGGTGGGCCATGAAAAATTAAGCAATACACTGGGGGTATTTGGGGGTAACTGTAGTGCATTGTATAGGGGTGGGCTACGTGTAACTATGCATAGACTAAAGGGTGGGCCAATAAAAGTCATTCCTTGGGAATTCTGAATTTTCCGGCCCACCCCCCCCCCCCCCTATACTTTATGACCAGTCCCTGAGTAAAATGTCAGCCCGTAATACCCAAGAAAATATCTAATATTAAAGGGATTTATTATACAACTTACTGTGTATTGTAATTTCTATAGCATCTTTAATCGAAAAATATAACCTTTCGGAGATTCAGCGCGCGGAGAGAGAATCAAAACAAAGACCTGGAAAAGCCAGTAAAATGTAAGATATTTCTCGCTCTCTTTTTGATTTACATAATGTCAAAAACCTCATTGGCTATCGATGTAGATGACGCCATTATGTAACGCAACGCACAAAAGGAAAGTTTGTCATTTACACGAGGGGCGGAGATTTTTCAATGAAAAAAGTCCGATCAAAGCATGTTAATGGACAACTCATGAATGGAAATTGATTTAATGTAAGTAAAAAATTGTAATAAATTCCACTGCCTTTTCTTAGTTTGGTTATCGTTTTCATTCTATGCACTTTTTCATCTTTTTCTCAAATTTTCATCTGTCACTTCAGTCAATAGTTTTGTTCAGACAAAAAGCGTTCAGAAATGTTGTTGATGGAAAATACGATTCCCAAACGATAGTGTGAATAGCCTTTTTATTATCCCTTTTATTTTTAAGTCATTTAAGCTTATTTTGCTTTTGATAACGCCTTGAAAAAGTGCTGCGGCTGAACAGTCGTTTTACGGCCGCTTTTTACCTTCTTTTATTTTCCAAAGTTAGTTAGGATTCCGGATAGAAAAGGTTAAACCTTTTCATCGTATTAGATTTACTAGAAAGAAGTCATGGCAAATCAGTTCAAAACAAAACAAAAAGTTCTTTTTGAAATGGAATTAAAAGCCTCAAGAATAAGTTCTACCAACACAAGATCGATTTGAAAAGACAAGGATTTAAAAACACGGTATTTTATTATGAAAAACTTCGTGTAAAACATCATTTTGTTCTGTAAACAAAAATTTAACGACTTTGAAGTAAAAAAATACTAAAAAAGCTCGTTTAGTAGCCATAAAATAGTCAATATTGCTAAATAAACAGAAGTTATTCAACCAATTTTAAATTGTTTGTATTTCAATTCATCTTTGATGTTTTCCGTTTATGAGGAAAAACTATGAAAAAACGAGTTGAAGATTGAACTAATTTAGACTGCAAAACAGAGCCTACTTTTACACAAAAACTATGACAAAACGAGTTGAATATTGAACTAATTTAGGCTGCAAAACAGCCCCTACTTTTGCACGAAAACTACGACGAAACGAGTTGCAGATTGCACTAATTTAGACTGCAAAACAGTCCCTACTTTTACACGAAAACTACGACGAAACGAGTTGTAGATTGCACTAATTTTTGAGTTTTGTCTCTCAAAAACATGAAACAAATGATAATCTTGATTTTACTTTATCGGTGATTATTTTCTTGAGGTTTTCTTTCTTCAATGACATTGATCATATTTTGACGAATAAATGTATGTACGTGAATTTTGATGGATCAAAATTGTTCATAGTTCAGCTGCCAAGCTAGAAAATCCTTCAATAAACTGTGCCGAGGGAAGCGATTTGAAGACAGTTTAACAAACAAGGTCGCTTCTTTATCAATTTTTTTGAAATTGCAGTCAGATCTATTCTTCCGCGAAGGAAAATACGTTTTCTTGATCTTTTGTAATCAGCTAGTCTTTTGCTTTTCTTTAGTATAATTTCTTCGTTTTTGTATCCTTCGCATGTTTATGTTCTTCTTCGATCAAAACTCTCTTTATGTTCTTCGAAGTTCATCTTTCTCCGTTCATATTTTGTATTAATGAAAGCTCTGCTATTAGCAAGTACTATTTTGTTGTTGTTTGTTTGACTTTTTTGTCAAAAAAAGAACAACTTTGCTTTGTTGATCTAGTGCTATTTAGCGCGCGTCACTTTCGTTCCCGCCGAAATGTAACAGCCAATCAGAATCGCGATGTACACGGACGGACGGACGGACAGTGTGGGCTTGCTGTGTCGGTCAACGAAAAATCAATTCGATGGGTTACCATTTTTTGTAAAGTATGGTGCTCCGCTTGCGCGGGCCTCGGGCCCGCGCGGAGCTCCGCTCTAAATCAGATGCTGATGATTATAGAAAATTGTACCCGCTCGATAACTTAAGACTATTTTACGAAGTTCACCTTCCCTTTGGCAAACAATTGTAAATAACTAAATAACTACCATTTGGTAGTAGAAACCGTGATTTTAGATCCTTGCAACCTACAGATCAACTAAATCGCTAGATATATCCGAACTTCAAACTCAAATCATCACTGGTTTTTTTTTCACAAACAGATATATCCTCTACGACTACATCTTTAGATGATTTTCTGTCGTATTATAACACCTCTTTCAAGTTCATCTACGACACTGTAGCCCATATCAAGTCTAGATAGATCGACCTCAAGCACCATGGTACAACAACGAACTAAGACCTAAGTTAAACGTGAAAAACGCAAACTAAGCAAAAGAAAATTTAAAAAGTCAGGTCTCACTATCGATCGAGACCAATTTGATCATAAATGTGTCGAATACCACCAACTCTTAGAAAAGTCGAAGGCAGATTATTATAAGACCAAGATTGAACGCCATGATCCTAATCAGCTCTTTAAATTTGTTGACTCTATGTTCACTGTAAAATCCACTATTGTACCAAAACATGACTCCTTTTAAAAATCAACTTGCAGAAGACTTCAATGACTTTTTCATCAACAAAATTCATGACATACGATCAGTCTTGAAACAAACCTCTACCACCAACCAGCAACATGAAAGTGAGCATAGAGTACTTGATTGCGAACTTTCTCAGTTTGAAATACCACCATTAAGCTGCATTGGAGATATCATATCCTCACTCTCCAACAAAACATGTCCTCTAGACCCACTGCCGACGCACCTAGCTAAAGCCACTATGGATTCATTGTTACCTGTCATCACTAAATTGTACAACTTTCATTCTCAACGAGTATGTTTCCAACTGCACTGAAGATGTCTCAATTTCGCCCTAAACTCAAAAAGCAAGATCTTAACCCTGACTATTAGCTACGGACCATTAGCCAACATACAGTTTATATCGAAAGTCATTCAAAAGTCTGCCTCTGCTCAAGTCCATAACTACTTAAGCACCAATAACCTATATCCATCATTACAGTCAGCATATCGGAAACATCACTCATTAAAGTAACGAATGACATTCTCAGAAATCTTGACAATAATATATGATGAAGTAATTTTGGTCCTCTTAGACATTTCAGCAGCCTTTGACACCTTAGATCACGTCATTCTCCTTTCTAGAATGAATACCTACTTTAATTTCAAAGCTTAAATAAACGACTGGCTTACATCTTACCTATCTGATCGTACTCAATGTGTTACTCTTGGAGATACTACATCTCAACCACATACCATTCACCATGGCGTCCCACAGCGCTCCATACTTTGTCCTTTATTGTTCACACTCTATATGGCCCTACTTCAGGAAGTTATCCTATCTCATAACCTCAAATGTATGCTCTATGCTGACGACACACAGATTTATATAACCATTAATAATCACGCAGACACCACAGACTCTATCCTACAACTACAGTCTTGCGTTAATGATGTCTTCGCATGGAACCTAAAGAATATGTAAAAAAACTAATGCTGATAAAACATAGGTCCTACACTTTACTTCGCGTTTTAATAAACATCCAACATCCTTAAAGACAACCACACTTGCAAACTCTACAATTAATGTGAAGCCGACAGCCAAAAACCTTGGTGTTCTCATGGACATAACTCTCTCTATTAATAATCACATAACTCAAATCTGCAAAACAACATACTGTGCTATAAGATCTATTGGTCGTATCCGCAAATATATTCCTAAAGTTGCCCTGAACATGCTTATTAATTCACTAGTGATATCTCGTCTTGACTTCTGTAACTCTCTCCTCTATGGTCTACCAAAATATCAAACAGATAAACTTCAAAGAATCCAGAACACCGCTGCACGTATAATGACAGGTCAAGACAGGAGTGAACACATCACACCTATACTTAAACATCTTCACTGGCTCCCAGTCCAAGGAGTATCTAAATTCAAGCTTCTTCTTATCATTTACAAAATTCTTAATGGCCAATCTGCTGACTACTTAAAATCTACCATCAAGCCTTACTGTCCTACACGAAATCTACGTTTACAAAACCGTTCACTTCTCACAGTACCTGATGTAAAAACTAACTATTATGGTGCCCGTTCATTCAGTTTTGCTGCCCCTACACTCTAGAAATCCATACCTGATGACATTAAAAACGCTAAATTATTATCTTCATTTAAGTGTAAACTTGAGTCTTTCCTTTTCACACATGAAATATTTTTCATAACTAATTCACCTTTATTTCAATTATACATGCATGTAAGGGGCATTGACACTAGAAATGCGCCAATTATTATTATTATTATTATTATTATTATTATTATTATTATTATTATTATTATTATTATTATTATTATTATTATTATTATTATTATTATTATTATTATTATTATTATTATTATTATTATTATTATTATTATTATTATTATTATTATTATTATTATTATTATTATTATTATTATTATTATTATTATTATTATTATATTTCATTGTTAAACTGAATGTGCTGCATTAAGGTATCAGGACTGGTTATGGACCCCATGTGCGCGACCTCCAATTGTGCTCAAGCTTTACAATATTTTGTTATAAAAGTATACAGCCGATCTCGAAAAGGTTGTCCACCTGAAAAGACAAATATACTAAAAGAAATATCACGTGACTCATTATATATTTACTTTCCGCGCATGTAGAAAATCAGGTACTTCTAGCGGGGGAAGATACTGCTTGTTTGAATTCACCGCCATATTACTTTCAAACGCATCTTACTTTCTACCCGCGCGGACAGAGAATATATAATGAGTCACGTGATATTTCTTTTAGTATATATGTCTTTTCAGGTGGACAACCTTTTCGAGATCGGCTGTATATTATTTGATAGGTGAATATTTGTAATTTCAGGAAATATTTTCGAATTTTCCATAACTTAAATTGCGAAAAAGATATGTAGAGAGTGCGATTTGAGTGTCCTTTGTTTGAAAAGTTACAGCCCTTTACAAATTACTTCACATCAATAAAAAACACGTCATTGCATGCACGTAAAAGAAGTTAATCTCTAAAATGGTGTCAGGGATTTTTGATATCTATCTTAGATCAGTTGCTACGAGATCTCAAACATCGACGATTGATGTATTTTCTTACAAATGAAGTGATATCTTTTTAACAAAATAAAAAATCAAAGACACTGTCTCACGCTTCAAACATTGTTTTACAACATTGCGAAGTTTAGTTGGAATCTTTTAAAATTTGAGTCGTTAAAAATAGTCGTTTAAAAATGAAAATGTGGGGCTTAATAGTTACCGAGAAAAACGCGTTTTAAATTTCGGGCCAGGGAGCTGTAGACACCTCATCTGTCAATCTTGCCTGGTATTCATCATTTTTTTTAAAGAATATGTTAGACATAATCAAACTCTACCTAATATTTCACAACAAACAGTTAGAATGTCTGGGCTTGCAGAAAGTCGAAAACCGCAGTGAGGCGTATAATTACTTTCAGATAGGTGTAATGGTCTAGTGCGTCAGTAGTGGATCGACAACTTCGTTGTGTCCTTGCGTGAAACACTAAACGTTCTCAGTGACTCGTCTTCTGGCCGTAAAGCAAAACAGTCCTGCAAAACAGTCTGTTCTCAGAGGCATTTCATAACCATATGATTGTAAACTGCGTGACAGTAATGTGCGCCTCAATGCAGCAGCTGTTAGACCTCCAGAGAGCCGCTTGTTCACAAATCCCAAATCCGTACTTAGGGCTTGACATTGTTTTCTTGCTCAAACAGCTACAATCTTGGCAAAAACTAGTGAGACACTTTTACAGTTTTCTCTATTTTGACCTTTACCTATACATTTTCGCTATAATCCTCCCCCCCTCCATGCAATGTTGGTTTTCAGTTAACACGATTCCTTGATGACTGCAAGACCAACATTGTGTAGTGGGGGAGGGGGAAGTGACTTTAACAACAAATTGAAAAAAAGCACGCGCATTACGGTATAAGACCGATATCCCATTTTCAAAGGAATTGTCTCACTTAGTTTTTGCCGAGATTGTAGTCTCTCCTTCGATTATTATCACAACTGGCATAACAAATGATTTCTAGTAGTCGTACTTTATTACAATATCATGCGGTTTTTGGGTTCCTGTGAACTTAATTAAAATTTCAATGGTTAGTTGGAGAATTGGCTTTGGCTACGTACTTGGCATATTTTATGTTTTTGATTGGGGACCACCAAAAATACATTTTACATCTAGCTGTTGTAATTTCTGAGTTTGCAAAAACCGAAAAATCAAGTAATTCAAATAGAAACTAAAGTCTCAATTATTTTATGTGATTAACGTGAGGAAAATAACTGAGGTCTATCTATTAAAAAATAAATTGGAGAAAAAAATGGGCAAACAAAGTTTATTTGTGTTTCAGAAACGAGGCCTGAATAATAAAACACAGCTGACATTCTATCCCTATAGAGATGATGGAAGGGTGATTGTGGCAGCTATTACAAATATGGCCAGAGACTATGTCAATGCGTAAGTTACCACACTCATATCTCAAAATATATTTCTTTATAGGTGTTCATTAAATGTATTCACATTTTTCAAAAATTGTTCCCCCAGTGAAAGCTACAGTCCGCACTGCAAGTGATTTGAGTATTTTTGTAGTGTTATCAATTAATATATAACTTATTTTTGTTGTATATTTTTGCCAAATTATTAGAGGCTTAGAAAGCAACATGTAAGGCCCCTACAACCAGTTAGCAAATTTACTTTGTATCGAAACTGATTGAGCGTGCGGTCTTTGACCATAACAAGATATGATGAGGTTTAAGTCAGTCTACTTGGAGTGCAATAGTAGAGAAACAGCATTACTTATAACTTACCAAGTTATAATGACATCTTGATAAATATGGACAATCAAATAGTGACAGTCTTGGTGCTGTTAGATCTCTTCACAGCATTTGACACTGTGGATCGTCGTCATGTGCTTTTGAAACGAGTGTAATCCATCGTTGGTATATCTACATCGGCACTCTCCTTTGAGTGATATCACCGCGTGTTCATAAATGGCTGTTATTCAGATAAAGGGCGTTTCGCAAGGTTTTTGAATTTGCCCATTGATTTTTACATTATATGCCTGCCAACTCTTTGAAGTGATAAAGGCCATCTACCATGCCTATGCTAACGATACTTAGTTGTATTTGTCATTCAAGCCACATTTGGATGTTGGGGAGTTATAAAGTCACGACGTTTCGATCTCATCATGAAACCATCATCAAGCAAAATTTAATTATGCAAATACATCATTTAAAACTGCGTTATAACAAAAGGTATTGTTCGTAAGCACAATAGTTATTTAAAGGTTCTTAACTTAAAAACTTTGCTCTTATCGATCCAACCTGTACGTTGAGCACAATACCTTTTGTTATAACGCAGTTTTAAATGATGTATTTGCATAATTTAATTTACTTGTACCTGATGATGGTTTCATGATGAGATCGAAACGTCTTGACTTGATAATTTCTTTAATTTTCATTATTAAATCAATGATAAAAAATGCCATAATAATTTACCGATACAAAACCTCAAAATTCCCTGACACGGTTTTGTTGAAAGTTTATCTCAAAATCAAACTGCGCAAGAAAGTAGTTGGGGTAAAAAAAACAAAATGCTTTAGACTTCTATCTCATGGAGTGAAGTTCATTAATCTCAACTCATAACATAATAAGAAAATGTTCATTTTCATTTGCTGTAAGTATGAATAGATAATATGGTTTGCGGTATGATGTTCAATTTTGACGAAACAAGAGCGCTTATACAAAGCGACAAAGCAAAGCATCTCAAAACATTTACAATACGAACCATCATGTCAAAAAGCATTATCAGACTAAAATCACTGCACTGTTTGTTGTGTACCAGAATCTATTGTTTTGGATTATAATAAAGGATAATTGTAGACTTTTCAGCATAGTTCTTTCGTGTTAAGTGTTATATATTGTTATATATAAATATTGCGAAATAGTTTTTAGTGTTAATGTTTGTACTGTTTTTACTCCAAACAGGTACTATGAAAATAACTGTCAAGTTGCTGCTGATAAAGAACTCCAGGCGTTTGCAAATGAAGTTTCAAAGGATGGTCAAGGGGAGTTTGGAGGAACAGGCAACGTACGTTTATGGTTTTTACCAAATCAAATTCATGTTTCAAATGAGCTTTTAAATGTGTTTCGATTTCAAGTTCATTATACAACTGAGTATGGCATTCATGCAATAACTTAAAAGTATCTTTTTTTGAATAGGACTAAATTGTCAAGTGGAATTATATATTTCGACTGGTCAATCAGTTTTGAGATAGCGAGCATCAGCGTACATCAAATTAACCTACGCCTCCAAAGTTGACAGACGAATCGGTACCCCCCGGAGTTTTAAAACAGCGGGTCCAGATGCAATAATTTTAATGCATTAGGCAAAGCACTGGTCTTTCATGCAAGGGGTATGAGCGAATAGGCTGCTCTGCTTGAGTGAAAATTTGTATGCTTCTTCCAAATTAACGAGTATGGTGCTATTTAATTTCAGTTTAAAGGCTTTCCTTCTCATGTTAATACAAAGAAGAAGCTGAGAGAGATCTTAACTCGTATGATATGGTTATTGACCGGACAGCACGCAGCAGTTAACTATCCCGTCGCAGACTATGCATCATATCCACCGAACACAATAACAAAACTGTATAACGACTCACGTGGTCCTAGCATGGAGTTCTCCAAGTACAATCTACCATACAGAGTTACATCGGCGGTGGGTATTAATTGAACAATTATCACTTAATGACTGGTCCTGAGGGAAACAGATAGTTTTGTTTTCCTCGAATCTCAATGTTTCCCGAGGCTCCAAATTAACTGATTTCCCGAGGGATCAGTCATTAAGTGTTTTATTATTTACCCTATTCAAACGAAGACACATTTTCTAGAGATTTATTTCCCTCCACTTTGATATTATTATTAGTGTATTATCCCGGAGAAAATAAGCCTTAACCTCTAACTTCATCATTTTAAATTCAAGGAAAATCAAGGATATTATAAGCTATACTTCGAAAACTCATTAATAATTCATGAGGAATGTTTAAAAGAAATCGTAACCATGACGAGTGTTTTAACTGAAGATATAGATTCACCCTAATCGCCTCGTGGTTTTAAATCCTGATAAAACACTCCTGCTCGTTTATTAAACTATACATCTATGTCAGTAAAAATCACAAATTTGATAGAATAGAAATATACATTGGAAAACATAGCTCCGTGATTTTGAACATTTGATATTTTTAAGTAGAAACCCGCTTTATAAAAACAATTAAAGATCCAGAGAAGCCTTTCACAGCACAATATGATTATATATACTCAGACGACTTATAACCGGCGACAAAAAAAAAAATATATCATTCAAGAGTTCTCGAGGCCCTACTGTCCGTCAATTTTGAGAGTCTTATAAGAGAATGACCGAGAGAATACAGCGATAACGATTAGAAATCTTGCAAAGTACGTGTGGTTTTTTTTCTTCACGCATAGCCATGTATTACATATCAAGATGTCCGTAAAAGAATGGTGTTTTCGAATCCATAGCTACTTTTTTGAAAGGGTTTGTTTAATTTTAAATAGCCCATATTGTAACTTGACATGAGAATATTTGCACAATCTCTCTTGTAAAAGTGTTCAAACCGTGCGCTTTTTCAACTACAAAAGTACGTGTACGTTTTGCACGGAAAGCAGATCAAAATCATTTGATAAGGTCAATAAAAGATTGAGCTACATTCATGCACAAAATTGTTGGGACATTTTTATGAGCGTTTTTGTTTGAGTTTAAAAAAATATACAAAACGTACCGATTTGATTTGCAAACTCCCTTCACCCCTGAGTAATGTTGATTGGTCTTTCAATGGACAACCGTATCACATTTCCAAAACTCAACATTGATACGGAGGAGAAGCGGAAACGGAAAAATGATGTTGAAACATTTTTCATGTAAAAACCAGATAATGTCCCAAGGTATTTTGCACATGATTGTAGCTGTAGCTATGGCTACTTTTTTACTTTTCTGCAATCATTTCGAGAAAAGATCGAAAAACAGCGATTTTGAAGCCTTATTTCTGCATGTTTTCATTGACGCAGTAAAGCGTGAAAGTATAGCTGAAGGATAGCTGACCAAATGTTAACACGTGTTTTCCGATGATTAAGTACAAGGATTAGCCACACTTTTTGGCCGAAGTATTGACGTTAGGAAATGGTATTTCTCTAAATCTATACCGAGAACAGAAAGAAACAACCAGGGATAATTACTTCAAGAAATTACTCTCACTGGTACGGTGAAAAAGTCAGTCTCTGTTAACAGGGAAGAGCTTTGTACACGACATATCTAATAACAAGAACAACGAAAATATCCATTGATTGGAGGCGGATAACGAAGTTAAAATAGAACCATTGCAGACTCTCCCTTCCCTTCTCTCTTCCCCAGCCCCCCTCTTCTTCCCTTTCCCTTTCCCCCCAACCTCCCCCTAGAGAGTCGCTACGCAGGCTAAAAGGAAATCTGAACAATCAAGGTAGCCCAGTAAGTCGCCATCAGGGCGTCCAGCTTGTTATGTATTTGGATGGCAAGAGGTGTTAAAATGTACATAGTAATGGCGCTAAAAATGCTTTGCACGTTGAATGAAAGATATGGAACATTCTTGTTTGCAAAGCCATTTTTCAAGTTGATTTTCAAGGATTTTTGTTATTTGGAGATTAAATGTATTGTGTAATTGTGCGCTGCAAGTTGATTATTCTACAATCAATAATTTTAAGTATTTTAGAATTTTTATATCTAAAACATCGTGCCCCAGCAAATATATTTAAAAATTGATTGTTGCATGATTCTTTTTTTAAAGACTCAGCTATTTTGAAAGAAACTTGGGGATTTGATTTAAATATATGATAGACAATGCGGTTTGCGTAAAGAATTTGAAGCACTGACTTACCACAGTAACCCATTTTTGTAACTCCTTCAGCTTCTAAGCAATGTTCTAGCTAACAAACGTTTAGATATTTAGTCATACTGTGAGTAAGACGCGAGAGAACCTCTGGTATGTAGCAAATGTTTAACTGTTTCAGGTTTGCATTTATATTAATTTAGCTGCCAAACTTTGACTCTAATTAAAGCTTTATTTGGACGGAGTTTGACGTGTGACTTTTCATCGAGAGTGATACAAATTTTTACTACATATGCACACTAATAGAAGTTCGACCTTTTATGGCTCATTAATTCGGTTTTTGAATATTATAATCGTGAAAGGTGAGTTTGCAAACCAAAGGTTTCATGTCACCATGACACGAAAAAGATTTTGAGCACCAAAGCATATGCATGTACAGGCAACATCTCCATATGATATTAACATATTCTGCTATTAAAATCTTGTATGCCAATAACAATTATTTTCTTTTGTAGCTGCAATCTCAATTGGTTCACTCTTTAGGCTCTCTCCGTTTTGACCGTCTGTTTGATTATGGCCCAATGTTAACTGATCAGCGTGGTAGGAAAGTCTTATACAAACATCACGATATATTGCTGAGAAAGGTAGAGCCGGTCCTTGACAAGAGAAACAATCAACGATATCAAAGAGGACATTTGACATATCCGTATTTCCTTCCAAGATGGCTGCCAAATGGAATCCATTCATAATTTCACAGCAAGATAATAATAAGTTGACTATAGCAGTGTTTAAAGTATATTAAAGATATTTTAACCATCAATACGCTCATTTTGTTTGATTTGTTTTATATCGCAAAAAATAACAATAATGAATAAATAAATATATTATTAAACAAATAAATACATTAATAAATGAATGAATGAATGAATGAATGAATGAATGAATGAATGAATGAATGAATGAATGGATGGATGGATGGATGGATGGATGGATGGATGGATGGATGGATGGATGGATGGATGGATGGATGGATGGATGGATGGATGGATGGATGGATGGATGGATGGATGGATGGATGAATGAATGAAAAATAAAAAATAGTTAAGGAAATAAATAAAAAATAAAAAATTAAATAACTAAATGATTGATCTGTTAGAAGGCAATGGATGCTAGAAAGAAACTGTAAAGCAAAAAGCTATAAAAAAAAAAAAACAGTGAAGACTTTGCAAACTCTGACATTTTAAACAAACCACGAATTAAGAATGAAAAGAAATTAATAAAAAGATAAATTGATTGAAATAAAATAAAACATTTAAATTTACGAAGCACAGAGGCACAGGGACTGTTATATCAAATCAAGAATCACGCGTCATTGTTGCCTTCTGCTTTGCCAAATATCTTTTTGGATATATTGTAGGCCGTGGATGTTGACAACCATGGGTTTATTATCTCAGAGATCAATTTTATCAACAAGAGGCTGAGGAGATTAACATGTATGCTGTCAACAGAGACATTGAGAAAATATTTGCACGATCTAAACAGCAGAAGAATACTTTTAAATCAGCGCAAATGCCCAGCGTTCAGTGGAAAATCTAAAAATACACTTTATAAAGCATTTCAATCCTCTTCAACCTACGAATTATGCTGCTGAATTATCAACACAGCCACATTTTGTTCAGGAATTACAGTGTATATCAGATAATATGGAAATCAACAACTCACAACCCACCATTTGTGAAGCCAACCAGGCATTAAAAGCGAGTGTCAGTAAAAATCGAGAATCCGCCGACAGTTGTGAACAATTCAATTCCCTCATAATTTGTCTAAAAGACCCTTTGGGTGATCTCTTTTCAAAAAAATCGTTAGAGGTTTGGCCGATTTTATTTTTGGAGAAATCGAGAAAAGTTGAAATTCCCGTCCGAGAACGTCTGGCAGTCCAAAACAGTTCATTTTTGATCGACGCGTACAAACTATTGGAATAATCTACCAACGTAGAAAACTAGTATTGGAGTTATTTGAGCTACAAAGCTTTATTTTTTACGCTTGCACTATAATGAGATACATACATACATACATATCTTTATTATGTGTTCCCTTACGGGCTTTTCGACACTTAATTACATTCAATTATTAATAGTGTACATTAATAACATTATACTAGAGATTTGCAAGCATGGACATCTTCAGATCTTTTTTAAATTTAGGCAGCTTGACTTCTAATTTCAGATACAAAAATACAGAGATACAAGTATCAGATTCCAAAGATGAAATACGATCTATGTCAATGTCACGCTTTTCAGGCATTTGCAATGTTTTGACGTTCCTCGTTGTAGGCGACTTTGTTCATATAATTGAACAAAATAACAAACTTTTAAAATAAAAAATAAAACAAATAATGTAACAATAGCGTGGGCGACATAGCGCGCGCGTTTTCTATAGAATTTCCTGTGTGAGGCAAATTGTTTTGAAATGGCTATAAGACGTCAGTTTCCAAACGGAAACCAATAGTTAAAGTGCATATATGGGTTCGTCAGCTTCATTTCGATATAAAGATTGAGATGAGGTAAGACAACTTTGAGGGTCGAAACCTTGATTATTAATTTAAAAGGAAATTTTCTTGAAGCTCAAAGTTGGCCAAAATTGGCATAATGTAATAGTAGTGTAGTGTAATTTTGGAGCGCCTCAAATAGATTGGAAACTACCGACTATGACGTCATTGCCGGAACTTATCATCGTGTTTCTTTGCGCTGTAAATCAAAAATCTATTTTTAACTACTATAAATCAAAGGTGAATTAAGAATTTTTAGTTAATTCTGATCGTAATATTTATTGGAGGTTGCAGCGATGAAATATTTCCAGTGAATGACGTCAATACCGGAATCGGGCCGTGCTACTGCTCTGATTTGCTCATTGTAAAGTTGGACGGCATAAAAAGAGGTGAAATCGCAACACAATAAAAAAACATGAATTGGCCAATGATCATAGTGGTCAAAACTTTCATTTAAAGTGAAATCTGGCGAACCCATATATGCACTTTAAGTGTTTTAAGTCCTGAAAGCAAAATGACTCTCTCTTTTCATCCTACTGTTTTAGGTTTTGGTTACTCATAAGCCGTGCAAAAGCAGCTTTTTCAATTCTTTTTGTTTTGTTTTTGTTGATCGAATATATTATAAAAGTGCTTTGAGTGGCGCGTTTTTCCAGTATGCCTGTAATAACAATTTCAAAAAAAACTCGTGGCATTGAAGCCAAAACTATTTTAAAAAACAACTACAATGATAAAAACTCTTGAAACTTTGTGTAAGTGCACAGGGAGCCCGACTTTTTTGTCGTTTCTTTTCATTTTTCTCTCTCTTTATTTGTGCTAATAATACGCTATATTATGTTTTCATCGGGATTCCTGTGGTATGAGACAGTTCCGACGTATCGTTTGACATGATGATGTAATTAACCATAACTCGATAGTAGGATAAACTCTTATCTGTAACACACTCTCTAGTAACAGTCAATAATTGAGAAGGGCCGAAACAACTGCTAGATTATCGTAACAGCACCACCGCTACTTGCCCTGACCAGCTATTTTTAGCGACTCTCTATTCGTGACACAATCCATCTAACAACGCAAAGTAAAAACTTGAATAACAAAATCCACGATCATAAATCAGTAGTTGTTACTCGTCTAAGAATAAAAATTATTTAACGGCTTAGTTAATAAGTTTCGTAAGCTCCTCGGTCAGGGCAACTAGCGGTGAACATGTAACTAAAACTCGACTTTTAAATATTGCTGCATAGCATCGTATCATTTCAGATTTCCCCAAATTTTAACATCCTAACATAAAGTATGTTTATTACACAAACGTTTGGAGGCTTTATAACAATGAAAGAATGCTTAAAACATTTTATATATGAGTTTTAATGGAGGCATCTAGCAGTTGTTTCAGCCCTTCTATACATTAACGGTTACTAGCGAGTGCATTACAGATAAGAGTTAATCCTCTTATCGAGTTACTGTTAATTACATCAATACGTCGGAACTGTCTCATACCACAGGAATCCCGATGAAAACATAATATAGCGTATTATTAGCGTAAATAAAGAGAGAGAAAAATGAAAAGAAACGACAAAAAGCCGGGTTCCTTGTGGTAAGTGTAATATTTATTGATCACTTTTGCTTGTATTTACATTACATTAAATAAAATTAATAATATAATCTAACTGATCGAATTTTCGACGTCAGAATCCTCCTCGTTCTATTTGGGTGAAAAATATAGAAGCAATTACATATCTTTTTACAGCGCGACGCGCAAACGTATGACCACATTTAATATATTCGCATACTTCTATGCACGTGATTTTGTAATTTAAACAGACACATGTGATGTGAAGTTGTCTGATTTTACCGAATAAGGTGTGTAAAAACTCGTTTCGCAGCATAAAGTCCGTGCATAGAAGTATGCGAATATATTAAAAGTGGTCATACTTTGGCGCGTTGCGCTATAACTTAAAGTTCATTAAAAATAAGTTCATTTAGTCATTACAGTGTGACGCGCGGTACCGTGGCCACCCAAGAAACTTTTGAGAAAGTTAGCCAATTAGTGTGCGAGAAATTTTATTTTTGATTGACATGATCGTCTGCATAATAAATACAATATCGCGGATTTCGCACAACTAGTTCAAAGACGCTTGCAGTTTTTCTCAGGCCCATTCAAGTCCTCCACTAGGGAGTATAGCCGAGAAAACAACCGCAAAAATGCATTTTCAATAAGCGTTCGTAGCTGATACAGTTTGATTTACAAAGAAAGGGGATATTGAGAGGAGAGAAAACCGAACGCAGGCGTCAAATCGCCAAGATTTCGCGCTGCATAAATAGAACTTTAAACTTTCTGAATACTTTATTAGACGAGTTACTTGACTTTTTACACATAGCCACAATGCCTGGAATACTTAAACGAATTTGCCTCATTGATGGTTGAAAGTCCTTCAGCTACAGCAATTTTAGTTTCTTCACTGGCCAGAAGCGGACACTTTCGAAGAAATGCCTTAGTCTGGTTAAAACAGTATTCACAAGTGTTTAGATGCGGACAGTATGGTGGCTGAAAATGCAAATCTACGCCAACGTCTGCAAAAAGGTCTCTCAAAACTGGTTCAACGTGGTGAGCATGATGAAAACCACAGTTGTCCATCACTACACAGTTTCCGCGCTCGAGCAAAACACTGCCGTCAGGACGCTGAACGTCTACTGCTTGCTCGAAGAAATGAAGTAGTTCGTAGCCATTGGAGGGACCGTCAATTACGTTGAACAGGTCTACACCTTTGAGAGAGTGGAGGAGATTGACCGTATAATTTGCATTGGAAGCATATCTCTGAAAATTGCTGGCTGACCAATTGTAGCATTGCCATAGATGCGATTCCCCGTTGTAACAATAACACTAGACTCATCAAAAAAATGAATTTGGTTTTCTTGAAACCCAGATATTGCTTGAAGATACTAATTTTGTTTGTTGATGTTCTGAGGAGTTTGTGTTTCTGTAGGTATTGACGTTAGTTTCTTTTTGCTCATGACAAGATCGTGTTTTATTAGTTTGTTTATTTGTGAAGTACTCGGTATGTCGTGTTGATTTACTACGCCATCAAGTAAGAGTCGGGTTTGGATTTCTGAGGAATAAATGCTTGGTTTTATTGTTTTTTCTACAGAAATATACTCTAAGACTTGCTCGTTGATCTTACGAATGGGATAATTTGATCGAGGAATGGGTATGGAAAGGTTTGTTTGGTCATAGTGTTCAATCACTTTTTTTACATATCCGCGGCTTACTCTGAGCTGTATAGCTATTTGTCGTTGACTTATACCCTCATTGTATAGATCCAAAAGATGTTCTCGCACTGAACTGGAGTACTTTTGCCCGTTACTGTAGCTGTTCCCGTGCTGGTTTATACATAAGTTGATGTTCGCTAGAAACAAATCAAATTGAAATTATTGAAAGTAAATAACCGGAAATAAACACATGGAAAACTGTAAAAGCTTACACTGATTATATACTCTGTGCATTATCTATTGTATTTCCCTCTGTAGACTAGATCACTATGTAAATCACCAAACTCGAAGCGTGTACAATAAATGACTCTAGTCCAGCCGTTAGAATAAATCCGTGAGAATTATGTTCTGGCGCGCTTTTACACTCATTAGCAGTCTTTACATTAGGACCATAAGCGCTCTATCAAATTACAACACTGCATGTCGACACTGGTAAAAGTTTGATCTAGATTGGCTGAACTGCATAAACCTTATTTACTTTATCTCAGTACTCAGCTATACAACAAAAATAGTGATATTTTATGGTCAGTTTTGTTTCAAAGTTGTCATCAGTCTTTTCGATCTAACCCTAGCTTTCCCATTCAAAAACACCCCGCACGACAGTATATATAAATAGAAACATAAGAATATAAATAGAAACATAAGACGAGCTTGAAATTGTCTTGCGATTTCAAAACATGCAAGTCAAGTTTGACTAAGTTTCTCCAGAAACTTTACAACGTAATGAACTGTTTTATTGAAATAAGTAACTCAAGAAGCAATAATAATATTACTTATAAATATGTCATTGTCTTGTATTTTATAATAAATAAACTACATAGGTAATATAAACAGAGTGTATATAGCTAGTTCAATACGAATTCTGCGACATAATGGGTAGATAAGCTGCCACTTTTGAATGACGGTATTGTTCAATAATCATAGGTAATTGCCAGTCTCCATCCTCGGCCCTCCAGGATGGCACTTTGTTTTGTAAGGCACGCTGCAGAATGAGGAGATCCTTGTCCAATTTCACTCGATCAGTATACTTGGGCAAGTTCTGAAGCTTGAGACGCGGTCGCATTACACTAAAAAAAACTTGACGTCGACTTTTCCCGCGCTGCTGAGAAACTGTCTAGCTCATTCCTTTGCTTTTCTTCCTGTTTTTGAAGAGCTTTCAATTCCGCTTGCAAGGATGCTATATTGTTTTTCATCTCGGGATGCTTGTCACGTATTTTGCAGATACTCGAGCTTGAACATGGTCGCGATTTACAAGTTGTCTTCGTATGACCAGATTTATGGCATTGGCCACAGATGCGGGCGCGAATCGCTGCCATTGGTGTCAGATTGTCTTGCTCTGCCCTTAGCCTTTCTAACTCTGAATTGGCACTTGTGATCTGTACACCAAGAACGACTAAATTCTGTTCCATTTCGGCTTTCTTGCGGTCTAGTGGTTTAGCAGACTGCTCAGGATTAGTGAAGGTGAAGTTCTCCACGTTCTCGGCCGCCATAGCTGCAGTTGTAGCCGACGGCCAGCGCACTTCAGGGCCTCCAGAATGGCGTGGCAATGATGAGCTGGATGAATTGAATCTCTGCGAAAGATCGAGTGGCTTTAGTGGAGTTCGGCTTGATGTTGTAGCGCCTTCTACAAGGTCTCTGATTTCGTGTTCGAGAATCCTTTTCTCCGCCAGAAATAGCTTATTGGGGGACGGGAAGAATCGATCTATATCACCGGGTTGGAGATACTTCAAAGAGCCAAGTGTAAAAAATCCACGACATTCAAATTCTTTGGAACATTTTTCAAGGTTTAAACCTCCAGGGAGGCTTTTTAACCAAATGAAAACCTCACTCATCTTCGCCGGCAACTACACTTTGTATGAAATAGGTTCCCTAATTTCGATAATCTGTTTATGCGCAGACGATCCTGTCAATCAAAAAAACAAAATCTCGCACGCTGATTGGCTAACTTTCTCAAAAGTTTCTTGGGTGGCCACGGTACCGCGCGTCACACTGTAAGTCAGTAGTCAAACTCAGATGTCATTATGCCCTGTATGTAGCTAATATGCTCTGTTAGCCCATGGTTCGACAACAACGGCAACAACAGCAGCAATAACACAAAACAAAGTATTTAAGTATAAAAGTGGATCGATATAATTCAAGTCCATGTCAATGTCCATAATGTCAGTATTCCGGGCAGTATAATACATAACGATTCCTCCAACCAGGGCCAACTCAGTAAATTACAGTTCAACAAGACAATTTCTGGCCTATTCTTGGCCTTATATAAGATAGTTCCTGGCCTTGCATGAGATAGTTTCAAAACCCTTTGCGGATCATTCTCTGTACCTTTTTTTCCGGTGAAGAGAGGATCTTAATGATGTCCTTGAGTGACTTTTCTGTGGAACTAAAATAAGTATGTTTTTTTAGATAAGACTAATGCAAAAGGGACAACTTGACTTCAGTACTCAATAAACACAAATCTAGAAGTCATGCTACTTATACTTACTCCTCAAATGCGGGCGGTAGATCGTCATCCGAATAAGAAGACATCATGCCCAGCGTTAGGTTTGATCTCACATGTCTTAGAGCATGTGGCTCCGTTAATAGTACACCGCATGGATCGTACTTCAGCTTTGGAATAATGATAATGATAATAATGATAATGCATTTATATAGCGCACTTTCTATGTGTATATATTCAAATGCGCTTTACACATTATAGTTAGCTGTTAGTAATTAGTATATATTAGTGTAAGTGTAGGCCTTTCACTGAGGATGGTCGTGACCTGCGTCCTCAGTCGTTCTTTTTACGTCCCCCCGATTAATGGTCAGTGTGTGAGTGGCGAGACGGGACCTCCGATTTAACGTCCTTATCCGAGAGGACGCGAAGCCTAACAATTATAAACCGAAATAAATACAAAGTTATAACATTCTCCTCAATTATTTTAAGACCCTGAGTGATGGTCCGGCTGGGGTTTGAACCCCCGGCCTCCCGGTTAACAGGCCGTGCTCTCCCAACTGAGCTAACCCGTTAATCGGAATCTGATATGCTTGTATCTTTGTGTCTTCTAGTAGCTTTGTATCCATCTTTGTATCTGTGTATTTTTGTATCTCATTATAGTGCAAGCCATCAATTTACTTTGTTCTATTTAAATCAAAATATCGCATTTTAGGCATCGGAGCTAGAAATTATCGTATTTTGGTCAAGTTCTATGCAATAGATAAGTTTACAAAATAACAATTTCCGCTTAGAACCCAACTATTATAATTGGTGTCTTGCGAATATCTAAGCTACCCCACAAAGACGATTTCTAAGACATAGTTTAACCAATTGTAAAGCATCATCACATTTAGCGTTACCAGGCAATAGTTCTTAAAAATATACGATAACTATATAAGTATTAAAATGTCTAAAATATACTATAAATATACATAAGAATAGGTTATAATAATAAAATTAATTAATAAATTAATAACAACATTAGAATTTTCTGAATTATAATTTACACACTTTAAAATGTTCAATGTTTTTGTAAAGAGTTAAAAAATGATTATGTAAACCTTTACTTAAACTATCTTGAGAAACATTGATTTTTTCTTTGATATTGGTCGGGAGGGAGTTCCAAAACCTAGTACTGCTAACAGAAAAAGTCCTACCACTCTCTGTTTCTCTAGTAAATCGTTTGCAGACAAGATTTCTATTTCCATGTCTAGTATTTCTATTATGAATGTTAGAATTACTTATTATTAAGAGCGGTTGTCAGCATCGGTCAGGTAAGACGTGCAGAACGAGGTTTTTCGAAATCCTTCAAACTTTGCCAGTTCGTAGGCCTATATAAACTAAAAACCCTGTGTAAGTTTCATCTCAATCGGATAAATATTTTAGGAGTACGGGGTCGATATTTGAATTCCGAGCTTACTTCCGGTTTAACGAGGTCATTCTACAGCACCACCGAAAACTCTTTAGAACACAAAACATTTAATGTTTTACAACAAAATCAAAATCGTTCCATAAAATTAACATAATTCTTTAGCAAATTGCAAATTATTGGAACATTTAGAGATTAGAGATTTTTCAATTATTATAAATTTTCGGAGCACTTTTTGGTAGGTAAAGTTTATTGCCAAATAACTCCACTGTTACATCGATTTACACTTAAAAATCATATCACAGATGAAGAAAAACTATTCCTTTTCTTAAATATCAAATAAAATATTTGGGCAAATGAAAAGTGAATTTTTGGCGATGTTTTTTGTAACGTCAATTTGACCCGAAAATCACGATTGTTTACATAAGCGACGCGAGTGATTATCAGTTGAATGATAAAAAATCCAGCACAGAGCCAAGCTAAAAAAAAACAAAACATGCAGAACCTTGAGGGGTAGCGAATGCTAAAATTTTAAAATCCGAGCCTGAGATTCTAGAAATATATCAGCTCATGCATTTATTGTATTTAAAAATTCTAGACTCCGAGACATCAAAAGCACGAAAATCCGAGACTCCCGGGGGGACTCTAAGACATCAAAAAAAAACGAAAATCCGAGACTTTGAGACATGAAAAACACGAAAATCCGAGACTTTAAGGCATCAAAAACACGGAAATCCGAAACTTTGAGGCATCAAAAACACGAAAATCCGAGACTTACGCCCTTTGTATCAGTATACAATATATACCAAAACATAGACTTGCCCCAAGTCGACCTCGGTGTGTTTTCCCGACAAAAAGTGAACAAATTGCCCGAAAGTTAACTGAGCAAAGTCGCGAAGTAACTGTACGTTGTACCGGACTAATAAATAAAACGGAAAAACGGACTTTAACCAACACACAAACAGTTGTTTTCGCTTTGAATCTCAGAGAACAAAATTCTGTAAAAACTGAAAAAATCGTGCAAGACCTCTCTGGTCGAAAAAAAAAAATCTGTCACAACCTGTGCTGTGCGGCGAACACAAATAACCTACACAATATTGAATATTGAAGTATTAAAGAAAAAGAAGTATTTCAGTTTCCTTTCCATTTTTTTCCTAGTACCGCAAGTCTAATAACACAAATGGACAGACGAAATTAATTTACTGTACATTGATATCGGGGAATTCTAAGTGTCACGCAATTTTATTAGTACTGTACACGGCTGTCGATGCATTCAACTTCCATTCTGGATTTTAGATTTGCTATCAGTATGTTTTTACTTTAATTTGCAGCTGTGAAGTTGTCGATTTCAAGAGTTGACAGTCAGATTGTTCCATTGTTTGTTATAATTGAAAGCAGAACGTCGCAAAACAGCGTCAAAGAAGAACGGTACAGATTTGTGAATTGAAACAAATCATAGTTTATCTTGAATGTTAACAACCAAAAATATTTATTCTGTTAGAACATAATAGTTCTTTTTTGGGAAAAATGGAGTTTTATCTAATATAAACAGACGTCGACGCGTCAACGAATTAGTCTATTTATAGCAGCTCGTTAAATTTTCTATTTGTAGAACCACAAAATTCCAAGATATCTGCAAGTTCAATACGTTTCAAGAATAAAGCCTGTTTTTTAAAACTTTCTAAATATTAGGGTAGATATTATAAATGGCCATGCGAAGTTAAACCTAAATTTATCCATAAAAACGTAGTCTTTTGATTTTGACCATGCATAAAACAAACTCAAATACGTGATCGTTGTGGTTTTCCTGTGTGTCACGCAATTTTCATTGCTGTAAACGGCTGTCGATGTATTCGGTCAAACGAACTGCAGGATTCCGACCGCTCGGAGATCCAATCAGATTTTTCCTTTTTTCTTCGGACCGGCCAGCCATGTAATAAATTTCGATATGAGCTCTTTTATATAGACATTTGAAATTGAAAATTCGAAAATTGAACTGACGAAGCTAGTTTTCAAAGCGATTTTTTTTCGTCTTGTATTTTGAGTGCGTAGAAGACTCTTGATTGTTTCTAGCTTATATTTATAAATTTACAAATTGTTTTACCGAGCTTTCGACCAACCAAACAATGTGTAATTTTGTTAATCTAGGCTAAAAACAATAAATCAAGCACGAGTTTGACCACAGCCGACGTTCAAGAAATAATTATTTGACCTCGAAGATATTCACCAAACATTTTAACTGTACAATTGTGTGACTTCTCACCTCATCAACCGTTACCATGGTAGCACTTCAATTTTGAGTGACACGTCACGCAGTTGTACAGTCTATATGTACGTGCGTATATTCCATTTGATTGATAGAATTCAGAATTATAAATAAATTTACTGAATATTTTTGAGGCATCGAAAAACAGGACAATTTTCGCTACTTAGTTTTATTAGTTATAAACATTTTTTCTTTTATGCACTATAAGACTAAGTGGTTTTTTTCGTTCTAGATGAACAAATGTCCTTAAAAAAAAAACAGAAGAAGATATGTTATACAAAATTGCTCAACGTAATTTAGTGAACGAGACAGATGTCAAGGAGCTAAGCAAGTGGACAAAGGCAAATGAACCTGTGGTACCACCTTCCCCAGCTGAAAGCGTGGTGATTTCGCCACAAGAAATCGCCACGACTGCACAGGTTTTGTCCTCTAATGATGCTGAAGCCATTGAAGCCATTGAAACCACTGAAACCACTGAACCAACTGGAACTCCGACTATGGAAGACAAACTACGTTCTGTTATTGACACCCAGCAAATAATTTTATACGAAATAACACTCATTAAATCTTTCATTTCGGCTTATAACCCCTGGTTAACTTTCACTAACACCACCGCATCACAAAGAAACCTTAACGCTACTAACACTGCCACTGCCACTGCATCTTCATCCTTATCATTTCCTAGTTTTACTAGTGAAATGATTAACACTTCTGCTACAGCACAATCTTCGGGTCAACTTGACCAAACTGTATTCCAATCTTTAACCTTTCAACCTCAGGCTCTACCATTAACAACTAACGGCTATACTGACACTAATATGCTGGATGCCAATAACTTTTTAACGTCAACGCCGATACCAGACAACCAACCAGACAACCAACCAGACGCGGCCACCAACACCCAACCTAAACCTCTTGAATTTCCAGATGTGGAAACTGTTGACACTCTCTATCGTTTAAGATCCAAGTACAATTTCTGTGTGGCCCTACTCAACTGTATCTACCCGAACATAAAGGATGACCTTTACAACACCAACGTAAACGGTAAAGGCCGCGGAAAACGAGCTCTCAACTCCTGTGTTGTTAGCTACTTAAAGCACACTTTTTTTGAATATTATAAAACCCCAGATGAGCGGCATAAGGATACCGAATGGAAGAAGTGCACGAAATCCATCAACACGCACCTTTCAAAATACGTTACAAAACCTAAAAACAAACTTAAAAATAATAATAAATAGAGTGGTTAAAAAAAACTAACTAGAGTGGTTTTCACTAATCCTTGAAACAATGTGTAATAGCTAGAGTGTAAAAGATCGTAATAGTCGTGTAAAAAGACTGAACATACAAAAGAACCAAAGTGTAATAATGAGTATTATAAAACAATTAGTTGACTCTGATTTGTTTTAAGATATATTTTTTCCCAGACGTTTCGATCTAATCTTAGATCTTCTTCAGTGATACTAACATGTGAATTCGTTATTATATATCGCGCGCAGAACAAACCAGAGTCAACTAATTGATTTATAATTATGAATCCTAGTTGCAAATTCAACATTTTGTAATAATGAGTAATAGGCTAATGAAAACCAGGGTAATGAGGGTTATGAAAACCACTCTAAACGAAATATAGTCCTATGCATCTTAGTTCGTTTTCATGTTTTTGTTAACCGCCATATACACTTTAGCGGAAAATGTTTTCGACTTTTATGCACTTTGTATATTTTTAAACATTTGAACTGAAGTAATACATTCTTAACCATAGTTTTTAGAGGTGACTAAGTATGTCTTAAAGAATGTATATTGATACTTACATATTTTGCATGGACATTTAAAAGAAGACATATTTATCTAATTGTATATTTATATTATTTTTAAACACTTGAAAGAAGATATATTTATTGCGAATTTATATTACATTATATTTAAGACATTTGAACTGAACATACTTTAAGCGCATATTTATATTATAAACTGAATATTTATATATAATTTATTTATTATCATATCAAGTACAACAACAAAATAAGAGAAATTAAAGAAGAGCTTTTATTAACAAACCGTGTGTCATTTTCCTATTCCTATGAATTGTTGCAAACGCGCGCGCTCATTATTTCCGGTTCTGTTGTTTTTTTCAGTCCGGTTTTGTTATTAATTATCCACAACATATGATTGCCCTCCCAGATTTGTCGCCAGGGAAACAGTCTTATTTCTTCACGTTCACGTGATTCACTCTCGACCAATAAGATACTAGAAAAAGTGAACATTGACACTTGGTATATTATTTATTATTTGTGTGGACATTTGTGATTGAAAATAAAAGAGTTTCCAGAAATTAACACCATGCGTATAATATGATGTACTGTCTTGATCTATAATGGAAAATCATTTATGTTGACTAAGGTTGAATAAGACCGATTGACGGGTAGCATACGGTTTTTTTTGTATAGAAAAATAAAGAAGAAAAACAGAAGAAAAAGAAATGCTTATCAAACTTACTGTGGAATTTTACGGCTAGATACGGCTAAACACGGCTAAACGCCTGACGCGATTGTCTATTCAAAAATAAACACTCGAGACTCACTTGATAAAGACTGAGAATAATAACTTCAGTGTCGACATTGATTGTTTAATGAAAGTGAAGTCATTTAACAACACAAACCCAAAATTGAAGCGTGAAAAGTTTGCTTACGTTTGGTGAGTATAATTCATTTTAAAAACTAATCACCCAGCTGTACCAAACAAAAATCCGTGTATTTATCAGTCCTTCTATAGTTGAAGGTTTCAGTCAGAAATAAAGAACTTTACATTGATTGACATTGATAGAAGTTTAGTAATTCAATCATCTTTCTGGTATTGTAAGACGCGATAAAAATAAATTACGGCGACTGAGTTTTTAATTATATTTCAGTTATATTTCATAAATATTCCACTTTTGACCTTGTGTGTTTTACACGACCAAGCTTCAAAATTAACTCAAAATTATTCTCGATTCTCAATCTATCTGCAAGTTTACGCATTAGAAGTTAAATATATGCATTTTTGGCAGAAATAGCATAACGCGCGGAAAAAAACGCGATGGGACGCTAGGCAGAAATGGCGGAATAGGCATAATGTGCGTTAGCAGAAAAGGCAGACGCGTCATTGCTTATGCAGAATTCGGTCGAAAAGGCAGAATTTGCGTTAGCAGAAAAGGCAAACGCGTCATTGCTTATGCAGACTTCGGCAGAATAGGCAGAATTTGCGTTAGCTGAAAAGGCAGACGCGTCATTTTTTAGGCAGAATTCTCACAACTTTGATTTCAACGTGTCCCGCGGTCTTCGTCCATATTTTCGGGGGTGGTTGGGACTTTTTATCTATTACCTTTGTTTTTGGCTTCCCTACAACAACTTTACTCTGTACAAGCGAAAGACTAGAAAATTTGCGACAATTTGGTACATCAAAAATAGAAATTGATAGATTTTTCAGCAAATGGCATTAATTCTAAAACAAAGTTTGGATTCGTTTTTCACGTTTTCGCCGTGTACACCAACACCGTGCGCAGGGCCATTTCACTATGACAAACATATTTCGGATTATAACAGCAGTTGAGTCTTCATTCCTTGTATCAACGTTGACACGATGCAGTAGGAGTTCCACAAATACACTATCAGCGTTTCTTTCGAAGCCAAGTGCGATTTTTTATCTCCCTGAATAGGTCGAACATAGAGCTTCTGATCCTTAGACATTTAGGTCGCCCGGGAAGACGACGGGCCTTCCACGACGTCGGGTCGTCATTTACAACAAATATAAGTATAAAAAAGGCCGGAACGACTGAAATATTATCCCAGAAAGCTTTATTAGATATTAACTTATATATATTTTTTAAAAATATGAAAATTTACTTTTATAATGAAGGATGGAAACAGATATAATTGGATATTGCTTTTCTTCACAAATATTGCTATTTTCCGTATGTGAGAAAATCATCGAAGAGCGCAATGCATCTTGGATGCACCTGGGGCTTTAAAAAAACCCACTATTTTCAATGCCGCTAACCAGCTCAAAAGTAAATAAATTACTATTAGTAGACAGAATTAATGTTTATTAGCAATCATATGGACATATTTGTGCATTTCTATTGTTTTTTGTATGTTTTTCTCCTATACATTGGGCGGCCATTTTGAATTTTCCGTCAAGAGCAGTATCTATTGTGTCTGTATGTCTGATTCTAAAATGGTTTAGGCTTTATTTCTGATCGGTGGCATCATGCCACGTAAGCGCACATTTTCATTCAGACAGGGGAATTCACTCCTCTCTCCACTGATAAACTAGTACAGCTACATGGTATCTGTGAAAGACGATTGAAGGAGCCTAAAGACTCTCCATATCGCATGGACAATGTATACAGTCAAATTCCAGAGAATCTTGAGGGAGTAACTTAGAAACAGTTGGTTATCATCGTGGATGCTATCAACAGTTCACACAGAAACCTGGATCGTTTAAAAAGAAACATGCCTACACGAAGCACATCCAATCTATCCCGTTCACCCCATAAAACACCCATGTTGACAGCACAGAAGCTCCCTGAAACATGTATCTTTTGTGATAAGCGTGATCGCAAGAAACCTGCAGGAACATCTGAGCGATGTGCATTTGTTTGCAGTATTTAAAGATGACAGAGGAACAATTATTGATGCAACATGGAAACAAATTGAGCCTCGGGCACTTGCACTAGGAGGGAATCGTCTACATCGAATGGTTCAGGGACAAGACCTCTTTGCGAGAGAAACTATGTATCATCCCTCCTATCATCCCATCAAGCCTTTTATTTAAGATATCTTAATCATGTAGCAGCTCAGTAATGCGTCTGGTGCTCCAATGCCCTTAGAAGCAGAAAACGACGGTCTCCGCGCTGAAGAAATTGGGAAAAAGGCCAAGCAAATGTTTATCAAAGATTGATTTGTAAATGGATCGCCAGAATCTCTCTTTTTTGAACCTATCAAAGAACAGAATCTTAAGACAATGGACGCATCCAACAAGATGGTGAAGCTCACAGCGTCCCAAGGGGAGGTAAATGTCTTTAAAGTTATTATTTGTTATTATTAACAAGTTATATAATATGTGATGGTGCTAGTTGAACTATTTTTAATATTGGGCTTCTAGGTAATCCAGTATCGTGAGCAAAGTGACCTTGCATTTATGCTGCTTGTCAAGTCACACACATCGAGGAGCCCATTGATCTAGACGAACTGATGACGTAACCACTTACCCCTGTTACCCACAGCCTCGGCCCACTTGATGGGTTCTTCAAGACAAATAAGGCTACAATACTACCCTACCTCATGGAGGATGTAGAAAACGATGTACCCTATCGGACTGATAGTAACCTATCCAAGACAGAAACGCGTTGTTTCATGCCATGCTTAACCTCCCATCGACGTTTGGAGAAATATGTCTACAGCTACTCGACCAGATGGCAGCCAAGAAGGACTTCATTTTCTCAACAGATTCCTGTCATGACGACTCAATTAAGAGTGAGGAGAGACTTCGCCGGGGGTTCTCACAGCGCTACATAGTAGAGGGGTCAGCTACAAGGAAACCGACAGATTTCAAGCTCTATCTAGCCAATGACGATAACAAGAGACAGTTGTATCATTTATTTCTCAAAGTGTGGGGAAGCAGTTCAGCCGCATCTCGCATCTCTAAGTGTGTTAGAGCTGGACGTTCAAGTAAGTCACGGGTCAATGGAGTCGGACGCGTCTTTCGAAGCTCCGGCTTAGATTTGTGTTTTTTTCCTCCTAGCTTTCGTATATTACCTTTATTCGTTTATTATTATGATGGATCAAAAGATTATTGATACTATTAATCAAATTGTTGACAAGAAACTTAGCAAAGTACTTGAGAAAATATCTAAGATCGATGAAATTGAGCAATCACTTGCCTCTTTATCTGACTTTTATGACATTCTAAAGAGGAAAGTCTCTACAATGGAGTCACGATTAGACCAAGCTACCAAAGATAATTCTACTCTGGTCAACAAAACGAATAACTGGACAAACGAATTGAACCAAGTGAAGAATGATCTAGATTACATGGAGCAGTATATCAGAAGAGAGTGTCTAGAAATCAAGGGCATTCCTCTAGTTGTTGATGAAGATACCAATGAAATTGTCCGAAAAATTGGCGATTTAATCGATGTCGATATCAACGAGAACGACATTTCTATAAGTCATCGCTTGCCAATTTATAAGAAAGGAACCAACAGCGACAAAACTTACGACCCTACACTCATCGTGAAATTTGTGCGAAGAGATGTACGTGACGAGGTCTACCGTGCAAGGAACGGCTTACGTGACTTCACCACTAAGGACCTCAACTTTGATCGTCACTTATCAAGAAATATCTACATTAACGAAAGTCTTACTCGGAAGAACAGGAACATTTTCAAACAATGCTTACAAAAGAGAAAGGAACTTCAATGCAAGTTCATTTGGACCAAGTACGGGAAGGTGCTTCTACGCAAAGACGCCAATAGCCCAGCAATTGTTGTCACTTCAGAAAAGGACTTAAAGAAACTCTAAACTGCATAAACTCAGATAAGTTACTTATCATTATCTACAAATTCATATTTGTATCTTGTATCATTATATCAAAAACACTAGATAAACATGTCTTTAATTGGTACAGATCTTACAGGATTAGATCCTCAAGTACACCTTCCTAATCAATCAAACTTTCAAAATTATTCAATATACGATTTTTGCCAAAATTATGAAATTTCAAATTGTGTGTCAAGTAAACACTTCTCGTGTTTACATTCCAACATTAGAAGCTTAAATGCAAATTTTGAAAATCTTAAACAATTGCTGTCAGAGCTCAACCATAACTTTTCTATGATTGGGCTCACAGAAACAAAGATTAAATCCTCTGACAATTCATTTAATTATAATATTCCTGGGTATCATTTTCATTCTCAGCCAAGCCTAACAAATGCTGGTGGCACATGTATTTTTATTTCAAAAAAACTGACGTCTTCTTTGAGAGACGATTTATCTTGTTCAGTCAGAGAATTTGAATCATTGTGGATTGAAATAGAGAGTAATCTACATCACAATTTAGTCTGTGGTGTCATATACAGACATCCAAATAATGAAACTGAAGCTTTTATTAGTTATCTAAACGAAACAATTCAAAAACTAGCTAACGAAAACAAATACTGCGTAATAATGGGCGATTTCAATATCGACTTATTGAATTCTTCCCATAGAACTACAGAAGATTTCCATAATATTCTCGAAACCAATTTTTTTAATCCGCACATTCTACAACCAACACGGATTACTCATCACTCAGCTACTCTGATTGACAATATTTTTTTTAACTCAATTACTCATCATACAATTAGTGGCAATATCATTTATGATTTGTCGGATCATCTTCCTAATTTTTTGATTATTAACAAATTTTCATCTCTTCCAAAGGAATTTAAAATTTCACGTAGGGACTATTCCCACTTTAACGAATCAGCTTTCCTTGAAGATATTAAGTCTATTGATTGGGCTTCTGAATTGTCGAATGAAGAAAATTCCTGTGTTATTTGATTGTTTTTATTCCAAAATTTCCCACATTGTTGACAAACACATTCCCGTCAAATATCTAAGTATTAAGGAAATGAAACAATTAACAAAACCTTGGATATCTAAAGCCCTTAGAATTTCTATCACAAGGAAAAATAATCTTTATAAAAAATTTATCAAGACTAGATCTCAATACTACCACAATAAGTTTAAAACTTATCGCAATAAACTGAACCATCTTCTAAAGCTTAGTAAGATCAATTATTACAACAATTATTTTTCATCTAACCGTTTAAACATCAAAAACACCTGGAAAGGTATTAAAGAAATTATTGGTTTTAAAGCAGGAAATACTAGTCTGCCTTCGAAAATACTCACTGCTGATAATGCTGAATTGACAAATTGCACGTCAATTGCAAATTCATTTAACCAATTTTTCACTAGTATCGGCAGCAATCTATCAAATTCTGTTCCGCTGTCTAACATCTCTCCTTTGGCATTTATGCCTACATGTGTAGCTGACAACTTCAATTTATCTCCTATTACTTCACAAGAAATAGAAGATCAAATCGACCAAATCAAAGCTAGTAAAGCCACTGGACCTCATAGTATCCCAATTTATATTCTTAAGCTTATTAAGACGTATATTTCTGAACCTTTGCGAACTATCTATAATAGTTCTCTTTGCTCAGGCTTAGTCCCTGAAAGTTTTAAGCTGGCAAGTGTCATCACTGTCTTTAAAAAAGGTTCTCAACTGGATGTTAATAACTATCGTCCTATCTCTTTGCTATCAGTATTCAATAAAATTCTCGAAAAATTAGTGTATAAAAGATTAAATACATTTATAAACAAAAACAATATTTTATACAATAAACAATTCGGTTTTCGCTCTAAGCATTCGACATTACAAGCTATTTTGTCTATCACGGATAAAATTCAGCATGCTGTTGAAAAAAATCAATTTTCTTGTGGTATCTTTCTCGACTGAAGCAAAGCTTTTGATACTGTAAATCACAATATCCTTCTTCAAAAGCTTCAACACTATGGAATTTGTGGCCAAGCACTTAATTGGTTTACATCATATTTGAAAAATCGAACTCAATTTGTATCTTTCGGTTCTACCAAATCGGATACGCTTCCTATTGATTGTGGTGTTCCGCAAGGGTCCGTACTAGGTCCTCTCGTGTTCCTATTATACATTAATGATTTTCAAAACTCATCTTCTAAATTTGATTTTCACCTCTTTGTTGATGATTCTAATATCTTCTTTAAAGATAAGAACTTGACATCTTTGGAATCTACTGTAAATGAACAGCTATCCCACGTCCACTCTTGGCTTTGTGCGAACAAACTTTCTCTCAATATAGAGAAATCAAATTTCGTAATCTTTCATCCGCCGCAAAAGAAACTATCTTATGACCTGCATGTATATATCAATAACAAATGTCTTAAACAAGAGACTAACATTAAATATTTAGGCGTCGTTTTAGACAATCACCTTAGTTGGAAATCCCACATTGCTCTTGTTTGCAGTAAAATCAAAAGGAGCATTGGGATTATCAGGAAGGCTCGTCATTATCTAAATCTGTCTATTCTGTGCACCTTATATTATTCTCTAGTTTATCCTTACCTTATTTACGGCATTGTTGTATGGGGTCACACATACGAATCTACCATTAAACCACTTGTTATCTTACAAAAGAAATTGATGCGAATAATGACTTTCAGTGACTTTAAGGCACATACTAACCCTATGTTTCTCAAACTACAAATTCTCAAACTTCCAGAACTTGTTCAGTTATACACTGGTCTGTTCATGTATGATCTACATATGGAAAATCTACCGTAATGTATGCATGGATACAAAAGGGAAAGTTCAGTCAATGCTGTGAGGGCGATGATGCTAAAGAAGATGGTCGATGAAAATAAGAGTATGACAACGAAGTCTAAGATGGATCTGTCTCTCCTCCCGCATGCCAAGACTACCTCATCCCACATATTTATCGCGTGAACATATTTATCGCGTCCCACGCCTTACGATGATGGCCAAAGGCAAAACGGAACGTGGCATTTTAGAGTCTATTTGTTCGTGTAGTCCAATAATTCCCACAACTCTAATTGATCTCATTGTTAGTTCTGAGATTGATGGTTGTTCTGAAGATGGAAGCAGCAAAGTTGAAGAACTGGACACTGATGAATTTAGTGATGAAGATGGAGAGTAGACTTTTTTTTACAACTTAAAATATTTTCAGAATATTATATGTATTCGTACAAATTTGGTACTACTAGGCACTATCTGAAATAAATAAGAGTTTGATGTGTTAAAACATTTTGTTTTAATTCTTTTTGAGCCGGTTAGCGGTAATTTTTTTTTTAACCCCGACTTGGGATCCCTGTGCTTTTTGGTTCAAAATAAAATTGCCTATAACTACATCATGGGACACTTTTTCGTCTTGGAAACATCGATATTCTTATTCTATGAGTTCTAAGGATTCCAAATATGTAGGTTTCGTGAATGAGTCTGGGGGGTGCACGGGCACCCCTCCTTCCGACTAGACTACTCATGAAACTGCTGGCAGGATAAACCGCTCCTTGGGTCCTTGCTTTAAGATAAGTATTGACTTTGTTCTTATGTTTTTACTTAGGCCTACGCTAGGACATTCTTTGTTTACCTTCGGCCGATATGTCGTCGTACGCCCGACCCATATCCAATATTGTCCATGAATTTTGTGTGTGCTTAGTTATTTATGTGTGTGGTGTATAGCTTCTGTAGAAAAGTGCAGAATATTAAAATAGCTGCGGTACGCAGTTTAGCAGATGTTTGTTTTCTGCACGATCCTTAAGGAATTGTTGGCTATTGGCTAACAAACTAAGCCTAAACGTTGCCAAAACGGAATTTATGATAATTGGTTCTCGCCAGAAGTTTACAGCACAATGCAATGATTGCACTATCAATATATCAATTAATGGCAATAAGGTTAAACAAGTTGATCATACTAAATCTTTGGGTGTCACTATAGACAAAAACTTTAACTGGTCAGAACATATTACTACAATCTCTAATAAAATTTCATCTAGCATAGGGGCGTTAAAACGAGTTCGCCCATTTATCTCGACTAGAAATGCAATTCAGATTTATGAAGCCTTAATTCAGCCCAAATTTGACTACTGTAGCGCAGTTTATGATAAATTGAGCGACAAGCTAAATGATCAACTACAAAAATTGCAAAATCGAGCGGCTAGAGCAATAACAAGGTCTAATTATGACATACGCTCTAGCGAGCTATTAAAACTATTAAGAGGGCGTCTCAGTAAGAACGGACCACTCGGTCTGGGATCCAAAAAACGATTTCCCTTATATTTCTACCATCGAAAGTACTATCTATCCTTATTACAAAACTGGACTTAGAATTGTTCTAAATAAAATATTTCGGCCGCTAGGCGAATTTTCGTACATCGACCCAAAAACCGCCGAAAGTACGCTGATTTTCAAGTTCGCAGAGGCCTACTTTCAAAGTCCGTTTTCTCGGCTTTTTCTTGAAATGAAAACTTATTTTTTGGGTCTAAACTATGGTTTGACGTCTCGTCTGACTAGAAAAAGCAAAATATTTCTTTAGGATGTACAAATTACGAAAAGTTTTTTTAAATTTATCGAGGCTACTTTATGCGTGACACGAAAAGCAAAGATTAACGGGTCTAGAAAATTGCAAATTTCTCAAAAGTGCAACCTATCCCCGATATAAAACATCATTCTACCTTGAGATGAGATGCTATTTAGTAGTTCTGTGCAATAAAAATTGTGGCACATTGCGTTTTAAAGAATTTGACGAAGCCCAAACTTGTACATTTTTACAGATATTTCCTTGCGTGACACGACTTGCCGTTGAGTCTAGACAACGTCAATCCTTATAAAAAAATAAAAAATAACAAATAATAGCTAGAAGTTTATATTCAGGTGTTACTATCCGTCATAGTTAGATATTTTAGCTCCATTTAAATTTTACCACAATAATGTTTTTTTTTTAATGAAACATTTGCATAATTATATGTCAAAGTTAAGTCAAGTTGTCTAACAACATTCACATTTAAGGCCAAGTAAAAAAACGTCCCCGCCCGCTTCAATTTTTTGGGCCGCACGGATTTTTTTATTATTTGTTATTACAACATCAGCTTTAATAAATACGAAGAAGTTGTTCGTTTGTATATTTGTTGCTGTTTAGAATATATTTGAACATTATATCAACCAAAGTTGCGTATATTTATTGACTCTTTTTCCGGAAAATTCGATCCTTTTCCCTCGTAGGTACCTGGAATCGTCATTACATGGGTTAAAGCTGTGAATAAAACAACTTATGGGAAATAATAAAAAATAAAAAAAACCGCCCGCCCGCATTATTTTAATTAAAAATTCGGACGATAAACATATGTTTTTTTTTACTTGGCCTAAACTAAGTTTTATATTTAGAAAATCTTCATCTATTAATCAATGAAGCATGATTCTTATATTAAGTTGGATAAAACCTGGATGGCTTTTAAATCTTTTCAAGTTATTTATTTTAACTGAGTTGTTTTATGAGATTATACAATTGTGCACGATATACAAATATGATTCACCATGATATATGTTTTATACTAAATATGCAAAATAGCGGTGAACTTTTTAATGTTTTAAAAGTCTGAATTAATATCTAAAACAACAACAAATACTCACGTGATCCAAATCGACAGTAACATTGAAAATCGACTTTCATTGCTTTTGTCAACATGTCAACATTGATCACATGGCGATCCTTACAATGCTTTCTTGGTCCACTGTGCTGTGGATAGCGACAGGTTCTTGGTGCTCGCCAAAATCTTATTAAACTATGTCGATTACTAATACATATTTGCATATTGTTGATTTGGAGATGTCGTCTAAAACTCCACACGAGCAAGGGCACTAGTAAACACGAGTGAACACGAGTAAACACAAGTGAACACGAGTAAACACGAGTGAACACGAGTAAACAAGAGTGAACACGAGTAAACAAGAGTGTACACGAGTGAACACGAATGAACACCAGTGAACACGAGTCGGAACACGAGGAAACACGAGTGAACACGAGTGAACACGATTGAACATGAGTAAACACGAGTGAGCACGAGTGTACGCGAGTAAACATGAGCAACGAGTGAACACGAGTAGCAAAAATGAAATGAAATAATAAATGGATATGAAAAAATGAGACAAATAGAAAACAAAAAAATAAATAGCCAAAAAAATAGGCCCAACTAGACATGAATGTATCAAAGCTAGTGGTATTACTAAAACATTTGAAAAATAGAATTATAGTTTAATAAACAGAAATAAAACGAAGAAATAATAGGATTTTAATGAATTCATATTCAAAAATTATCGTTTCACAATTAATTACGGCAGTCCATGCAAATGGACGTTAACAAATGCAGTATAATGTTAATATAATGCATCAAAAATTGAACTGGATTACATGTAATGAACTATATAAAATTTGAAATCACAATGTTTAACAAATGTTTAAGGTGACTGGCTACTTTTGAAAATATTGTTAAACTCCAAAAGGCGTTCAAAAGTAGCCAATTACCTTAACGTATATAGCTATCAAATAGCAATGCAATCAAAATCCGGCTTTGGCTGTGATACAAGACAAATCAGGTGCAGTGTGTGCCATATTACCATTATGTCATATGTGTTCTTGTTCAATCCCATGGATTCTTTTAAAATAGGCGTAACACGTTTATTTATACTTTATGGAAACATTGTGATCTCAAACTTTATATAGTTAATTACAATCCTTATCAATTTTCGATGCATTAAATTGACATTATATAGCCTGTGAACGGTTCGAGGGGATTGGGGAGGGGAAGGGAGGGGAAAGGGATAGGAAAGGAAGGGGAAAGGCCCCCTACCTTCTCAATCCCATTGAACCGTTCACAGGATAGGCATTATATTGTACTTTTTTTAAATGTGCATTTGCATACATTTGATACATTCATGCCTGTTTGGGCTTATTTTCGGGGGTTTTTTTCGTCTTTTTTTTTTCATTTCCATTATTTTCTCATTTCTATTTTTTTTTCTTTCATTTTTTCTTTATTATCTTATTTTTACTCGTGTTCACTCGTGGTCTTACTCGTGTAAGAATCAAGTCGCTTTCTATCAATTCTGATTTTTTTTTTTAAAAAGAAGAAAAAGAAAAATGGCATCACCGCTATTTAGCACATTTAGAGAAAAACATGCATCATGGTGAATCATATTTGTATCGTGCACAATTGTATAATCTCATAAAACAACTCAATTAAAATATATAAAATATTTAAAAAACATCCAGGTTTTATCCAACTTATAAATATGACAATCATGTTTCAAGATTAATAGACGAGGATTTTCTAGATATAAAACTTTGTTTAAATGTGAATATTGTTAGACAACTTGACTTCGGCATATAATTATGCAAATTGTTCATTAAAAAAAAACATTATTGTGGTAAAATTTAAATGGAGCTAAAATATCTAATTATGACGGATAGTAACACCTGAATATAAACTTCTAGCTATTATTTGTTATTTTTTTATTTGATATAAGGATTGACGTTGTCTAGACTCAACGGCAAGTCGTGTCACGCAAGGAAATATCTGTAAAAATGTACAAGTTTGGGCTTCGTCAAATTCTTCAAAACGCAATGTGCCACAAATTTTATTGCACAGAACTACTAAATAGCATCTCATCTCAAGGTAGAATGATGTTTTATATCGGGGATAGGTTGCACTTTTGAGAAATTTGCAATTTTCTAGACCCGTTAATCTTTGCTTTTCGTGTCACGCATAAAGTAGCCTCGATAAATTTAAAAAAACTTTTCGTAATTTGTACATCCTAAAGAAATATTTTGCTTTTTCTAGTCAGACGAGACGTCAAACCATAGTTTAGACCCAAAAAATAAGTTTTCATTTCAAGAAAAAGCCGAGAAAACGGACTTTGAAAGTAGGCCTCTGCGAACTTGAAAATCAGCGTCCTTCGGCGGTTTTTGGGTCGATGTACGAAAATTCGCCTAGCGGCCGAAATATTTTATTTAGAACAATTCTAAGTCCAGTTTTGTAATAAGGATAGATAGTACTTTCGATGGTAGAAATATAAGGGAAATCGTTTTTTGGATCCCAGACCGAGTGGTCCGTTCTTACTGAGACGCCCTCTTAAATTGGGATACGCTTGCAATTCGTCGTAAAAAGCAAAAGGCAATCCTTATGTTTAAGACGATGCAAAACCGCACCCCAGTTTACTTGAAGAACTTATTACATGGACTTCCGAAGGAAGACCATGTCTTAAAATGCTGCGTGGTGAATCTTAGGTCTCAAATGTGCCTTTTCGGGCTTCCTGTGGTCCTATTGTGTTTCAGCCAATCGATCAAAACTTTCAACTTGATGTTTCCATGTCGATGTCAAACTCAACCAATCCGAGTGCTTTCTTTTTTGACATCTCTTGTCATATTGTCAAATGTGTCGTGTGCAGCTAGGTCTATCTTATTCACACACAGAGAAATAGAGGGAAAGTTGTACTTGCGCTCAACGATAATATGGAGGAAATCAAGCATAAAACGCTGCTCTCACGTACAAATGCACACACCATTCGAGGTAGGCCCACACTAAGACATGTTCAGCGAAATTTTCGGAACGGCCCGGTCCACGAATCTTTTAGCATTGAAAGCATTGATAGCAAAGCTCTTACCAGTCTTATCAGTTCTCACGAGAAAGCAAACGAGCCAAATATGACTCTTAACTACAAAACTTACAAAACTATAACCACTGACATGAAAACTGACTGTATGAATGCTGAAATGAAGAACTTAGATGCACCTGAAGTCACATCTCGACAAGCAATGGACTTACCATGAAGACCAATCGATCACGAACGAGAAATTGGCCGCCATATTTGATAGTAAGCTTGATTTACACACACGAAAACAAAAGTTCAGTTTGGTACATGAATGTTTGAAATCATTTCTTGTAGTGAATATTTGGTTCCTTTTATTTGTTTTAACGGTATGCAGTACTTATGAAAAGCCATTTAGCAAGGTTTTTATAATCTTTGTTCTTAGCTTGAAACTGGTTGTGATTATAACTTGGCTTTGCACATGGACAGCTGTATACATTCTCAATACCTTTTCAAATAGTCTTGTTAACTCTCATATCCTGGAAAAGACTATTAATTTTTGTAATTTAAACAATTATAATGATGTTGTAGTATCAATAAAAGTACAAAAAATTAGATCACGCTATGCTAAGTACTTCTATTATAATTGTACTCGTGTTATATGTGAATGTCATCGTAATAAACGGGACCGAGAGCCAAGCAGAATACCAATAAACAAGTTACGTCGTCTCTCTTAGAAGAACAGGAATCCACAGAGATATGTATGGTGCCGTGTACTTAAAAGCATACCTAAATCTTCAAAAATTCATCGTGTTATTTAGGGTATTACCACACGAAATAAACGCAAGAATAAAACTGCACAGCGAAAGTACATAGCGTCTATACACAAAATGAGAAAGAAACCCTATGCTAGGAAATATAGATATATTTTGCATTCAAATAAACATCATAAAAAATATCAGACATGGTTAGAGCCGTTCCACGTAAGCTTCGAGTAATTTCAGAAATGGTCCGATACAACCCCACCTGAAACTTTGCATGGTGAAAGGTAGTCATGAGCAAGTAATCATATGGGCATTATTTAGTCGTTTCATTTTAAAGCGGTCACGTGACATCCGTTCAAAGTTTGACCTATTTTCGGCCTAATTTTGCCTTCTGAATTTTCGAAAATTTGTAATGTTTGTAAATCTCGTGCGGCGTTTTCTCTGCATATTTTGTAATCAAATTTACACGGTTTATAGAACATCATTACAGCTTTTAAACAGTATGTTTTATTTTGATATAGCTTATTATTTTAATTTTTTATGGATATTTGAAGTAAGAGCATTTTCGGGTGGTTGTGAAAACCGTAATTTTGGTACTTTTCATAATTATTTTTTTCATACAAGAGTTCTGATTTCCTAATAACTATTTATACCGAAATGAAGAGGAATAGTTGTACTTCAACTCCAATGAAAAACATTTCTGGGCACTTTGCGTTTTGGCTACAAAATATCATCGTAAAATGCAAGAAATATCAAAATCAACAAAATCGATGGACATTATATACATCCACATTACATTGGTTTTAAATCATAAAACAAACATTAACTGGTTCAAAAGTAATATTAGAATGTAATAAAACGCAAATGCATCGATGAAAAGATCATTTTTCCCGAAAATTTGTATGTAAATACTATTTTATCATATATGCAAATTTGCATTTCACAGCGGGGTCACTCGCTTACTCGCCTCCACTCCCACGGGATATGGTAGATTGTCGAAAAGCTTCGATTTTGCCAATATATAAATCACCAAGAAAAATATTTTTTGATTACAATTCAATTTCAATTTAATAAACATGGAAAACTAGCCTTTGAAATCTTGAATATTAAGGAAAATTACTCATGTATTAAAGCAGTGACCATTACTCTTTTCTATGTGTTGTAGATTTCATCAGTCCTACATCGTGAATCTTACCTGATTATTCGCTGTATTAAAATCACTGGTGTATATTTATAATCACATATCCACGATTATTGTTAATTGAAGTTTTATAAGTAATTAAAATGTTTGCAACTGCTTCATATGACCCTGGATGTTTTTTTGTGCATGATAAAAGAGTAACAGTTTTGTCCACAAGTATCTGATCATGCTCAGGTGTGAAACACGGGCCGCAGTCAGGATATCCCCTATGTTACTAAAACTGCAGGTCGTGCACATCTTCACATTTACCGCTATTTTGTACTTATTTATCTTTTTAACTGGACATAAAATGCACGACCAGTGGACGCATTCTTTAATTTGGTTCAATTTCAAAGATTGACAATTCCATGCCGACATAAACATCAGATTATGCACATCGAAGGATGTAAAGAATATCTAAAATAAACCGAACTACGTTGTTTCTGCCTTCTCCCATGAGCGTCAGGTAAAATACTGATAAACATTTACAAATTCATTTTTAATTGTACTTTTTTTTTTTCAAAAGTTGCACCTTTGAGTAAAGGTCGAGTTAATTCTTACACATTAGCGGTAAGTGTCATTTACATCAAATCAGATCGGTATTTATGCAAATCCTGAAGTTTTTATGTTCGTAGACCATGCAAAATCACAAGCAAACATTTTAATTACTTATAAAACTTCAATTAAAAATAATCGTGGAAATGTGATTATAAATATACACCAGTGATTTACAGCGAATAATTATATAACCAGGTATTAAAGATTCAGGATGTAAGACTGATGAAATCTACAACACATAGAAAAGTAATGGTCGCTGCTTACATGAGTAATTATCCCTTAATATTCAAGATTTCAAAGGCTAGTTTTCCATGTTTATTAAATTGAAATTGAATTGTAATCAAAAACTATTTTTCTTGGTGATTATATTGGCAAAATCGAAGCTTTTCGACAATCTATCATATCCCGTGGGAGTGGAGGTGAGTAAGCGAGTAACCCCGCTGTGAAATGCAAATTTGCATATATGATAAAATAGTGTTTTACATTCAAATTTTCTGGAAAAATGATCTTTTCATCGATGCATTTGCGTTTTATTACATTCTAATATTACTTTTGAACCAGTTAATGTATGTTTTATGATTTAAAACCAATGTAATGTGGATGTATATAATGTCCATCGATTTTGTTGATTTTGATATTTCTTGCATTTTACGATGATATTTTGTAGCCAAAACGCAAAGTGCCCAGAAATGTTTTTCATTGGAGTTGAAGTACAACTATTCCTCTTCATTTCAGTATAAATAGTTATTAGGAAATCAGAACTCTTGTATAAAAAAACTATTTATGAAAAGTACCAAAATTACGGTTTTCACGACCACCCGAAAATGCTCTTACTTCAAATATCCATAAAAAATTAAAATAATAAGCTATATCAAAATAAAACATATTGTTCAAAAGCTGTAATGATGTTCTATAAACAGTGTAAATTTGATTACAAAATATGCAGAGAAAACGCCGCACGAGATTTACAAACATTACAAATTTTCGAAAATTCAGAAGGCAAAATTAGGCCGAAAATAGGTCAAACTTTGAACGGATGTCACGTGACCGCTTTAAAATGAAACGACTAAATAATGCCCAAATGATTACTTGCTCATGATTACCTTTCACCATGCAAAGTTTCAGGTGGGGTTGTATCGGACCATTTCTGAAATTACTCGAAGCTTAAGAGCGAGTCCGCGTGAAAACCATGCAGACCAGTCTACACCGTACATCACCGATTTTCTTCAAACTTAGCTCAATTGTACATCTTAGTTAACTTATTACTTTGGTGAATTTTTTTGGCTTTAAATTAAAAAGGCTTAAAGTTACAACCATTTGAGTATTTTACCCTAAAAACGGTCAAAATTTGCATAAAATATACCTAAAGTTTTACGGCCTCGTATTTCCTTTGCAGATTGTTTCCTGCACCAATATTCTGCCCACGTTTAGCACATTATCTTATTAGTACTTTAAGTTGAATAAAAAGTCGTGAAACAAATATTGGGTTGTTTTATAAAGGGTTGAGTTATTGCTATTTTTCAGCTTTGACGAAAAGTGTAAAAACATACTCTAGAAAAGAGCTATTTGCACCTATCCGGCAGTTATTCATATAACTTTGAAACCTTTATCAGATAGCATGATGATAGAGACAATGTTTTATCGAAAAAAAAGTCTGTAAAGTATTTATTTTTCAAGCGAAAAATAACTAAGAAAATGATGAAATTTACATTGTTTGAAGTTGTCACGTGACAAAACTAAATATACAACAAATCTACAACACGCTAAATATGATCCCAATATAATCATAAGAATCATAAGAATCAATTATATGAATTAAAATAATGATATTCATCATTATATATAAGATAATCTTACAACAAATAACTAAGTTTTAGGCTTGTAAGCCGAATACAGTAATGTTTTGTCTGTCTACCTTCGGCTTTCCTATGTCTGGTAAAAACGATATTTCATAATATTTTTTTCACAATATTATCATTTTTTTAAATAGAATAATTTTTACAGTATTAGAATTATGCATTTATTAACCTCACACACAACATGTTAAAGAAATTATTGAACTCATGCGGTTGCTAAAAACAGAAACAGACAAAGTAACAGTGTACTATATAAAACTATGTAACCTTTTTGATTTACTATTTTCCTGATTATGATCACTCTCCAGGGATATGAATACGTTTTCATAAAAATATATTGTTAAAGTTCTAGCAAGACACATTTTAATAAAAGACATATATTTTACTTCAAGTGTTCTCTTTGTTGTTTTGCATAAATTTGAAATTGACATTCGACTAATTGGCATGTTTGGTAGACACCGACATTAATTCTCATTTTACGTGCATTAGTTGAGGTTAATTTTGACATACAGTAATTATTTTATGGCGGTTTTCTCTTTTCACAATCTTTCTGTGGAAAATTATGGAAGTTCTCGAAGAAACAATGACACCTGTTTTGTTTTGCTACCTTTAAAATCTTGTACAAGGATTATCTGCACCCATCTACTTGGCTGTTTAAAAACTTCTTCCAAAGATGTGAAGTACGAGTGGGAACTTTGTCTTTTAAGAGCTGGTGTTTTTCAAACTGAAAATACAGATGATATGACAATATGTCCGCTGCATAGAGACCACTTTGGTTTAGGCTGGCGTCCCAGTCGAGTCTGTAAGCATCCCCCACACGATTCTAAACAAAAGCCTGTCAGAGGTGGACATGCAAAGCGTATTTCTCAAGAGATGTTCGAAACATGGGGAATGTTATGCAAAATTGGTCAAGGTATTGTTTACATCTAAGTAAGGGTTGCATTTTCGATCCCATCTTGAGTTTCGGTGAAATTAAAAATACTAAATAGTTTATTATATCGTTTAAAGGAATTTTCATTGAATACTATATATATTGACAACTAGTATTGAAGAGTTTTGAATTGAGCCGTTTCTTTTTTACGTTGAGATATCTAGAGAGTGAAGAAGATGAATCTGGATTACCATCGATTTTTAAGTATTAAAATACTTGTCGTTGTCATTTGGATAATTTCCACGTTTTCGACTTTTATTTTACGAATCTGCAGTCTTAAAGATGTAAGTTTCGAATATTTATACATATTAAAATCAACTCAAGGCTCTTTCTTGTAATTTGAACCATTTGATCAGCTTAGCATTATCGTTGATGCAAACTCGGCATGTTTTTGTGTGTATTTCTTTCGGAAAATAAAATAAAAACACCGTACAGTTAAAATATTTTAACATTGTACATTTATGACTTCTTAAATCGCCCTACTACATTAGCTGTTGTTTTTAGGTAAGTATTTTAAAACTTATCGGCTTTTTTAGTCGCAAATGGTCATTAGTCTTATGATTGGATACGTGTAAAAACGCCAAATTCGTGATACTGTATCTCTTCACCCTTAAAACTTTACAGAAATTTTTTTCTTTGTATTTGTTAACCATTATCAGTTGTACATAAAAGTCAAACTTTGTGGTTTTAAAAAGTTGCCGGATCTTGTATATCGAATTGTTAAGAATGCATTCTCAAAATATAGATTTCATAGCCTGATATGTAAATAAGAAAAAAATTTCTTTAAATAAATCTTTTGATACTTTGATACTGTCGTTGTATTTATTATATGTTGTAGTAGGTCTGTACGAATTCCAGGTAAGAAAAAAGCTATATTTTTAGAGAAATTGATTTGTAAAGTTGGTGTAAATTTCAAGCAATTTTTATCGTTTGTCTGACTACATTCCCTTAAACCTCGATATCTGCTAGAGAATTAAATATTTTTGTTTTATATTGCACACAGTTAATATTTACACTAAAATACATATCTCGGCTAAAAATGAAAGAAATCGGTGATACCCGTTGTAGACACATTTTTCGATTTTGCATGGTTTTCACACGGACTCGCTCTTAAGTGGAACGGCTCTTAAAGTTGTTTTCATGTAATTATTTCTCAAACAATGAGTACAAGGGTGTAACTCATAAAGCCAATTGTACACAGTACAAACTTTGCAATGACATAGAGAAAAACCCAGGTCCTGGTGTGCATTATGTTGACCCTACTAAAACAATAAAAGCACCATAAAGTCAAGGAAACGTTATGGTATTTGGGGGAAATGGTGGACAACAATGTGTTGCAAATGAGTCTCTGTGCTTTAATATATCATGAAATGAAAGGAATAAACACACCCAATGATTTAAAACAAATCATGCACATTGGGAATGAGCTGTATAATAGCTTGTCAAAACTAGCACGGCAGTCATTCTTAATGTTAACAGAGTTACCTACAATGCTGGAAAATTATCAACTAGACTATAGTGTAAGCTACACTGGTAATGTACATGGGGATTCTACTATTGATGGATATGAATATTGTATGGGACTACAAAGAGCCTTTCAGTCATTGATCTCACAACAATACAGATCATTTATTTTAATTGTTGGTTGTATTGGAGTTGCCATTATTTACTGTCCTGATGATGGTGATTTCAAAATATTTGACTCTCATGCTAGAGATATATACGGCAACAGTCATCCACAAGGGACTTGTGTACTATTGTTAGTATGTATTATCTATACATAATCTAGTGCAATATTTTCAAAGTTTATATGGCTTAACAAAAACATATGAATTAAAAGGCATTAAAATTGTTAATAATGTTATACCTGTAGGAAACAAACAAAAAGCTGATATAAATAATACACCAGAATTACAAAAGTGTGTAAAGATTTCTTTTGCAATATGTCTTTATTCCCTATGTTACTCAATTCATTTTACCTTGCAATTATTGGACCGGAAGTCAAATGTTTTACATGCAATTGTACACAGTGCATCTCAATTTAGGTTCACATCTAACTTACCAGAGTCTGTTGAGATTTGTGGAAGTAGCATAAAAGTACAATGTAACAAGCAAAGCAAGGAAGTATTAAACAATTCAATTGAAAGTAAGGAAATTATAAAGACTTTGATATCAAATAGTCATATGCAAAATTCAGGGTTTCTGATGTCAGCTTTAACTTCTTGTATAGTTTGTATAAATCAAGTACATTTAAAACAGAAACATCTGTTTTCTCTTTTGTCATGTTCTAACAGTGATTCATCTGCAATAAAACATACAAAAAATATCAATGGGATAAATACACTTGTAGAGACAATAAGTAATATATTTATTCAAAATACACAAGCTGAAACAATAGAGTATCATATACAATTTATTAAGTGTTCTAGTACAATTATTGAAAATGAAAGAAAAAAGTATAATTAAAAAACATAGAACACAATGTGATTATCACACAATGGAACCTGTGGCCAAAAAAAGGTTTTTAGAAGGTAGTCGAAAGAGATATTCAGAAATGTACATCACAAAAAAGAAAGAATTGCGTCATAAACAAAGAAAAATGCGCCGATCTGTCAGTTCTATTAAAAAGACTGCTTTACAGACAAAGCGCCGAAAAAATAGAAAAGAAAGTAACAAAAACAAAAGATCAATTGAATCATGCATTAAACAGTTTAATATGAAAATAAGAGAAGGCCCTTTTTTATATGCAATGTTTGCCACCGACTACTATACAAGAAATCAGTCAAACAATTCAATATGGATAAGTACCCTTGTCACACATATTTTAACACTAAAATATCATGACAAGAATCAGTATATATGCAAGACTAAAGTTATTCTAAAGTCATAAAAGGAAAACTACCATGTCAGGCTGTAGTTAATAACATGCATGTTGATGACATAGCAGCACAACTAGCTTCACTGGAGAAACTAGAACAAATACTAATAGCTCAACGTATAGTTTTTCAAAAGATTATTGTTATGCCTAAAGGACAACAGAGAAAAATTAAAGGTGCAATATGTAATGTACCCATTGAATGTGATCAGACATGTAATCAATTGCCTCGTGCACCTGAGAGATCTGGTATCATAATGTTGAAACTGAAGAGAAAGTTACAATTTAGAGAACATGTCTACTTTCAGGCAGTACGACCAGAGTTGCTACAACAAGCTCTTCATTGGCTCAAAGTAAACAATTCACTATATAAAGATATTGTGGTTGATATAAACAATATTGACAATAGTCTCATATCTTTACAATATAATGACATCAACCAACAAACTAACTAAAACAATATTACAACAGATAATGATGCTACACTACAGTATAATACAACAGAAGACAATCTTTTAAATAAAGATAAAGTGGAAGAAAGTGAATTAAATAATGATAATGAAGAAGATGATGATCCTCTTAATGAGCACAGAGCTGCAGTACATGAGACATGTTTACAGTCCATTGTACCCAGTTACTTTACTGACAACAATAACCAATCAACTGGAAATGAAATTTTTAATGTAGCACCAGGGGGAAACAAACAACCTGTTTCATTTATGCTTGATAAACAATGTGAAGAACTAACATTTCCAGTACTGTTTCCTAAAGGGAGATATGGGTACACAACAGATCTAGAAAGGCAAATTAAAATTTCTCCTGTTAAATACTTCAATGCGAGACTTCTACATTACAGTGGAAGATTTGCAACAAATCCAGAATATCTCTTTTATGCCCAATTTTTCATTGAGCAAAAGAAAGTATCAGATAGTATAAATATTGCTCTTAAGAAAATTCATGGTCATTCACTTACTGCTTCTCAATTAAGGGACAATCCTCAGAGATTAGCAAACCTCATTTGTCAAAATCAAGCATACTTATTTCTAAGGCAAATACCAGGCACACCACCATACTGGCAAAAATTCATGTATGAAGTTATTGCAATGGTCAAGCAACTTGGCATTCCGACTTGGTTCATGACACTATCATGTGCTGATCTTAGATGGCCTGAGCTATTTCAAATATTATCAAGAATACAAGGCAAGAATCTGACTGATGAACAAATTGATGCCCTGTCTTACAATGAAAGATGTCAAATGCTTAACCTTAACCCTGTTGTGGTTGCAAAACATTTCCAGTATAGAGTAGAAACATTCTTCACTGAAGTGTTGCTCACAAAATCTAAACCAATTGGTCAAATAGTTTATTATGCACTTCGTATTGAATTTCAAAGAGGTAGTCCCCATCTACACGCTCTTATATGGTGTGATGATTGTCCCAAACTAACCCATGACAACAAACAAGCATACATAGACTACATAGATAAACATGTACAGGCTTATCTACCAAATGAGGAGAAAGATGTTGACTTACATAATTTAGTGAAAATGTACCAAAAACATAGTCACTCTAAATCCTGTAGAAAGTACAAAAATATTCAATGTAGGTTTAACTTTGGACAATTTTTCACTAATACTACAATTATTGCTGAACCTCTTGCTGATGACCTTGATGACACTGTTAAATCTAATATTTTAGAGAAAAGACAAAATATTCTTTCTTCCGTAAAACAGAAAATAGATGAACAATTAAATCCAAGTAAATCAAGCTATGATTCTTCATTAACTGAGCAAGACATTTTCAACTCTGTTGGTATTGCAGAAGAACAATATTATTCAGCATTAGCAATTTCACCAGATAGTAATTATGAGTTGCATTTAAGACGACCTGCTGCACACATGTCCAGTATTACAACTAGACTCCAGTGGTAAATCGTATTTACCAGTTGAGTTTATTGGTGAATAGCCACAGGGATCCCAAACAGCATATACTTTATACGTGGGGAGGGGAGACAAAGGCCATTCATAGACAGATATACCTTAACATTGGGAGGGGAGGTCAAATTCAGTTCCTGTTTTGAGGAGGTGGGAACCCTGTGTTGAGCAGCATGGGACAGCGAGCCACAACTAGTTGTCAAGTTGAACTACTAGTAAGAATGGAATTCAACTGGTAGTCAAGTGGTAAAAATGTCATTATTTTGTTTTGGGTTTCCTGTGGTTATGTGTTATCATTTTGGGGGGGGGGGGGGGGGGGGGGGGGGGGGGGGGGTGGGAACCCTGTGTTGAGCAGCATGGGCCTGCCACCCACAACTAGTTGTCAAGTTGAACTACTAGTAAGAATGGAATTCAACTGGTAGTCAAGTAGTGAATATCATTACGATATCGATTCTCGCATCGATTCTCGCGTTCGATGTCAGTACTTGAGTATTCAAACTACAACACTCCTCATGTGTTATTGCGTCGTTCTGTAAAGACAACAACCACTATAATTTAAAGTTCGATTCTCGCTCGCGGTGTTTCGATGTCAGTATTTGAGTACATATACTCACAAACTATTTACTTACGAATACGACTCATGTCAGTGTTATTGCGTCGTTCTGTAAAGACAACAACCACTATTATTTAAAGTTCGATTCTCGCTCGCGGTGTTTCGATGTCACGTCAGTATTTGAGTACATATACTCACAAACTATTTACTTACGAATACGACTCATGTGAGTGTTATTGCGTCGTTCTGTAAAGACAACAACCACTATTATTTAAAGTTCGATTCTCGCTCGCGGTGTTTCGATGTCAGTATTTGAGTACATACTCACAAACTATTTACTTACGAATACGACTCATGTCAGTGTTATTGCGTCGTTCTGTATTAAAAGACAACAACCACTATTATTTAAAGTTCGATTCTCGCTCGCGGCGTTTCGATGTCAGTCATTTGAGTACTCACAAACTATTTACTTTAATACGTAAAATACGACTCATGTCAGTGTTATTGCGTCGTTCTGTAAAGACAACAACCTCTTTTATTTAAAGTTCGATTCTCGCTCGCGGCGTTTCGATGTCAGTCATTTGAGTACTCACAAACTATTTACTTTAATACGTAAAATACGACTCATGTCAGTGTTATTGCGTCTTTCTGTAAAGACAACAACCACTATTATTTAAAGTTCGATTCTCGCTCGCGGTGTTTCGATGTCAGTATTTGAGTACATACTCACAAACTATTTACTTACGAATACGACTCATGTCAGTGTTATTGCGTCGTTCTGTATTAAAAGAAAACAACCACTATTATTTAAAGTTCGATTCTCGCTCGCGGCGTTTCGATGTCAGTCATTTGAGTACTCACAAACTATTTACTTTAATACGTAAAATACGACTCATGTCAGTGTTATTGCGTCGTTCTGTATTAAAAGACAACAACCACTATTATTTAAAGTTCGATTCTCGCTCGCGGTGTTTCGATGTCAGTATTTGAGTACATATACTCACAAACTATTTACTTACGAATACGACTCATGTCAGTGTTATTGCGTCGTTCTGTAAAGACAACAACCACTATTATTTAAAGTTCGATTCTCGCTCGCGGCGTTTCGATGTCAGTCATTTGAGTACTCACAAACTATTTACTTTAATACGTAAAATACGACTCATGTCAGTGTTATTGCGTCTTTCTGTAAAGACAACAACCACTATTATTTAAAGTTCGATTCTCGCTCGCGGTGTTTCGATGTCAGTATTTGAGTACATACTCACAAACTATTTACTTACGAATACGACTCATGTCAGTGTTATTGCGTCGTTCTGTATTAAAAGAAAACAACCACTATTATTTAAAGTTCGATTCTCGCTCGCGGCGTTTCGATGTCAGTCATTTGAGTACTCACAAACTATTTACTTTAATACGTAAAATACGACTCATGTCAGTGTTATTGCGTCGTTCTGTAAAGACAACAACCACTATTGTTTAAAGTTCGATTCTTGCTCGCGGTGTTTCGATGTCAGTATTTGCGATACTTCGATACTTCCTGAATCGTAGTAAATTGATCAAGAACATGCCTTTCATTTCAAACTAATGCTTTTCTGGCGAGATGATATAAAAAAAATATTTTTATTTTATTTTAACAATGACTGAAAATGTCACATTTGAATCACATTTTATTTACAACTCAAAAAGGGATGTTTGGCAAATATAAAATGTTTACGGTATGTAATAATTCTGTAAATAACTATTTGTTTATATATCACTTGCTTTGGCATTCAATTGTGTGGACAACGGACCGGTAATTTAATACTATACTTTGAGTGCAACTTATTTAAATTTGTAACTTTTGTTTTTATTGTTTGCTTTTAAAAATAAAATATCAGATCTTGCTTTGTTTGTACGTTATTGCAATATAAAATGATAAATAATAATCAATAAAGTCACTTCAAAATTGATAATTATCGATTAATCACAAAGTTTGTGCTTATTTATTTTCATTTCGCCAAAAATCAACCATTTTTATCGCCGGATATATCAATAATAGAAAGTTTAGTCATATCACATCGCTAAACAAAACTTCATTCAACATTATTCTTCATTTGGAAGTACATATATATAGCCAATTTTACACAGTTTTATTCAAACTTAGCTTGTAGATAGAAATATGCCTGATCGATCGTTTGTTATTAAATTATTGGACCGAACGAAAATACTTTAAATTCTCAGATCGTAAAGCAATGTCGCAGTTTCTTGCTTCAAAACTAATTCGTATATATACGTTCATACAATGTGAAAAGCATCTTCATATCTTTATAATTACAACTAAAGAATACGTAGTCCAGCTTTTTATTATATTTCTTACCGAACGATTAATTCATACAAGTAAGATAACTCCGTGTGACATTCGTTCGAGAAGCAATGTCGTAGTTTCTTGTTTCAAAACTAATTCGTATATACGTTCAAATGGGTTAAACAATTCATATAATACAAATGTGTTCTACAGCATGTTCGTCTGTTTTAGTTTCAACTAAACAATACAAAATCCCACTTTTTATGTTATTTCTTACCGAACGAGAAATTAAGTAACAAATTATAGCTAGTGATTTTTCTCTGATCGCGAAGCAATGTCGTAGTTTCTTCATTTAAAAATGTTGTATAACGTTCATGTGCATTAAATTCGATTTCTTGTGCGGTTATAAGCTTCCATGTTAATATTACCACATTCAAATAGGTCCCGGGAATAGGTTCAAAATCCTAATTATTCGCTTCTTCATGATCATCTGCTTGCTTACAATTCAACTAAATAGTACCCATTCTTACTTTTTATTTGATTTCTTACCTGCTAATTGTTTCACAACATATAAAAATCACATAATCTCACATAAAATGACATCTAGTAGACTCAATACAACTTGACTACCAGTTGAATTCCATTCTTACAGAACGACGCAATAACACTCACATGAGTCGTATATTCTACGTAAGTAAATAGTTTGTGAGTATGTACTCAAATACTGACATCGAAACACCGCGAGCGAGAATCGAACTTTAAATAATAGTGGTTGTTGTCTTTACAGAACGACGCAATAACACTCACATGAGTCGTATATTCTACGTAAGTAAATAGTTTGTGAGTATGTACTCAAATACTGATCTCGAAACACCGCGAGCGAGAATCGAACTTTAAATAATAGTGGTTGTTGTCTTTACAGAACGACGCAATAACACTGACATGGGTCGTATTCGTAAGTAAATAGTTTGTGAGTAAATGTACTCAAATACTGACATCGAAACACCGGGAGCGAGAATCGAACTTTAAATAATAGTGGTTGTTGTCTTTACAGAACGACGCAATAACACTGACATGGGTCGTATTCGTAAGTAAATAGTTTGTGAGTATATGTACTCAAATACTGACATCGAAACACCGCGAGCGAGAATCGAACTTTAAATAATAGTGGTTGTTGTCTTTACAGAACGACGCAATAACACATGAGGAGTATTGTAGTTTGAATACTCAAGTACTGACATCGAACGCGAGAATCGATGCGAGAATCGATGCGAGAATCGATATCGTAATGATATTCACTACTTGACTACCAGTTGAATTCCATTCTTTCTAGTAGTTCAACTTGACAACTAGTTGTGGGTGGCAGGCCCATGCTGCTCAACACAGGGTTCCCACCCCCCCCCCCCCCCAAAATGATAACACATAACCACAGGAAACCCAAAACAAAATAATGACATTTTTACCACTTGACTACCAGTTGAATTCCATTCTTACTAGTAGTTCAACTTGAACAACTTGTAAGACAATTTGGGGGCCCTCCACAGTGGTCAAACAGATCTGTAAGTACATAACCACAGGAAACCCAGAACAAAATAATGATATTCACTACTTGACTACCAGTTGAATTCCATTCTTACTAGTAGTTCAACTTGAACAACTTGTAAGACAATTTGGGGGCCCTCCACAGTGGTCAAACAGATCTGTAAGTACATAACCACAGGAAACCCAGAACAAAATAATGATATTCACTACTTGACTACCAGTTGAATTCCATTCTTACTAGTAGTTCAACTTCAACAACTTGTAAGACAATTTGGGGGCCCTCCACAGTAGTCAAACAGATCTGTAAGTACATAACCACAGGAAACCCAGAACAAAATAATGATATTCACTACTTGACTACCAGTTGAATTCCATTCTTACTAGTAGTTCAACTTGAACAACTTGTAAGACAATTTGGGGGCCCTCCACAGTGGTCAAACAGATCTGTAAGTACATAACCACAGGAAACCCAGAACAAAATAATGATATTCACTACTTGACTACCAGTTGAATTCCATTCTTACTAGTAGTTCAACTTCAACAACTTGTAAGACAATTTGGGGGCCCTCCACAGTAGTCAAACAGATCTGTAAGTACATAACCACAGGAAACCCAGAACAAAATAATGATATTCACTACTTGACTACCAGTTGAATTCCATTCTTACTAGTAGTTCAACTTGAACAACTTGTAAGACAATTTGGGGGCCCTCCACAGTGGTCAAACAGATCTGTAAGTACATAACCACAGGAAACCCAGAACAAAATAATGATATTCACTACTTGACTACCAGTTGAATTCCATTCTTACTAGTAGTTCAACTTGAACAACTTGTAAGACAATTTGGGGGCCCTCCACAGTGGTCAAACAGATCTGTAAGTACATAACCACAGGAAACCCAGAACAAAATAATGATATTCACTACTTGACTACCAGTTGAATTCCATTCTTACTAGTAGTTCAACTTCAACAACTTGTAAGACAATTTGGGGGCCCTCCACAGTAGTCAAACAGATCTGTAAGTACATAACCACAGGAAACCCAGAACAAAATAATGATATTCACTACTTGACTACCAGTTGAATTCCATTCTTACTAGTAGTTCAACTTGAACAACTTGTAAGACAATTTGGGGGCCCTCCACAGTGGTCAAACAGATCTGTAAGTACATAACCACAGGAAACCCAGAACAAAATAATGATATTCACTACTTGACTACCAGTTGAATTCCATTCTTACTAGTAGTTCAACTTGAACAACTTGTAAGACAATTTGGGGGCCCTCCACAGTGGTCAAACAGATCTGTAAGTACATAACCACAGGAAACCCAGAACAAAATAATGATATTCACTACTTGACTACCAGTTGAATTCCATTCTTACTAGTAGTTCAACTTGAACAACTTGTAAGACAATTTGGGGGCCCTCCACAGTGGTCAAACAGATCTGTAAGTACATAACCACAGGAAACCCAGAACAAAATAATGATATTCACTACTTGACTACCAGTTGAATTCCATTCTTACTAGTAGTTCAACTTCAACAACTTGTAAGACAATTTGGGGGCCCTCCACAGTAGTCAAACAGATCTGTAAGTACATAACCACAGGAAACCCAGAACAAAATAATGATATTCACTACTTGACTACCAGTTGAATTCCATTCTTACTAGTAGTTCAACTTCAACAACTTGTAAGACAATTTGGGGGCCCTCCACAGTGGTCAAACAGATCTGTAAGTACATAACCACAGGAAACCCAGAACAAAATAATGATATTCACTACTTGACTACCAGTTGAATTCCATTCTTACTAGTAGTTCAACTTGAACAACTTGTAAGACAATTTGGGGGCCCTCCACAGTGGTCAAACAGATCTGTAAGTACATAACCACAGGAAACCCAGAACAAAATAATGATATTCACTACTTGACTACCAGTTGAATTCCATTCTTACTAGTAGTTCAACTTCAACAACTTGTAAGACAATTTGGGGGCCCTCCACAGTGGTCAAACAGATCTGTAAGTACATAACCACAGGAAACCCAGAACAAAATAATGATATTCACTACTTGACTACCAGTTGAATTCCATTCTTACTAGTAGTTCAACTTGAACAACTTGTAAGACAATTTGGGGGCCCTCCACAGTGGTCAAACAGATCTGTAAGTACATAACCACAGGAAACCCAGCACAAAATAATGTTATTCACTACTTGACTACCAGTTGAATTCCATTTTTACTAGTAGTTCAACTTGAACAACTTGTAAGACAATTTGGGGGCCCTCCACAGTGGTCAAACAGATCTGTAAGTAACCACAGGAAACCCAGAAAAAAAGCAGTGATTGGTACAGCCCCATGCAACCTTACTAGTTGTACAAGTAGTTCCACTTGTAGCATTAGTAAGTATATGCCCCCCAAAAAAATTTTCAGTGTCAAAACATGCAGTGATTGGTACAGGCCCATGCAACCTTACTAGTTGTACAAGTAGTTCCACTTGTAGCATTAGTAAGTATATGCCCCCCAAAAAATTTTCAGTGTCAAAACATTTCAAAGTCACAACTTAATAACCACAGGCTAGAATATTATACCAAAAGGGCTGGTATCCCTGTGCTAACAACAATTATGTCCCCTTCCCTCTTATAACACAAATGTTGTATGTTACCCCTACCCTGTTACAATATATACGCTGTAATGGTATTCCTGTGGTTATTCACCAATAGACTCAACTAGTAAAACATATTATACCACTTGAGTCTAGTTGTAATACTGGACAACCCTCACCTGCTGACAGCTGTTTTATAAACAACTACTTCATTGCTGGTATAAAAGGATTCCAAGCCATTTATGTTGACCTCCAGCCCGTCTTTGATCACTATAAGTGTATAACATACATTTGTTCATATTTCACAAAAGATGAAACAGAATGTTCACAAGCAATAATGAATGCTGCCAAAGAAGCCAAAACTGACAACATGAACATTAGGGATGGACTAAGAAAAATAGGTGCAGCATTTCTATCAACTAGAGAAGTGAGTTCACAAGAATGCGTGTATAGATGTATGCCAGAGCTCTGGTTAAGGAAGATATTTCCTGCAACAGTCTTTGTTAGCACTGACATGGCAGATAAACGCATACGAATTACCAAAACAAAACAAGAACTTGATGATTTGGATGATGAGAGCACTGATATATTCAAATCCAACATCATAGAGCGCTACAGTATTAGACCCGCATCAATTCCTGTGATAGACAATCTCTGTCTTGCACAATTTGCAGCCTATTATTATAAAGAATACAGAAAAGAAGATAGTGAAACTATTGATGCACAGCCAGAAGTACTCACTGATGATTTGGTTGAAATAAACCATAGTAATAATAATCAAAATTATAATGCATTATTGCCTGAAAGAATAAGACTGACGAATACTAAAGAGATTATGAAATGTAGAAAAGTCAAAGCTGTTATTAGGTATCATAGACCAAATAAAACAAAAGAACCTGAATTGTTTTTTCATCATCTGCTTATGTTATATTACCCATGTAGGAATGAATGTAATCTGCTTGGAAGTGACAATACATATACATCAACATTCTATGAGCCAGAAGTACAAGATATTGTCGAATATAATAGACAAATGTTTGAACCTGACTCAGAAGCAGTAACTGAAGCACTAGAACAACTAAGAAACAATGAGAACATAATTGTACATTCATATGATTCTATAAATGATCAACACAATGCTGATCTGCAATCAAACATGCAAAATGATTGTTTAGATGACGAGATATTCAATGAGCAAGAACCATCTCAACTTGCAGCAAAAATTACAGCAGCCGGTGACAATCCTAGTCCCTCTCCAGCAATAGCGACATATAATCAACCATCAGAAATATCTGATGACCAATTACGTCAATCAGTTAGATCATTAAACCAAATGCAGCGCACAGCATTCAATAATGCCCTTTCTTGGTGTAGAAGTAAAATGAAAAGCTTGAACAGCCTTAAGCCACAAAATGTGGACCCAGTATACTTGTTTATCACTGGTGGGGCAGGAGCAGGAAAGAGCCATTTGATTAAAACAATTTACCATATAGTATCAAAGACCTTTAGATATGCTCCAATGAATCCTGACAAACCAACAGTGTTACTAACAGCACCCACTGGAGTAGCAGCTATTAATATTGACGGTACAACAATAAACACAGCATTAGCAATACCTATAAATACTGGTGATACATTACCTCCTATGTCAGACCAAAAAAGAACACAATTAAGGCTATCATTATCTGAGCTTAAGTTACTGATAGAAGATGAGGTTTCAATGGTGGCTAATTCTACTCTGCTTCATATTCATCAACGATTAAAAGAAATCTTTGGTACCACTAATTCACAACTATTTGCTGGTATAAGTATTATTGCTGTTGGAGATTTATATCAGTTACCACCAATTCGTAGAAAACTGGTATTTGAAAACTATAAAAATAATACTTTCAATCTTTACCATCCTTGGCATATGTTTCAAATGATTGAGCTCACAAAAATAATGAGACAGAAAAATGACCAACCATACACTGCACTCTTGAACAGATTTAGAACAGCAACTCAGACAGATCACGACATTCACTGTATTCAGTCAAGATCAATTTGTCCAACAGATATTAATTACCCATCAGATGCTCTACATATATGGGCAGAAAATATTCCAGTAGCTCAACATAACAAAATCAAATTAGACCAAATACCTAAACCAATGTTTACTGTGCAAGCAACTGATCAAAATCCTAACAATGTAACAAAACAAGATATTGACAGAGTATTGACAAGAGGAAGATCTGAAACAGGTGGACTTGATTATGAATTCCATTTAAAAGAATCTGCGAGGGTTATGCTTACAACTAATATTGACATAGCAGACAGATTGATCAATGGTCAAATTGGTACTGTAGTCAAGATACATATCAATCCAAACACTCAAAAACCTTCAATATGACACTAAAGCAGGACAAAATATGATAAATAGTAGCAATAACCAATATGCCAAACAACACAAAGTAGTACCTATACATCCCATCTTGGTGAAGATTAGAGTACGACCTAATAAACCATCGTCACCTGAAATACAAAGAATACAGTTTCCATTAGCATGTAGAGATTTTGTCTGCGCATGCGTTTGTTTTGATGCTAAAATTCCTTTTCACGTCGAATGAAATAATTTTATGCTGACATGGAACATTTGGTTTGGAATCTCATCTTTCACAATTATGTTCATGAACCGAATTACTGAGACATAAAATGTTGACTGTCTACTAGTGCGCTGTAGTTAATTATTTCAATCGAACAAACTCCGGATTGCAAAACATCACACGTCAAAGTCCGAACAAAGTGAAAAGAAAGACCAGAACTACGAACTTTCAAGTAGCATGTTGGGCGATAAACCAATGTTCAGGTCAAAACTTTTAGTAGAAGTTATAACCAACACGCTACTTTGTGCATTGCATTATATTAGGAGATATTAGACGCCTTAGATCGTCAAGTAAACCGGCGTGTTGATGTCAATATCAGCAATATTGAGTGTGAACTTCTCGCAATTTATCATTAGTCTAGCTGTTAAGGTGAAAAATTGTTCACTTTGTGATAAAAGCATGAAACTTGGCACAATTATACATCTTCATATGCTTGTTAATTTCTGATATGGAGGCATCTGAGATAAGGCCTGCGTATCCCACAATGCGCATGTCAAAAAACCGCTGAGATTATCTTAGCATGGAAACGAGGCTAATCTAAATCTTGCGATTTAAGAGGGTTTCGCGGCTGATAAAATCTCAAAACACTTACAAAACATCCTGCAGACAAAGCAAATAGATAAAAAAAATGGTTTTAATGATTATCATGTGGTTTATCACGTGATGCCGTGCGAAGAGGTGTGATGAAATACATTGTTAATCTTTAAATATTGATACTTTTTGTTTATTTCAGCTAAAATGATAGTATTACTGATACAATATACTTAACATAAAATAAAATCAATCTCACATGAAATAATAAAAAAATATAGTTCTATATAAGCTTTTCTCAAAGCGTTAACACTTTTTGGTGCCCAGTCCACCCTCGGTATTCAAGATGGCGACTGACAATGTTGAAGGTACGTGTCTCGATTTCTCTACAGTTACTGTAAGTTATTTGTGTTTTTACGCTTAATTATTGCCCTGATATATCATAAAACGTTTGAATTGTTTGATAGAGGTAGTATAAAGGAAAATTCTGCATATTGTTTTTGCAAAACAATCAAAAAACTGCTCATTTTTATCGAAAAAACGAATGTAGAATTCTTCTTCGAAGAAGTGCAAACTTTACAGCCAAACCAGCTTTATCATGCGTTTCTATTCAATTTGTTTAGTGACATTTGAATTTCTTTTATTTGTGTTGAGGTTTGCATTAATAAAATGCACTTATTCTCCTTACATTGTGATTTTGGGACCGTTATTCGGGCCTCTATAATTAACATGCAAATTAGTTCAAAACTAATGTAAATTTAATTTTCCCCAAATAGAACGCCAACACTATACCCATGAAATAAAATAAAATTGCTAATGTGTAATAGTTCTTATTTAGTGACTATTAGTCACTATAAAAGAGAAGTAAAGTTGTAATGATGTATTGTTTACATTTGTATTTGATGTTTCTGGTTGAGTGATACTGTCTAAATAAGCACTATAAATAGAAACTAGTTAGTTAGTAATAGTCCATGAGCTAAGAGCTAAATTTTTGTCTTGTGGTACCATTAAAGGGCACCAAGCTTTGTTTAGTGTTTTGAATAGTTCAAAGCCTGTAGTTTCTGAATTAGTATGATAGACTTTTGGAAACAGTAGCTTAAGTGAGATATAGGGAGCAGACTGTGACGTCATCATTTGGTTTAAAAAATAAGAAAACTTCAAAGGGTTGGGGAATACACTAGCAGTAATTTTATTTTTTGCTTATTTCCCTTTTTTATCACATACCTTATCGTGGAATAAGAAGCACAAGATTGCAGTGACGTCCCTAGCTTTAGCTGTTATGACCAATATTCATATAATCAAACCGGAAATGACGTAATTTGCTTCACTTGATATATATATACATACATTTACGATAGTCAAATCTTTGAACTTGAACAGAGCTTGAATAATGACTACATCATTTACTGAGTTTTCAAAAAGCACTAGATTTCATATTTGTTTTAAAAAGAAAATATGTTTATATACATAATATATAGAGTCATAAGTCCAAATATGTTTATATACATAATATATACAGTCATAAGTCATCTTCATCTTCGGACTCTTCTTGAATAACATCCTCGTCCTCATTTCTCATGTTGTTGCATGGACTAAGCTTGCAAGTTTCTGTACAAGGAAGACCGTTTGCAAGACACTCACACTTAGGCAATTTACACTCCTTTGTACACTTACACACGATGAATGCCAGGACAGCTCCAGGAGCAGGTGGACCAGACATCCATCGAACTACTATCTGACCTTCATCCATATCCCATCCATGACCTTCAGGAGAGGGAATCGTTGGCATTGGTTCCAGGCTTCTCTGCCAGACTGCAGCCTGAAAGTTTCATAATTTTAGTGTTTTCGCTCTATAAGATTATATATATAATAATAATAATGATGATGATGATGATGATGATAATGATGATGATGATCGGATGATAACAATAATAACAACTTTATTTATTTATATAGTGCTATTTCCAAATCTTATAAAATCGATAGGAAAGATAGGTTTACTGTATTACTGAATATATTTGGTTAGTTTGAGGACTAGACTGTAATATTGTCTTATTTTTTTACATATCAAAGATGCAAATCAGTCAATACCATCTATTAACTGGGCACTATGTGCAATATGTCAAATCGAAACAAGTGAGACTTTGCAAAGTCCTGCAAATTCTAAACGAAGCGACTTTGGAGCAGGCTACAAATCTCTAGCTGATAGCATAAAATCATTTCAGGATCTTGGCGAAATTCCTTTAAAGTTCGATCCCAAAAATGTAGATGATGGTTCTGGACTTGAAAATTCATTTTCAAAAAATAAAGCCTCATGGCATAAGTCGTGTAAAAACAAATTTAATATCACTGAGCTCAAGAGAGCTAAAAAGCGAAAATCATGTGAAGTGGCAGAACAAAAAGAATACAGCCCGTGTAAAACAAGAAAGACCAGCTCCACACAACTGTCCAGGAGGTGTTGTGAGATCAGATGTTTTTTTTGTGATGAACCTGACAATGCATCAAACCTTCATTGTGCATCTACTTTTGAAATAGATGCAAAAGTAAGAAGATGTGCAATTGAATTAGAAGATAGCAATATTCTAACTAAGCTAGCTGCCGGAGATATGGTAGCCATAGAGGCAAAATATCATGCCCGCTGTCTAGCATCACTCTACAATCGATGTAGACAAAATGCAAATGCAAATGCAAAGGTCAATAGTGAATCAGAACAACAAAATCGATTGCATGGAATTGCATTTGCAGCTATTATCACGTACATCGAAGAATGGTTTGAAGCCTCCAATAACAATGGTGTCTCTACTCTAAGGTTAGCGGATTTGGTAAAGATGTACAAGGTAAAGCTAGAAGAACTGGGCGTTGGTACAAGTGGTGTTAATGCTACAAGACTCAAGGATAGAATACTTTCAACATTACCATATATTTCTGGTCATTCACAAGGTCGAGACATACTTCTAATATCGGATCGTGACAATGGAGAAGCAATTAAATTGGCCAACGAACGAGACACTGATGGTGAGGCCATGCATCTCGCAAGAGCTGCAAAAATAGTGCGCAAAGATATACTGAAACAACATCAGTCCTTTAACGGCGTATTTGCACCTGATTGTCAAGATGGTGCTATCCCTCAATCTCTGAAGGTTTTTGTTAACATGATTTTGAACGGTCCAAGTTCCCTTAAAACAGCAACTAGCAACTTATTAGAAATAAATGAAAAGCAAGCCTGTCGTTCCATTTCTCAGCTGATTATATACAATACCACTATACGTCAGAGTAAATCAACTGCTTCGCGTCATCCAAGAGAGAGGGAAACTCCACTTCCATTATATATCGGACTGAAGGCTAGATACATGGTCAAATAAGAGGACGAAGTTTAATTGACACACTTTTTAACTTGGGCCTTAGCATATCATATGATAGAGTGCTGAGTATATCTACAGACATTGCCAACTCTGTGTGTGAACGATTTGAGAAAGACGGGGTCGTTTGTCCTCCTAAATTAAGAAGTGGGCTTTTTACTACAGCTGGCTTTGATAATATTGACCACAATCCGAGTTCGACCACAGCTTGTGATTCATTCCATGGAACTGCTATTTCTCTCCTTCAGCACCCAACAGAGCAAGTGCCTGGAACTGTTCGTGAGGTCAACGTAATTGATGAAGGTTTCCAGAATTCAAGAAAAGTTTCATCGTTACCGGCACAATTTACTGATGTCCAGCCATTAGTTTTGGTAGAAGAAGATCTATACGCTCCTCCTATGGTTGGACAGCTACAAACGGCACAGGGCTTAGATGATTTGAGCTATGGATATAAGAAAGAAAAGCAGTGGTTAGACAATGTCCATGCACTGTTAACAAAAGAGAAACTGGAAACAAATGACAACCTTTCATGGGCTGCTTACCATGCATCTAATGTATCCCAAATACGCTATGAACCAGCTGTTACTTCATTGTTGCCACTTTTCCAAGAAAGCGCGCATTCCGCGCCAATGATTTTTCATGGTATGAATATCATCCGCTCTGCAGTTCAGCTTGTAAACCCAGGACAGATTCCAGTTATAGCAATGGACCAGCCACTTTTTGCTCTAGCAAAACAGATACAATGGAGATGGCCACATACACATGGCGAGGACAAGTTCGTAGTGATGTTTGGGGGCTTGCACATTGAATTAGCAGTATTAAGAACACTGGGTAAATGGTTGGATAAAAGCGGCTGGACAACTGTCATGATAAATGCTGGTGTTGCAACCCCTGGTGTTGTTGACTCTTTTACCTCTGTGAATCACATAACAAGAACGCGAAGTGTGCAGAGTGCATACGAGAAATACATTGCAACAGCAGAGGAGAGACCCATCCTATCATTTACACTTTGGAAAGATCAGATGTCAGAAAAGTGTCCCCACTTCCTCTTTTGGTCCAGAGTCATGGAACTACAACTACTCTGCTTGCAGTTAGTTAAAGCATTCCGAACCAGTGATTTCAAATTGTATGTGGAATCTCTGACAAAGCTGATGCCCTGGATGTATGCCCTCGATCAAACACATTATTCCAGGTGGTTGCCGGTTCATATTCGAGATATGCAAGAACTGCGCGTCAAACACCCTGACGTCTACGAGAAATTTACCAATGGTTTTTTTGTTGTCCACAAAACGAAGAAAAAGTTCTCTGCAATTGCACTAGATCAGGGTCATGAACAGGAAAACGCTGTGGTGAAAGGTGAAGGTGGGGCTGTGGGGCTAACAGAGAACCCGAGTGCTTTGAAACGCTGGATGATTGGCGGACCTGAGATAGCCCGAATAGTACAAGAATTTGAAAAGACAACAGAAACGTCCTCCGATGATAACGAAAAGCACCATGAGCAGTCGTATGGCCACCAAGTAGCATTTAAAAAGGATTTGCAGTCAGTTATTGAAAGCTTTGAAGAGTTAGGAAATCCCTATATGGAAGAAGGTGAAGATCTTTTGGCAGTTGATACTAAGGTTATAATGAACAATGATGTTGTTGAAGCAGTAAAGAATGTTGTCAAAATAGGCCAGGAACAGTATGCATCATTTGTAGAATCTAGACTGAATCAAAGAAAAACCGCCATCTCAGAGGTAATCAAGAAGAACAAGTTGAGCTTGTTCAGCAACAAAGGTGAAAAAGATCAATCAAAGGGAAAAGGAAAGATTGCCGTGTTAAAAAACGACTGCTCGTTGTTTTCGAGACTATACATTGCGTGTCAAAATCGGGACGGAAACATGGCTGAATTTTTTAGTCATGAGAACCAACCTTGGCCGCCGTCTCTTGCTGACGTTGGAGAAATGAGGAGAGGTCAGAAGGCCGATCTAGTAAAATGTCTTGAAGCTCTTCAGTGCAACAAAACCAGTGAAACTCCCACAGTTGACGCTATAGTCCTTGATGGCGCAGTTATCACCCAAATGTTGAATCCAGGAACAGCGCGTACCTTTCAAGACTATGCTGTAACAATTTTCAATCCCTTCATCATTAAGAAACTGGAACGTGCCAAAAGAGTAAATATCATATGGGATGTGTATAAAGACGATTCACTTAAGGCAGGCACAAGAGAGAAACGAGGGAAAGGGACACGTCGAAAAGTGTTACCATCAACTGTCATTCCCAGCAACTGGCAATCATTTCTACGGGTAGATCAAAATAAAGTTGAACTCTTTCACATGTTGGCTGGACAGCTTACTTCCCTTCAAGTCGAAGGTAAAGAGATCTACACAACTTTGGAGGAGAAAGCCCTACACTATGGATCACAACGTGATGACCTTTCCAATCTGGAGCCATGCACACATGAGGAGGCCGACACTCGAATAATGCTTCATGTTAAAGATGCGTCTGTCTGTGGTTACCGAAAAATAATGATAAGAACCATTGACACTGACGTTGTCGTATTAGCGATATCAATATTTCACATTGTTGACGTAGACGAATTGTGGCTGTCGTTCGGAACAGGGAAGCACTTTAGATACCTTGCAATACACGAAATTGCTTCCAAGTTGGGTAAAGAAAGGTGCATCGCATTGCCTTTATTCCACGCCATGACAGGCTGTGACACAGGTAATTAAAACTTCTATGGTTTATTTACTAGCTACATTGAAAACAGTGTTTTACCAGTTTTCTTTTAAACTTGTTTGCAGTGTCGTTCATAGCAGGAAGAGGTAAAAAAACTGCATGGGGAATATGGCACATCTATCAAGAATTAACACCAGTATTGGCTCGTTTATCAGTACCACTACCAATGTTGGATGACGCATCCATGGCTATCATTGAGCGCTTTGTCATATTGCTCTATGATAAGACAAGCGTGCACTCACTGGTAAACATATCAAGACAGCATCTCTTCGCCACGAAAACACAAAACATCGAGTCAATACCACCAAGACAAGCTGCACTTCACCAACATCTCCTAAGGGCACTGTTCCAAGGTGCAATAGTGTGGGGGCAGGCGCTAATACCTAAACCATATATACCTTCTCCAGAGCAATGGGGATGGAATATGACAGAACATCGCTGGAGGCCAAATTGGACGACGCTTCCCCAGGCTAAAGATACATGCTATGAGCTAATCCATTGCAGATGTAAAAAGAGATGCACGGGCAATTGCAAATGCTTCAAAGCCAACCTAGACTGCACAGCCTTGTGTTTATGCGGCGGACACTTTTTTCAAGATTCCTAAACTAAGTAGTTATATTTCGGTTCAAAAAAATCGATATTTATAGATCAACCATATCGATATACATTATTGCGCAATAAAGTCACGTGATTGATCACGTGATAAACATTAAAAACCTCTCTTAGCTAATTGGCATCTCTACACAACCATTTTCAACTGTTTTAAGATTTTATCAGCCTCAAAACCCTCTTAAATCGCAAGATTTAGATTAGCCTCGTTTCCATGCTAAGATAATCTCAGCGGTTTTTTGACATGCGCATTGTGGGATACGCAGGCCTTATCTCAGATGCCTCCATATCAGAAATTAACAAGCATATGAAGATGTATAATTGTGCCAAGTTTCATGCTTTTATCACAAAGTGAACAATTCTGAGATTTTATGTCACTTAACAGCTAGACTACATAGAATTTTTATATCTTAAACATCGTGCCCCAAAAATACGTTTAAAGAAATTGACATTTCCATGTTTACTTTTCGCAAAACTGAGCTATTTTGGTAGAAACTCGTTGTCCCTGGATATGATTTCAAGCAATGTTTACAACATGGTTTAGGCCCTGTTTCACTGTGATAAATTTGACGAACTTCAACAACCTGTATTTTATAATCTAAAATATTTTTATTTCATAAGTACTGAGATTTATGTATAAAATTCCAGTGATGTAAAAATCGTTCGGTTTTAAGTCACAGCCAATCAGCGATGCGAACGATGAAATTTCACTATCGTTCGCGGCATCTGATTGGACGAACGATTTTTTTCACTAGTGAAAAGGTTTTGTGCGGGAATCTACCTCACTGGCGCGAAAACTTTCAACCGCCTTTGGTCAAAATGTTGGGAATGTTTGTTGACAGCGATTCGACTGAAAATGTTATTTTAACACAAGAAAACAAAGCTATTTCGAAAACATATATCCAATGTGATGTTGCTATAGAAAAACGTCTTGGAATTCAAGAAAGAAGCAAGAAAAGTTGACAAATTTCTAGCTGTAACCCAGTTTATTTATTATTTTCAAAGACGGGAAAGCTAAGACTATTCTCGCTCTGAAGTTAATTATTTGATTTTGAGCGACATATGAAGAAAACAAGTGACATGAAGGACCTCCTATTTGAAAAGACAAGTCCTTCTTTCCAAACAGAAAGAGCTAAAGAAAAAAGGAAAAGAAAAAACTATAAATATAGTGAATCAGTCGGCAAAGTTCACACTAGAGGAATCTCGCTCAGCTACTGCCGAAGCGTTGTCAATGCAAGACTATTTAACCATTTAATAATGCTTTTTTTTAAAAAAGCATTGAAGATAAGTAAATTTGCCTTTTACAACGGTATTTTTCATGATTTTGTTGCTACTTTTCGTTGTTTAAAATTTTGAAAGAAAATATTGAATTTTTTTAATCATTGAATCGTTTAACCATAGAACTCATTTCATGGTATATTTGATGCATGTTGTCATTAATGTTGAAAATAAATCTCAGTACTTATAAAATAAAAAAATTACATCATGGTTAGTTCGCTTGTACGATTTTATTCACTCGTTGTGTAGAATTACAAACTCACTCGCTCGCAGAGCCTCGCTCGTTCGTTTGAAATTCTTCACAACTCGTGAATAAAAATCGTACGCCTCACTAACCATGAAGTAATCTCTATATCTAGAATGTAATTATATATTTCGATTTTATGGGAGCCATTAAGGTTTTTGCCTATAAAGCCAACTTTAATTCTTAATTCAAGAATAAAAAATAGTTCGCTAAAATTTGCATGTTGTTTTGAGCGAAAATATGCATAAAACCACGTACACAAAATCGCTTTGGATCACATTGCGGGACCAAAAGTTACTACCTAAAAAGCTTAGTTTTGCAAAATATAAACATGTAAAAAGCTATTTCTGAAGTAAATTCGCTGGGGCACGATGTTTAAGATATAAAAATTCTAAGATGAATTCTAAGGATTTCGCACTATGATTAAATACAAACAGTATCGTGTTGGTAATGACTTATACTGTTATGTTTACCTAATAGATTAAATTAGCGCCCAAGCTTGTATTCGAAAGTTCGAAGTTCTGGTCCTTTTATCCAATTTTGTCAGACTTTGATGTGTGATATTTTTTCATCCGGAGTTTGTTCGATTGAAATAATTAACTACAGCGCACTAGTAGACGGTCAACATTTGATATCTCAGTAATTCGGTTCTTGAACATAGTTGTGCAAGATGAGACTGCAAACTAAATGTTCCATGTCAGCATAAAATTCTTTCATTCGACGTGAAAAGGAATTTTAGCATCAAAACAAGCGCATGCGCAGACAAAATCTCTACATGCTGTTTCCATTAACACTAGCATGGGCTTGTACAGTACATAAGACACAAGGCCTCACTTTAGATAGAGTAGTTATTAGCTTTGATCTCAACAGACAAAAAAACTTCAACTATGGCCAAATATATATTGCATTAAGTCGTGCAAAAACATTACAAGGTATTCATATACTTGGAAAAATTGAACCCAAACATGTGAAAGCAAATGCCAAAGTACATGAAGAGTATGAAAGATTAAGAAAGTCTACAGAACTCACCGTTTATACAAGTAATCATCAGAACCCAAGTGATTCAACAGACTCATTTGCAATCACTCTTCTTAATATCAGGTCACTTAATAAACATAGTATTGATATTAAATGTGATAATAGTGCATTTGAATGTGATGTTATAGCTCTTACAGAGACACAACTTTTACCTAATACCAATGATAATGAAATAACAGAAAATTTACAACATTTTACACTCTTGAGGCAAGATCATTTTTCAGACAGGTTCTCTAGTTTAGCATTATGTACTAAAAATTATGTGGTTAATGAACGAAAATTTATTTGCGTTTATAGCTGAGAAATATTCATATTCATTGATTTCAATATAACTAGTATAAAGCAATCTATTATATTACTCTACAGAAAAAAAAGTTCCAACATTATGCAATACACTGATAATATTAGAAATATATTGCTTAATTATGATATTGATATAATTCTTGGTGATTTCAATATTAACGTTTATAATCAAAATGAAATAAAACCACTTGAAACTTTAATGCTATCATTAAACTATGTCCAAGTTGTACAATATCCTACATTTATATCTTCTGAAGCCTACTGGATCATGTTTATGTAAAAGAAGCTTATAAAGATATTATCAAATGCTCAGTATTACCTGTTTACTATTCTGATCATGATGCCGTTAAAATTTCAATTGATACCACATCAAATTTTAATAGCTCAATTATTTCAACACCTGACATAAAGTAGCTAGCACGTCAAATTTTAATTCAAATCCTGTCAAAACATCTATGTTCACGTCTACTCAGTTGGGTTTCATATTGCCATTCTAATTTTAAAATGAACAATGCTTATAAACATTGATAAAGATTAATCATACTCTAATTTGAACTGACTGATAACAACACAAAGGCTCTTGTTTCCAGACCCTTAGATAGTCAAACAAGGTTTAAAATCCCCACTTGCTGCCCCGCTGCAAAACGCATTCATTAAACCGATCCCCCATTACAATCTTGCTGTTAAATCCAGATCAAAAATGCATCACGTCCCCATTCAGTGCCCCACTAGTCCTGGGTTTGAAGGACAAGGGTTTCGATTGACTAGTGCATAAACTAATTCAAACTTTGGAGCACTGCAGCCTCAATATTTTGACGCAATTATGCAATATTTCATCATTTTGCTCTTCCATATTGCACTATCGAAACCCCACTACACTATCATTGTTAAAAAGCTTTTAACAAAAATTCTTATCTTACTCAGATGCTTCAGATAAAGTGAAAAATATGGACTTCAAATCCTCATTTCCACCTCAATCATCACAGCCTTCAACTCCACCATCTGTTATGGGATATATTCAAAACCTCAGCCCAACAATGATATCCAAGAAAGGTTCCGAGTGCTTCTCCTTCAATGTTCAGAAAAAAGACGGAAAGGTAAAAGCAATGTGCTTTTCACCAAAAAAGCATAAAGCCAATATAGAGAAGAGAGCTGAGTCAACTTTCCAAAAGGTCACTGAACACCTCCCACTCCTCTCAACACAGATCCTTAAAGCGGCTAAAGATGAACTAACCTGTACAACTGTTAACTGCCTAAAATTTCGCACAGCAGAAATACTCATTCTATAATTGCATAACCTGTGGTAAGCGCCTGTCTTCAAGACAGGACTCACTTGTTTTGAACTGCACTTACTGTCACAATTATAGTTTAATTGAAGATAGCCCCAAGACAATTGCTGCCAGAGTGTCATTACTTATGCCAAACGAAGACCAGCAATCCAGTTGGTACTCATTATTTCCACACACACTGGAAGTTATAACACTACAACACACATAATGAAACACATTATGCAGGTATCAAAGATATTCCTCACGAAAAATTAGGTGAAATACTTTTAATGTCCATGCAAACACATGAAACTTCAGATCCAAAATGATCCAAAATGATCAAATTCAAAACATCACTTTTGACATGGCTGAAACGGAAAATAGTACTTTCAATGTTTCCTAAACCAATAACGTTATAGCTACAAGGAATAACTGTTTGCAATTTTCTAATGTAGACATCTCTACATTTTACAATATTGTGTTACATTTCAAATATCTTTCTTTTAGTTAAAGGGGCACTTGGACCAAAAACAATGAAAATTTAAAATAAATTGGAAATCGATAATGTATACTTGAGCATGATTGTAGATATCAAACCAAAAAAACATCATGAAAAAATGTGCATTTTAAGCTCAGTAGAATAAATAAATTTTATTTGAAAACAAGTCATTTACTTACAAATTTGAAAACTTTTATCTTAATCTTTTAGATAAAAGCAAAATATTGCTTCATGGTATTAAATCATTGTGTCATGCATATAGATAGGTTTCAGTAAGTTTCAAATATTCATTTCAAATTTTTATTGATTTTGGTCCAAGTCCTCCTTTAAGATAAGATATAGTTAAAATTTGTTGACTATGAATAAATTAATAATGACAAAAACGTTTTCAAATTTACATACAAATGTGATAGTTAATTGTTAAAAAGGTATACTTTGAGAATATGTTGCTTTTACCATTGATTCTTGATTCATTTATAAAGTAATAGTCATAATTATCTCTTCATAATCAAACATTAGTACAATATAAACAATGTACTTCCTAGTTTGAACAATTTTATAACAACCTCGTTAGAATTTTAATATTGTTAACAGACGATCAATGTTTAGTTTCCACACTGTTAACTTGGAAAATTTGAATAAACATATTAGTTTCATTCTCTAGTCAAATTATTCTATTATGCCATGCTTTCCTCACCAACACTCAAGTTGATGTCAAATAGAAACAATACCCACCAGCGGTGTTTCATGGTCCCTTTTAGGGTTTAATACCAACATGAATACGTTTTTTTATCTCGTTTCGTCAGAAGGATAATTTAAAATTTATGCAGGATGTAGGCGAGGCCATCTGACACCTATCGCTAGTTACAGTCTCTTGGTTGTCTCTTGTTTCCATACAGTCGTCAAAGGCTTCTATACAACTTTAAACTTTCCACAAAAGTTTATACAACTGAACAAAATAATTGTGAAACCTGGACAGTAATTGTTGAACTACACTGGTTTTGTTTTTTTTGGTTATAAGATAGGTAACCACTATTGTAATAATCAACAGCAGCGTCCAGGGGGAATACGTCACACGAATCACGAAAAATAAAATCGCACAATCACGAAGAACAAAATCCCCATTTCCCGAATCACGAGAAAAAATAATTAATTAAAATTGATTAATTCACCCTCCGTACACATATGCCCCGCCATATTGACTTTAGATGACTCAGATGTAATCTGAGTATAACGTTATGTTCAATCATTTACTTTTTTGATCCTGTTTGACGCGCCGGCATGATATACGCCAGGGATTATCATAACTGGTCTGTCTGTTTGTTTTCCATTTAAAAAATTCCGAAAATTCACGAATATCACCAATTTATTACCGAATATCGAAAAATTATTTTAGCTTTTCACGAGCCACGGGACAAGTGCCGTGCACGAATCACGAGAAATTATTTATTGAAAAAATTAAAATGCTAGATCACGGGTCACGAAAAATCCTCTGGACGCCCCTGAATGAATATATATCCCAAAACTTGACGTGACGTCACAAACTTACTAAGCTAGCACAATCGGTTAATAACGCGATAAACTACACTGTCAGGGTTAAGAGTTCGAATCCAACTGACATCACTATTTTTTTTTTCCTTTTTCTTTTCTCTCTCTTTTTTTTCTTTTGATAGTTTTTGATATTTATTTATTGGTTTTCAGGAGAGAATTATTTTTTAAAAACCCCGGTCTACCATTTCTGCTATTTGAAGAAAATAATAATTTTTACAACAGCACAACCTCGGTCACGCGTACGGAACCCATCGATATCTGTTCGTAAGCCACTCGAATATCATTCCTATTTGCAGCATTTCACTGCAGAAACTTCTAGTATCATCATTTCTAACACTTAACTAAACAAGTGTGAGTAATCACATGAACTCCTTGAGCTCCTTTAATTGTCTGTTTGTCGCTCAACTAGCAATGAAATTTATCAGAAACGACTGTACAAACCAAAGCGAGGCTTGTGATTTTCTAATTACTACTACTGGAAGTGAAAACTCCCTTTCAAACCTGATAGAAAGTTTTATGTATTCAAAAATCGTTTTACTTCAAATAATCCAATATGAGTAAAAGTATTTTTAAAACAATAAGATAAAGCAAATACAGCAGTTGTGGAAATAATGATTTATTACTTGAAATCAAACGGCTATATATCAGTGTCAGTCGTGAGTTTCGCGTAGCCATAAAACAAACCGATGTATATCTCCAATATATTCTAAAATTACACTTCAATAAAGGACTTGCTTAAAATAGCTACTAAATAAATGAAATGCACACCAGCTGGAAAGTTGACATACTTCGATCTTTTAGAGTGTCTTTGGTTCGTCCTCGCCACTTCGTCCTCGCTTGAGTTTGAATCAAATGACCTTAAAAGTTTGAACACCTCAAGATGCGAAATAATTATTTTCCAAATCCCTGCACTATAAAAAAAACATCTAAACATACTCCACAACTTCCAACGACTGACTTTTTTAACCTTTGAAGAGATTGACACTCATTCTTTGTAAATATTTATCGACTGGAACGTAGTCTCCAGGTAAGCGGTCTTTGAGCGTCTAGTTAGTTAAAGAATCTAAAAAGGAATATGTCTCTAGAATTGACCAGCCATTAGAATAAGAAGCAAATCATTTTCGGGCCCCCTGTGTCTCCAATTTCGTTTCCAGTCGGCTCGTTCCATCGTTCGTTCCATTGCTCATTCCATAGGCCGCCATTATGAGTACGTGCACGTTCAGTGCTGATGTTCGTCTGTAAATCGCCCTATCCTATGACCTGATTTGCGGAGGGAGTAAACTGCAGGTTGCAGGTTGCAGGTTGCAGGTTGCAGGTCGAATAATAAATAATGAACTTTAAATGTTTGGCAATCAACTTTTGAGACCTTCTTTAGCTAGCGAAAATAAATAAGAAAGTGATTTACACATTGTAAGATATCTATATATAGTTTAAAACGAGCCGAATCAGTGAGAGCTATAGCAGGGCTATAGGCATCTGAATGACCGTTTTACGAAACGAAACGAAACGGAATAGAGATATTAAACAATAATGAAGATGCTTGTTTCAGCTTGTTAAGGCTAGTATTAATACAAATGATATTTGTCGAACTGGCCGGCTACGCGATTCAAACACGCCATAAAATGCATAAGCTCGACTTTTATCATACTTTGAGCGTAATGTTGTCTTTCCAAACCACGAAAATAAACACAAAAGCTGAAAATTTGCTCAACAGAACCGCGACACTTGCCGGTATAAATATAATCATTGTCTCAGCACTATAAACTCGTTCGCTGAATAATTCGCCACAATGAACTACATGTACTTCAAAGTCGCTTTATATTAAGTTAAGTAAAGAATATCAATTTGCTATTCCATAGACTATAAGAAATAAACTCTACTTGATAATAAAATATATATTTATATTGGTATTTTATGATCAAGGGAAGCTTGTGTTTACATTTTACATTGTCCAATCCGAAAGCGAGAAAAGCTCGAGGGCGCGTGACAATAGTAGTGACATGTCACGCCTCTGTTTGATTTTTGCATTAAAATTATCTTTTTCTTTGAAGATCTAAAAACCTGGATTTTTTTTTATTTTGGAAAAGGATTCCTAGTCAAGTTAAAAACAAAGAAAAAAAAAACCGTGTTGTATTCTATTTTCCCGCATTAATCACTTACTTACTAATATTGTAGTTACATAATCATCTGACATGTTTTTTTTATGAATATTGTTCCGTAGTTGCTAGGAGCTACTCACAGACGAACTTGTAGTTTACGCTAAACCATATCATAGTGGTAACCAAAAAATAAATGTACATAAAACAGTAACAAGAACAAAAAAAATCTGAAAAAAAAAAGGAAATGGGAAAAGAGGGAAATTAATAAAATATTGGAAACCATTAATCGATTTGATGTAATACTACCAAAAAATACTATGAAGGTGACTCAGCAATTAAGAGTAGTCATAGTTATGGCATATATATATAAATATGTATAAAAAAAGGACTGAAACTTTTATTGAGGTGCAGTGTTTTTCTTCTTTTCGAATTTTCGAATTTTATTTGATTTTTTTGTATTTGTTTTGCACTCGTGGCCATTCATGTTCGTTCGTGGTCGGTTCGTTAGCGCTCGTTGTCACTCGTGTACCACGCGGGAGGTACATTCTTCTCTTTTAAGCTTTGCTGGAGATATCATCGCGCAATTGCAATCCGCATCAATCTTTGAATCGTTTACCAACACTTGTTTCGTGGAGAACATTTTACCTTTGGATAAAAGGCAAGTATCCATTTCTTTAATTATTTAAGCATATAAAAAACGAACAGTTGTTTATTTTGTGATGTGTTGTTAGCACATCACCTCATAAATACACATCAATCTTGCATTGATCACTTTCCAACAGATGGCGAATAGTCGTGTGAAAACTTTGCTGGCCGCAAACAATATGGGGTTTGCACTCCACAAGGATCCCGATGGTATAAAAAATAGGTGCTTCTATCAATGTTTGGCTAAAGAGCTGAGCATCGAGACAACTGATTTAATTGACATGGTAGAAGAGCACATGCTACTGAACCAGGTTGTGCAAAATATCAGCGAGGTGAGTAATTAAAATGGAATTGAAGTTATTATCGGAACTTGATAAGCTACAGAGAGCTCAAAATGCGGCAGCAAAGCTAATTGTGGGTGCACCACGTTCTGAACATACTACTCAAATTCTGAAAGATCTCCACTGGCTCCCTATAAAATCGAGAATAAAGTACAAAGTCCTGTTACTCGTCTGGAAATGCCTTAACTACCAAGCACCTGACTATCTGTCCTCACTTATTAACCTTCATCGCCCTGCCCGTAAACTGCGTTCTTCTGCCCGATGTCTTCTGACACAGCCATCGCCTCCTACGAGAACTGTATCGTATGGCGACCGTGCATTTTCAAACTTTGCACCAAAACTGTGGAACAGCTTACCTGAACATGTAAAAACTAAAGACACTGCAACAAATTTTAAATCTGAACTTAAAACATTTCTCTTCCGTGAATACTTTGACACTGATATAATATAATTTTGTAAGCGCATTGAGTTTTAAAATGCGCTATAAGCACCTAATATAAATAAATTATGTTTTATTAGATAATTCACATGGAGCTCGGCTATCTGAATGGTTTTGCATAAAGACGAGTGCCCTTTGCAGGAACCGCCAAAAAACAGGGTTCCCATGTGAATAATTTAGTCAATTTAATAATAGTTCACGTGACGTCACGTTCCCACGATAACGTCCTACGGTGGCTATGTTGTGCAATAGAACAGTATATTTGACATGTATTTGCAGCCAACCTGACAATGAAATAATGAAAGTTAAACCGAGGTAGCCTAAGTAACACAGTTCTAATTATAAATTATTTAAAAACGGCTGACAAAATAATTAGTGATTTTATCCATATTTACCACGTTAAACTTATTAAATAGAGTGAAAGGTTTTTTAATTTAATAGTTGTGGTTACACTGGAGTAGCGGTAAACGACCTAAACACCACAGTTAAGATGTTTTTCGTAGGGTAACCGTCATTTTCCGAGGTAAATTCTCCGCGGTGAATCACCATAGATACGACAAAAAGAACAAAAGAATTCCCCATTAGTCCAGTCATCCGGTGAAATTTAGGGGGGTGGGGTTCAAACAAATTGCAACAGAATTTTTCTCAATGCTATTCAGCCAAGACAAGTAACCTAAACAACATACTAAAAGTCCCAAAAAATCCCAGTGGTGGAACAAGGTGAAAAACTACTTTAAAGGTACGACCTCTCGCCACAGGAAGCCCAACCTTGAGAAAATATATGTTTATTCATTAAAAACATTTTTGCAAGCATTCTGCCTGACTAGTTATCTTTCTTAGAACTAGAAATACAAATTGTAAAGATAATACAAAACATGGACGGTTTGAAAAGGGGATTTTTTATTTTTTCTACATGTTTTTACAATGTTTGTTTCTACCACAGGAACCCCAATTCGTGGAAGGTGCTTTTTATTAATTTCATTGAAAAAAACAACGCAATATTTATCATTTAATGATATGGATAATGAATAAAGAAGTGATTAAACATTTTAAATGCTCATCAATCACATTAGGGGAGTTAAACAATCCTAAACAGTCAATTATTTAGTGAAATTCTTCTCCAGGCCTACTCTGATTGCACAGTAACGCCTGGCAAATTTTACCAATGTACTGAATTCTCTGTAAGTAGATTAAGTGATTCAAACGACTTTGATGATTATTTTGCTGTTCTTTTACCTCTTTTTGGTGAGTACTATTTTCACAGAAATATACCTACTATTTCTATTTACTTTCTGTGATTTTGATGTTTATATTTTGTTGATTTTGTTACTAGTTTATTAAATCGAATGAGCCATGTAGACCAGCAGTAACGAGGTGGACCGTAATGAATAGATGTGTCTTCTGTGACGAAGAGTTAACAAATGGTCAGCAAACATCTCTTCTAGGTCAGAGGGGAGTTGATGGTATAAATAAAGTTGGGGATGAGAACATCCATGTAGAAGTTGGTCAAATTGTTCACACATTATGTCGTCGGAACTTGTCGCAGACCAGGCCGATCATTATTAGTACAAAATCAACCAGGAAACTTAAACATAAGTGCTATATCAAGTCGACGTTCCACCGAACCTCGATTTGCTTTCAAGGAGCATTGTTTTTTTGTGTGGGCATCCAGCCAAGTATGATGGCAGAAAAAAAAAGGGTTTGAAGTGATACCAGTACGGACCATCGACTTCCAAAATTCTATCCATCAAACGTGTAAAGAAAGAAACGACGAGTGGGCAGAGACTGTTTTGGGTAGAATTGAGTTTGCCAGGGACCTACATGCAGTAGATGCAGTATACCATCAGCCATGTAAAATCAATTTCAGAACTGGCAAGCAAATCCCAAAGCAGTATACTTGTGAAAGTTTGAAATTGCCACGGTTGGGAAGACCAATTGATCCAACAATTGATGAAATGTCTTCGCTCGATCAAGCCACGGAGTACATTCCAAAGCTGCTCCAAAAATTTCTTAGTATTATGGTAAAGGGCAAAGGTGCTGATTTAAAACTTGCTTCACTCGGTCAAGCAATCACTCAGGCAGCAAGACCAAAGGGACTTATTGTGCCCCTACAGCTTGGACTTGCCATTCAAATGCATCATCACTTTGCATCAAATTTTTTAATTGACTCCTTACACTCACATGGATTTTGTTCATCATACACGCTTGTTCAGGGTTTTGAAAGAAATGCAGCAGCTTGGGACAGATATTCCAGGCTGGACAACAGATCGATTCATCCAATATGCAGCAGACAACGTAGATCACAATACCAGGACATTGGATGGCTGTGGAACATTTCATGGTATGGGGATGGTTGCCACAGTAACTCGTGGTACCAAATCAACCCAACAAATCCCTAAGCAGTCTGTAACAAATATGGAATTATCTGCAGCTGGTGCAGTCCCCATTCGTTATTACATTGGGTTAAGCGAATGTTCAACTCTGCAATACAAAGATCTGGAAAATCTTCAAGTACAAGATCCAACATCAAACCTTGATCTTCTATTCAAGTTATCCCTTCCATTGTTTTGGGTTCCAAGGCCAGCATGGTCAGGGACAATGCAAATGGTCTGTAAAGGAAAACACCCTGGTCAGTCATCTGTGTCGTTTTTGCCCATGATAGACATGGACCCAAGTGACATTACATGTATCTACTCTACGCTTCAGTTTATAACTGAGCATGCAAAATGCTATCACGTAACACCCATAGTCACATTCGATCAGACACTATGGTGGAAGGCACTTATGATTGTATTGAATGAGCCAAGTGGAAGTGACCTTAGTTCCATTGTTTTACGTCTGGGAGGTCTCCACATTCAGATGAGCTTTCTTGGCTGCATTGGTCACTTGATGGCAGACTCTGGCATTAAAGAAGTTCTTGAATTGGTGTATGCAAACAACGCAGTTGGTCACATGCTTAGTGGAAAAGCTATAGCACGAGCTATCAGAGGGCACTTTCTTGTTGATGCTGCCTTAAATGCATTGTTAGTAAGTGCTAAATTTGGTATTCCAATACCAGTGGTCTCAGAGATGTCAGAAGGAGAACGTGTCACAGCCGATAGTGAAGTTGATGACTACGAACCAAACCAAGAAAGCAGTCCCATGGAGATCAGCGACGCAGATGAAACTACAGTGATAGAAAGTCTTGAAGAGGAAGCCAGAGAAATAGATAAGGATCAAGAAAACAACTATATGCAGACCAGCAATGCAGGTGAAAATTAGTTTTATTTATCATTTCAATTGTCATTAATTTATTCAGCATTCGGCTGAAAATGATTTCTGTTGTACAAACCGTTAAAATTGTTTTTTTTTTTTTTTTTATAAATTCTTGGTCAAGAAACTGAAGTAACAGACAATACTCAAGGTGATCCAACAGTTATAAATACAGATATCGACTCTGCAAGATTGCTATATCAAGAGCTCATTAATTGCGATGATAATACTGTGGAAATGGTGGTGTCTGCTGAAGTTATGATCAAAATATCTGAGCATCTAGAAACAAAAAGGTGATCTTTTTTAATGAGTAAATGTAATTATTGTATCCATTTCGTAAACTATAATGTATGCGTTAGATGGAAGAACATCACTGTATATATTGCTGATTGCACATTTTATTTTATTAGGAAGTCTATGGAAAACCATCGAACCGCCGTTCTTTGGCTACAATATATGAAGATGGTAGACATCATTCGCAAGTTCATAAAAGCCGAAAGAACTGGGAACTGGGAACTCCATCTTCAGTCAGTCCGAAATATGCTACCTTTCTTTGCTGCTGCAGGTCACCATTTGTATGCCAAATCTGCCTATATATACTTGCAGAGAATGCATAGTCTAAAGAAAGATCACCCGGATGTCTACAGAAGCTTCAGAAATGGTCTACATGTTGTGCGAAGATCTGACAGGTAATGGGCGGGGCTGTCAACAGACTTGATAATTGAGCAAGTGTTGATGCGAACTGTTAAGACCAGCGGTGGCCTTACGAGGGGTAGAGGAATGACAGAGATGCAGCGTCTCATTTGGGTAATGTCTATGCCTATCTGCGCAGAAATAAACAATGCCATCCAGACTCTCACCAATATCAAGTACCAAACAAGCGAGCAGCACAAAGACCTTTCAAGATCAAGACAAGACAAGGACTTCAAAGACACCGTGGAAATAATTGCTTACCTTTCTAATAGAAACCCTTTCTGTGGCGACAAGGTCCTGAGGAGCATTTCAACTGGAATCATTTCTGACGACAACCACGTGAACGTAGATACGGCAGAAGACGTAGGGGAAAGCATACTGAAGACAATGAAAGGCAAGCTCGTTCAAGATCACAAGTTCCAAAAGAAATATCAAGCGTTGACACTTGCCACCAAGACGTCAGTTACCATTAAAGGGAAAAGCGTACAAGTAGATCCACAGTTACTCTTCCAAAGGCTTACTCTGGTAGCAATTTCTGGAAGGTTTGAAAACCCAAAAGAGCTCTTTCAGTATGAGATGTCCAGCTTTCCCGCGGCACTTTTTGATTCGTCCCTCCTACCAAGAAAGGCCAATAAACCAGCATTTGTAGATGCCATCTGGGCAAGAATGAAAGGAGTAGAAATGAAAGTCCCAACAGAACAAGTACTATATGTTCTCGATGGTGGAGCCCTACTTTATCGTGTACCTTGGCCACGCGGTCTTACCTATAAAGCTATTTGTGAGCACTACACTCAGTAGGGACCTTAAGCTCGTCGACGAAAGAGGTCGACGACGACGAACGGAATGTAATTACGTATGACATTTTTCTAACGCGCATGCGCCCGCAGACGTCAACGTGGACCGGGCTGCAGTCGACAACCTCAAAACAGCAAATTTGGCGTCGAGTGGTTAACGTGAGTATTTTTTCTCGTTTTATCTTCATATTAAACATCCTTACATGTACAAACTCTGTGCTAGCGATAGTTAAAAGATAACTTAAGAATATAGGCGATTATGTTTTATATGAATGTGTATTTAATTGTACTTTAATTTCAATTTGATTTTAGCTGTCAAAGCTGTCAAATTCGAGCATGGCGGAATCGGTGGTTTCAGTTGAAAAGACGAAGCAAACCAAACAGTAAGTCATACAAAATTCTATATGTTCTAATTCTAATTTATAATGCAGCGAAATGTAGAACTCTTTTCCTGAAGCTAAAAAGTTCATTATGTACTTAACAACCGATTTTGAAGGCTTGTTTTGCTTATCATAATAAATTTGTTCCTTCTTTGTATTTTAGATCGAAGCCAGAATGGACCAAAGACCACGACATAAATCTGTGCCGGGAAATACTAGTCCTAGAGCCATTCAAGTACACAAAACGCAGCACCAAACGAGGCGAAATATGGAGGGAAATAAGTCATAACTTAAATTCTTTGAGCAGCCCAAAATTCAAAACAACCGACAGGTCAGTCAGGGACAGATTTTCGCTGATTCAGGCCAAGTACAAGGAGAAGATGAGGTACGAAGAAGGAGCGTCTGGCATAGATTGTGAAGAAACTGAGCTCGATCAAGCTTTAGCTGAAATCACAGAGAAAGAAGAAGAAGCAGAAAGGGAAAGGAACGAGAAAAATGACACACAAACGAAAAAGAATGAGAAAGACAAAGCTGCAGGTGAGGACGTCAGACTGAAAGCAATGGAAACTATGCGAAGAAAAAGTGATGATTTTGAAGATGATAAACCCAGCAAGAGAAGGAGAAGCACATCAGATGCTGTGGAGTATTTAAAAGAAAAGTTTGATTTAAGAAAGGAGGAGTTGGAGATTAAAAAGAATGAGCAACAAATGTTGATGGCACAAATGAAAATCATGCAAGAACAAAGCAATGCCTTATTAGCACTGTTGGCAAAAAAGCTTTGAACACATAAGTTTACTTTGAACTGAACTTGTGTAAACGTTTTACAAGGTTATTTTATTTATATTGTAGAGTGCATTCATTAAAAGCGTGAAACACGTATTACTAAATTGTCCAGAATAGTGCTTGTTCAAAAAAAATTATAGAATAGTAAAAAATAGTTTTTCTAATGTTTCATGCTTTCACTGAATGCACTCTATGCTATGTTTGATATAGTGTTAAAGTTTTACAAGATGAAAAAACATTGTAATTATGTGTCATAATAGACACTCTTTGATTTTTTAGTTAGATCAGTGATCACAGTTGTGCTACAATTTTAATCAAAAACACAACAGCTTCTTTGTAATTAGTTGTTTATATTCAGCATATTTGAATAATAAAGTTCATGTTAACACGTCATACATGTAGTTGTTTTCATTTGATTGTGCGATGATCCAATCTGCGATGCTCAATTGAAATAATCTTGAAGAGATGGTGGTGCCAGCTCAAAATAGTCAGACGTTTCATTGCCATATAAACAAGTAAGGGCATTTCTAAGTATTGCACTGACTACATACATTTTTCCAACGGCACTGAGGCCAAGTTTCAAGTTTCTTTTGAAGTCCATAGCCTTGAATGAGGTTATGATGTCATTGAATAGCCACTCAACTGATTCTCTGACAGAGCTCATAGATTGATTAAAAGCCATCATCTGTGGTGTAAGGGCACCATATCTAAAGGGAGCTTGTAGTTGTACCCTTAGGGGGTAAGCTGGGTCACCATAGATGCAATATGGATGTCCTAAGGGTGAGATGGCATACCTCTGCAGATCACGGAGAAGGCCAGAATCAGTCAAAATTCCTGCATCATGCCTTCTACCCTCTATAGACAAATAATTGTTTTGATTAATTCCCATAATAAAAATCGAGAATTAAATAAAATGGTTCTTTTTGGATGTAAGAAACCCAAATTTATTTCCACCTAATGTTTCAGTTACATTTAAATTCATACTTCTTGTCAGGTAGGATAGCTAGGAACATGGGTTTGGACAGTTAGGATGGGCACAACAGGTAGGACGACTATTATGGGAATTCTAAAGAAATTAAAATCAATCATATTTCAAATCTTTCAAAATCAAATGAAAAAGAATTGATTGACAGGGAATATGTGAATCCCATTTCATTTTTTAAGAATGTAGATAACATGAACATATGGGTATTTTGTATCATACAAAGTACAAATACTAAAGTGTGTACATATTGAATATTTATTTTTATTGAAAGTATTGCTCTCCTTATCCAATTGCTATATTTGTATATACATTGCATTAGAATTACAATGATATCTTAATTTGATTTATTGATATTTATAAATGGTATTAGAAATTGAATTGCAAAACAGTATTGTCAAATAATAATAATAATGATATGGATTCATTTGATCTGCTATCCAACAAGACATTAAACCTGTAAATTTTAAACCTGTAAATTTTTAAGCTTACTGCACTTGTTTGAAAAAAGACTTTTTCATTTTTTTTTAAAATTCTTTAAGTGGAACTCAAATGGAATAAGTTACTGTGCAGATCTAGATCAACTGATGGTTTAAATTGTAAAAAAGTGAAATGGGATTCACATATTTCCTGATCATTCATTTTCATGTAATTTTAATATCTTTCCTACCTGTCCTTCCCATACCAACTGTCCAAACCCGTCTTAGCTATAGATGTCCTACCATTCTACCTGTCCTAGTAATCCATTTAAACTAGCCTTACACAAATAAGCATAACTAGGTTAATTTACTAGTATACCAGTTTTAGTGTTACTGAAACTGTACGAGAAAATAAATCAAGGCATTTTACATCCATAAAGAACCAATGAATTAAACTGGTTTTCAAAAACATATAAAACAATATAAAAAAATTATTTTGGTTATAATACCAATGAATACAAAGAGCAAGCAATTCAATGAGAGTTTACTATTCTGTTATAAGCTCAAAAGCTTATACATGATCAGCAATAATTTTGCACTGTTGGTCCATGAAATATATAAATAATCTTACCAACAGGGCCATATAGATGTCCAATTAACCCATTGGGTAGGGCAATACACTGATATTTAAGGGCATGTACCCTCTTGTGTCCATTGTAAACAACCCTTTGTTGCTCTCCTGGTCGACAAATCGCACGAACGGTTCCATCAACAAACCCAAAACAGTTTTGCAGGGCGGCCCCTTTGGCATATACTACATCGCTGTATTCTTGTAGCGCTTGTGGTGACAGAATTCGGTGATTCCACTGCGTGATTAGATGAACGTGTGTGTCGTAAATGTAATCGAGCACTTCATTGAAAACCATACTTAGCACAGGCACTGGCATCCCAAAACGATGAATCATGTCACTATACCTACACGGGTAAGCTAGTCGTTTAAGTATAATACAAAGACCTTCTAACCCACTTGCTGTAGATCCTTGAGAGCAAATCAAGTTGTCAGGAATTTGAAGAACATCACAGAGTAGGTTAAGGTCGCGTTTTCGTACTCGAAACTCGGCAAAACATTCAGCATCATTCATGTCATCTAGATCCAGTCGTTGATAATCTGAATGCACAAAATTTGGGTTTTTCGGCTGGAACTCTTCATACAGCAGCAAAAGTTCTTCGTCGTTAAGAATTCCGTAATCGTGACTTAACAGAATAAGCTGTTGAAGCTCATGAAATGAAACTGGCATTTTGTCGGCGACGTTGAGTACTGCTTAAACTTTGTAACCCCTCGCCGTGGACGACGTTCTCGCCCAAGTCCCCACTCGGACAATCTCGTCGTCGTCGACCTCTTTCGTCGACGAGCTTAAGGTCCCTAGTATCTTTCACGAAGATATGGCACTGCAACAGTAGTATTTGATGGCTACGAGGCTGGTCCCAGCACAAAGGACGGTACTCATATGAGACGTACAGCTGTTTGTGGACCAACAGTTAACGTTGAGGAAGATATGCTTATCCAATCCAAAAAAGAGTTGTTTTTGTCAAATGAATCTAACAAGCAGGCATTCATAAACCTTCTTGGTACCATGCTACAGCAAGCTGGAAACACTGCATTACACTCACCTGGTGACGCAGACCTAGACATTGTACTTCAGTTTCTTTATCAAGATGTCAACAAGTTGTAGTAGTTGGTGATGACACAGATTTATTAGTTATTTTGTGTTATCATGCTGATTTAGAGGCCAACGATGTATTTTTCACACCCGAACCAAAGTCACAGTCTCAGAGGAGGAAGAGCTGGGACATCAAAAAGGTAAAGACTGTTCTGGGAACTGGTGTGTACCAGAATATACTATTTCTACATGCATTACTTGGTTGTGATACCACGTCGCGTTTACAAGGAATTGGTAAAGGAATGGCGTTGAAGAAGTTTGAGAATGACCAGTGTTTTCAAGATCAGGCCAGGGTGTTTGGTCTCAAGGATGCAGCTAAGGAGGACATCATTATGGCTGGAGAAAAGGCACTACTCTCGATGTATAACAGTAATGAGGACAGTCTAGACTCTCTGCGCTATAGCCGTCTCTGCCAGAAAGTTGCAACAGGATTATCTAGCCTTCAACCACAAAATCTCCCACCGACATCAGCGGCAGCAACTTTCCACAGTCTCAGGGTTTACTACCAAGTCATAGATTGGAAAGGGCCTAATCAACTGAAGGCTGATGATTGGGGTTGGGAGCTGCATGAAGGGAAACTTTTGCCTGTCAAATCAAAGTTACCAGCAGCACATAGTGCACTACTTGAAATCATCCGTTGTGAATGCAAATCTGACTGTCGAACCTTGAGATGTTCATGCAGAAAGTACGGTCTTGAGTGCTCAGTTGTTTGTGGTACCTGTAAAGGTCAAAGCTGTACTAACTTAGTAACTGTGGAAATAGATGATGTGCCATATCAGGATGAATAGGATATTGTATTTTTCATATTTATAACAGATTTTATAGTTCAAGTTTTTAACTTTATGCCTAGAAAAGTTTGATTGCATAAATGTACATACAGATTTAACTCGAATCAAAACTAGCAGTGGTGTTGTTGAGATCATAGATCAGTTAAAAAGTGTCTCAGATTTCAAAATATAGTTTCAAAGTTGAATAATATTTAAATATGTAATTTCCTTAGTTGGGTTCCCTGTGGTGTAGCTGTGATGTGGCCTAGATCCAATAATTAAAGCAGGGTATTCGTGTAATCACATTTTTAGTGTACGTTTTGTTGGTGATAAGATCTGCGGCAACACTCTTTGACCTGAACATCCATGTAATTGATTGGGAAGGCGTAAGTTAAATAGCGTTATTTTTGTTGTTGTTTAGCGGTGACCCTCCTCTATTGTTTTTCGTGGTTGTGTTTACATATCAGGTAGGTTTACCCTAGGGGGTAGGGTCACCCTAGCAGCTAGGTAGGGTGACCCTCCTAGAAAGGTGACCCAAACTCCATGTAAACAGGCCCTAATTCAGTATAATGCAGGAAACACTAGCAGTGAACGAACGCTTTTCTCAGTTCGTGTGCGAAAACAAATGTGTGCCGGTGGTAGTTAACAGATTCTATGTATAGATAAATGCAATAAAAATAATCTAGTATGTTTTTCGTGACAAAATGTTGTTTTCCTTAGAGATTAGATGTGACAAAGCCTTTTAACAAGAAAGGTAGCACTGATGTGTATTTGGCTTACACGGGTGGGCACAACATGTTGCTGAAGAGAAAAACTACGGCTAAAGATGCCCCAGGTATCGGAGAATTTCTCGACTTCCGTGCTGAGAATAAAATGAGAATAAAATATAATAAAAAATGAATCCGAAATGCGTATGATTGTTAATTAAAAAAAGTAACCGTGGTTCCTTCCTTTATTTGCGTGCTCGCTTACTGAGCTGTCGAAAAAAGGAGAAAAAGGGCTTTGATGTTAAAAAGTAACTGACAATGAGCAACTTTTGTTTGGACAGTACTGTTCAAGACCATCGTAGTGATGTTAACTGTGAAAACACGCTTTCAACTGATGATAATTGTTCAATTGGTGATATTAAAAGGTAATTATTCAGTATATAATTGTGGTGGTAAACAATTTTGACTATCCTCCGACTAAGGACTTGGGTGTGGTTGTTTGTTTGTATTTGGGTGGAGCTGCAACCCTTTTACTTTTTTCATTAATATGCACGAAATAAAGATATACAGAAGGGGGGGGGGGGGGGGGGGGGGGGGGGGGGGGGGATATCGGGGATATCCTCGCGTACCTTTTAGGGTCTCTACCTGACCGTACCTTTTAATTTATCGTCAGTTTTCAAACTAAGATTATACATTGAAACAGTGTCATATGAAAATGATTGTTATTATAAACTTCAACAATACATGAACGTTGCAAAATATCTAATGAGATGAGTGTGTACACCAACTTGCAAGAACGCTGTCATACAACATTTGAACATTTGATATAGTGGGCATGGATTAGGAATAAATTAAAAGTACAAAAGAAAATCATTGAAGCAGAACTCTTTCTTTCGTACTTTTAATTTATTCCTAATCCACTAAATTACAAATGTTCAAATATTAATGACAACGTTCTTGCAAGTAGGTGTATTTATCAATTTTAGATTTAAACAAATATTAAATGTGGTCGTACACGTACGCCTTATAGGGTATGAAATTAGTATCTGAGCTAATTTATGCGTACCTAACTTTTAGGGATATTTTCAAAACCGTCCGTCAAGCACCCTTTTCCATTTTTCTAGGGAGTCAGCCCCCCCCCCCCCCCCCCCCGGGACTTTCAGATTGTCCTTACAATTCTTAGTCTTTTTGTTTTCTCTTAAAATTTTAGTTGCTCTACAGAATTTTCCATTAGCGATGACCTTGACTCTGGTAAGTAATGATTGTTGATGCACAATTTGGTATTTTTTAAATTCATATTTATATATATATATATATATATATATATAGCCGATCTCGAAAAGGTTGTCCACCTGAAAAGACATATATACTAAAAGAAATATCACGTGACTCACTTATATATACACTTTCCGCGCGTGTAGAAAGTCAGGTGTGTTTTAAAGTAATATGGTGGTGAATTCAAACAAGCAGTATCTTCCCTTGCTAGAAGTACCTGACTTTCTACACGCGCGGAAAGTGAATATAAAACGAGTCACGTGATATTTCTTTTAGTAAATATGTCTTAACAGGTGGACAACCTTTTAAAGATCGGCTGTATATGAAAAAGTACAGTATGTGTGTGCAATTCCGGACGGTTTTTAAATAATTTGCCATATCATTCGTTAAACGCATTGTTTAGGAAATACATTTTCCCTGGAGATGAGGGAACATCTGATAAAGATTTATATAAAGTATTGGTCAATTTTAGTGATTTTTAAAAATGTTACGGATATATTTGTAAAGTAGTTTGAGTGGTGCAATTCCGGACAGTTGTGTGCAAAGCCGGACACTATTAAAGTAGGTTCTGTTTAATCAATTCTTTAAAGTTATTTCATAATTTTCGAATGCTTATGATAGATTTTCTATTTCCACAGTCAAATGTGAGATTAAAGCATAAAATTGTGCTAATTAAATCATGAATTACGTTGCTTGATTAATACGTTTGAGCACTAAAGTATTTCACACACGAGTAATTGCCCTCGTGCGCTGGATTCTGCAAATGAATATAAATGTCCTATAAATATATAGTGCACGGTGATTAAAGTATCCAAAAGATAAATTTTGTTTGCAAAATCAAACTGCAGTTGAATTGTATATTTTTAAGCGACATTTTAACCTACAATTCAAAGTTACGGGTGAATGCTAATCTTGTTTATTTTATCGTCCGGAATTGCACATACCTTAGTGGATTTTAGTAGTATTTCTAAAACCGTCTCCTACACTTATTTTAAACTATTAAAAGCTCTTCTTTTCACACAAGATAAAACATTGTTTGCAATTGAAAACGTACTAAATATTTTGGCGTTATCATTTGAATCTTCAGAATAATCACCATTTTAAGTTTAACATGTAATTCAAAGCGCGTTAAAAACTGACTTATTGCGAATTTGCATATTCACATGCCATGAAAAATCGCTCTTTTTCCTAGCTGAAAATATCTCGATTGTCACAAAAACTTCTTACACAATAGAAAACATACAAATGCTTTATTCTATAATGTTGTTTTCATTTGTAAACAAATTCGATCTCTTTTTTAACGCTTAAATGCCAAAGTGTCCGGATTTGCACACTGTCCGGATTTGCACACACATACTGTATATAAAAAATCATATTGATTGAATTGAATTGATAAAAAACAATTAATACTCATGATATGTATATTTTATTTTGCATTATCAATATATTGTTACCACTGAAGATTGTATTATCATTGTCACCATGGCAACTTACTTACATAAATGCATTGTGTGAAACCCATGGTAATGAATGCCTTTTTGATTGACTATTCAATGCAAGTATCAAATTATCATTTTAGCTAGAGGTAGCAGTGATGACGAATTATCTGACGAAAAAGATGCATTTCCCTCTAAGAGGTTCGTTATAAAGTCATTTCATTTGCCTCAGTTGTTTTTGGCTTTGTTCACAGCTGTGTTCTGTGTGTCGTGTATGTTTCAATTGCAATCACAAAATGTGAAGGCGAACGCGGTGAATTTTTCACAGTAAACTGTAATGATATATTCATATTTCATATTCATACCTCTTATATTTCTATTGTTGTTTCTGATATATTGATATTTTTTGCAGGCCTCTTGATCACTACCAAGGAAACTTGTCGGTGCCTATTTTTGGAAAGGGAAGAAGTTGTTGACATTTAAAAACATCCTAAGTGCGACCACCCTGAATGTTGACAAAGAAAGAGTTTGTTCTCGAGTGCCATACCGAGTTATGGAGGACGCGTCCTTCGTCATTGATACAAAGAACTTAAAAAACCAAAAAGATTATCTTTGTGACGGAATCGAAAACTTTCGTAACTCTGGTCATACCGGCAGAATATTCACAGTGAACAATAACAAGGTGGAGACTTCAGACCCTTTACCGCGTACTGAAAAGGATAGACCCCAGCTAGGCGTAAACCAATATCTGGTCAAGGCTGTATATTGGTGGCACAAAAAGCACCGTGATTTTAAAAAGCGAACTTACGAGATCACTTCCGGAGCCAATGGTAATCTAGAACTGCTTGTAGTTGTACAGTACACTTTTGAACAGAAATCACATCCCGTAACTCCATCAAAAAAGGTGAAAACCTCCGAAAGTTTAAAGGAAAAGATCAGACATCATGTCCAAACCGCAAAAACGCCTTCTACAATTTATGATAACTTGTTTGAAGAAGCTGGTGGATTAAACCTCGAAAACTTGTCCGATATCCCCAGAAACGTTGACCAAATTAAAAATGAACGAAAGAAGATAAGAAATAAAGGTAAATTTGACGACTTTGCAACTCTTTTAAAATTATCCAGTGATAATGAATTTATGCACAACCTTCAGTGGACCCCTCACCCAAGAGCTGTTGTATCAACGGATTCTGTTGTTCAAGATATTGTGGACAACTGCACTCGACCTGACAGTTTTCAGCCTTTCACTATAGACACTACTTTCAACATCGGCCCATTTTATGTGACGACGACAACGTACAAGCATCTGAAACTCATAGACAAAAGATCAGGCAAAAATCCAAATTTACCAGGGCCCGCACTTTTTCATGCCAGGCAAAACACAGGACAGTTTACTTATTTTGCCCAGACTCTGAATGAGATGAATGGGGGCATTAGCAATATACTTGCGATCGGATCGGACCACTGCAATGCCTTCAGCGATGGGTTGAGAACTGTCTGCCCGTTAGCAAGAGTTCTAATATGTAAAAAAACATGTTGAGGATGACATAAAACGTAAAATGAATGAACTAGGTACTGTGAGCCCGCAAAAAGACAAAATCCTCACAGACATATTTGGAAATGAGCGAGAAAAGATTATTGGACTGATTGATAGTGAATCGCCTACAGACTTTGAAAACAAGCTGGTGCCTCTGTTGCACAAATGGGGGAAAAAGGAACCATTATTTGCTCGATATTTTAAAGTTCACATTGCCAAGGAAATGAAAAAAATAATGATACTCTTTGTTCGACGTGAGGCAGGTCTTGGGGATGAGTTTTTTTATGATAATGCGACGGAAAGCATCAATCATCGATACAAGGTAGAGACTATGCTTTGGGAGATATTAAAAGTTATACTTAATTTAAAAAAAAAAACGTTTCTAAGATTTGTATCGTTAATTCCATATATATTTTTCCTAAAAATAATTTTGGATTAATCAAACCCAAAAAGTTTTGTGCATGTTTTCTTAAACGCCTATAACAGCCTGCCAAATTATTTAGGTTCAACTAGCCCGTTTTTTATCAATAGTAGTACAGCCATAACAGACTGGAAATGATGTTATTCCCGCCAAAACTGATGTTCATTTTATAATAGTTGCTTTAAAGTTGGGTTTTTTTTTCTAACTCAAATTTATCCGGATATTAAGCAATTATTGGGTTCGGTTTTCGTATCATGCGAAAACCCATGCCAACCCAATTGCCGACTACAAAATCTCCCGGTAGCCTGGGCACTAGTATAGACGCGCGGGCCTGGGCAAGTCATTTGGGTAGACAGAGAGATTCATAAACATGGCGTCAAACAATTCTATTCAAACTTCTGTTGTTGTTCTTGATGAAAATGATGTGCCTGGTGCAATATTACCTCGAAAAACACCGGAAGAATGTAATATGCAACAGTTAAAGCGCTGGTTGGTTTGTAGAGCAGCTTCATCAACAGGGAAAAAGGCTCAACTCGTTGCGAGGTTAGTTGTTATGGTTTCGTTGTTATACACAAACATTCGTTCGCACTTTCTTCGACTTTTACTTAAATAAAATAGTTATATGTTGCCGATATATAATAGCTGTTGCCTGAAAAATATATCGTTTTTTTAGGGTTAAGGACTATATAACATCGGGGCTGGCAAAGAAAAATCTTCGAGATCCTGATGGCGGTATACACTTGGCGGTATACACTTGGCGCGTAAGAAAGCACAACTTGGTCTACTAGAGGTTGTTGAACCTCCTCTGCAAGAAAGTTTCCCTTCTGATGGATTTTCTGAAACATTAGATGGCCTTCCCGTGATTAATTTCAGAACTGTGTGGACTTACATGATAGCTTGTATTGATGCAAAGAAACAGTTATCTACTGCTAAACCGATGGTCAAGGGATTTAATTTTTATAAGTCAGGCCATGTCCTTAGTATAACATCCCATCATAGAAATGCAAGGAGCTATGTAAAATCACAAGTACTCCCGTCAATGAAAAAAACATCTGCATACTCTTGCTATATAGTGATTAGAGACAATGGTTTGATTAGCAGAGCATTTTGTGGCTGCCCTGCTGGGATTGATGGCCGTTGCAACCATGTTGCAGCCACATTATTTGCTTTGGAGGAGTACTGTAAGGCTAGAGCAAAACAAACACAGGATGAGGCATGTACTTCACAAGCTTGCAAGTGGAACGTACCAAGAAAAAGAAAAGGAGATGTAATATCCATCTCTAACATGAAATTTCAAAAGCACGAGTATGGGAAAGTAAAAGTTGAAAAGAGTCCTGTACTCCCTGCTACTAAAGATGTTCGAGCACCTCACCAGAGAGTGACTTCCGCTACTAAGCTCTATGATATATTTTCCAAAGTAAAGAGCTTTGAAAACAAAACAGGCAAAGTACTTGGCATAACCCATGTCTTACAAAGTAAAACACCAGAGGAGCTTAAGCTAATTATTCAAAGTGATCACTGTTATTGTAAACCTCCAGAAGTGAACGACGAGAAGATAAATGATCAGGAAGATAATGCTCTGATATCCCCAATTAAATCTCACCCTGTATCAAAGAATCAAGATGAAGTTGTCATTATCAGACTCTGCAATTGAAGAGGTTGAGGCATCTACAAGGAACCAGTCTTCCAATACACAGTGGCATTTGTTAAGGCAATACAGAATTACAGCTTCAAAGAGCTATCGTTGTGCTGTTTTGAAAGAAAGTACATCCCCGACAAAAGCATTAGAGGAAGTTCTCTCATATAAGAAATTTGATCCAACACAGGCAATGAAAGAGGGACTAGCTCAGGAGGAGCAAATAGTGAAAGTGACAGTTGCAAGATGTGGGTTCTTTGTTAGCAAAACTCATGGATATCTAGGAGCAAGCCCAGATGGCCTTGTGTCTGATCCTTCATTTGTACCACCCTCAGGACTCCTAGAGATGAAATATATTCAAGTATTAGAGGAGGAAACATTGCAGGATGCTTTACTAAGAAAGAGAATCTGCACCGTAGAGAATGATAAACTGCAAATTAACAAAACTCACAAATACAATTATCAAATACAGCACCAAATGTATGTTACGAGCAAGACTTGGACTGATTTTGTTGTTAAGTCATCAACTGGGGGCCCTTTGTACATTGAAAGAGTGTTTTTCAACAAAGAGTTTTGGGGTAAAGTTTTCCCAAAACTGGAGCTGTTTTTTAATAACTTCATGCTTCCTGAGTTGGCTTACCCCAGGTTAAGAGATGGTCTCACAAGTTTGAAGTTGAATGATTTCCCTCAGGATTAATGTGCAACATATTTTATAAGTAGCCGTTTATAGTTATCGCAGTAATATCTTCTATTCTTTCAACCACAATGAAATAGTATTACAAAACAAATGAAAGAGTGACTGCAATACACTTGTGAAATAGACATTAAATTAACATTTGTACACTAATTATTCAATTCATATTTTGTTTATTTGACTATTAGACATTAATATAGTAGACACTATTAAACATTATGAGTCCTATTTATTGCAATCATTCCCATAACAATGAAATGTATATATGTTGCTATTTATGTCTTTACAATAATGAATATCAAAATACAATGAACAGTGATTTCATGGATTGATATACAATATGTTTGTTAATAAATTAATTAGTCATTACAGTAGTAGCTTGTATTGTTTGTTTCTATTCATGATATACTAGTAATAATATATAAGTGAATAAATACAAACCACAATGAAATGTTATTACAAACTAATAAAGCATGACAAATTTATACTAGCGAGTGAATGAGTATAGACAGCATCAGTGTTTAATTATAAACAATAAGCAATACAATGAAATTGGTAACACCATGATACTTCAGTAAAAGGCTAAATGTTGAAACATCAGTCAATTTTAGTATCATTTTTCTTCAAGTATTACAAATTGCATTTTATTGCTTATAGTTTATAATTGAAAATAAGAGTAAATGAAATAAACTTATGAAATGAAATGTACATATGTTGCTAGTTATACACAATACAATGAACAATAATTTCATGGATTGAAATGCAATATATTTATTAATAATATTTGATAAAACATGTCTATTGACATAACCAACTTTTAAGTAAACTATGTACAAATCAGAATGAAATGTTATTTCAAACTAATTAAAATTGAAAACTAGCAAATATAACATTTAATAAAACGTTCCTATTAACTTAACTAATTGAATTGTATAAAAGTCCAATTTAAGAGATCAAAGGAGGCAAAAAATTTGTAAAAGCTGATAATGTGATAATAATGTCAGAAGCTAATGGAGCTAGAGTGATTGGAATTCTTCTGTCCAAAATGTGCCAGTTCTTGATTCTCTCCATACACCTTTCGACGTGTACTCTTAGGCAAGCAACCTTCTTGTTTTTTTCTGCCTCCTCTTTAGAAAATTGTTTACGTGCTTGCAGAAAGACAGGCAATGTAAGAGTTGCACCTACAGTGGCAAGTTCATCCTGTATGAGAAATCCCTTATCTGCCATGATCTCATCTCCATGTTGTAAGAGTTCTAGTAGACCAATTTGTTTTACAATCTCATTATCTGAGATGCTCCCGGGATAAAGTTCACTGACAAATGCAGTTGCTCCACTAGGAGTGATTCCAATGAGGCTCTTCATTGTTGTTCTTGACTTGTATGAGAAATAGCAGGCAGACTGCTTGTCAAGTGATGATGGCCTCTCCATCTCAAACTCTGTACAATCAATGATTAACACAGTTTTTGGATAAAACTCTTTGAACAGTTTTGGCATGTGGAGTTTAAAAACCTCCCTTGTTGGTAATCTAATCAAACATTCTAATTCTTTGCTAAGAAATCTAATCCATGTTCGAAAAATCAGGGACACTGTGTTTTCACAAACCTTAAAGCGGTGAGCTAAATCTACATTAAAAAGTCCCAGTCGTAGTTTCATCAAGATCATTGTAAATTCTTCGAAAGTTGACAATTTTCTAGGCCTACTTGTCAAGTGATGATGGCCTCTCCATCTCAAACTCTGTACAATCAATGATTAACACAGTTTTTGGATAAAACTCTTTGAACAGTTTTGGCATGTGGAGTTTCAAAACCTCCCTTGTTGGTAATCTAATCAAACATTCTAATTCTTTGCTAAGAAATCTAATCCATGTTCGAAAAATCAGGGACACTGTGTTTTCACAAACCTTAAAGCGGTGAGCTAAATCTACATTAAAAAGTCCCAGTCGTAGTTTCATCAAGATCATTGTAAATTCTTCGAAAGTTGACAATTTTCTAGGCCTACTTGTCAAGTGATGATGGCCTCTCCATCTCAAACTCTGTACAATCAATGATTAACACAGTTTTTGGATAAAACTCTTTGAACAGTTTTGGCATGTGGAGTTTCAAAACCTCCCTTGTTGGTAATCTAATCAAACATTCTAATTCTTTGCTAAGAAATCTAATCCATGTTCGAAAAATCAGGGACACTGTGTTTTCACAAACCTTAAAGCGGTGAGCTAAATCTACATTAAAAAGTCCCAGTCGTAGTTTCATCAAGATCATTGTAAATTCTTCGAAAGTTGACAATTTTCTAGGCCTACTTGTCAAGTGATGATGGCCTCTCCATCTCAAACTCTGTACAATCAATGATTAACACAGTTTTTGGATAAAACTCTTTGAACAGTTTTGGCATGTGGAGTTTCAAAACCTCCCTTGTTGGTAATCTAATCAAACATTCTAATTCTTTGCTAAGAAATCTAATCCATGTTCGAAAAATCAGGGACACTGTGTTTTCACAAACCTTAAAGCGGTGAGCTAAATCTACATTAAAAAGTCCCAGTCGTAGTTTCATCAAGATCATTGTAAATTCTTCGAAAGTTGACAATTTTCTAGGCCTACTTGTCAAGTGATGATGGCCTCTCCATCTCAAACTCTGTACAATCAATGATTAACACAGTTTTTGGATAAAACTCTTTGAACAGTTTTGGCATGTGGAGTTTCAAAACCTCCCTTGTTGGTAATCTAATCAAACATTCTAATTCTTTGCTAAGAAATCTAATCCATGTTCGAAAAATCAGGGACACTGTGTTTTCACAAACCTTAAAGCGGTGAGCTAAATCTACATTAAAAAGTCCCAGTCGTAGTTTCATCAAGATCATTGTAAATTCTTCGAAAGTTGACAATTTTCTAGGCCTACCAGGCTGACTTCTCTGAGGCATGTCTGTATAAGTCCTTGCGTGATTCCCATAGCTAATATTCCTAGCAGATTCTTCTATGAGTTCAAAACATAGCATCAGCGTTTCAAAGTCTGTAAATCCAGTGTAAAAAGCAATGTTGGAGGGGCTGTCTTTGTAATCTTCGATGTTAAACTTGGTATTAGCGTGTTTGAATTTCAAGCTTGAGATTTCTTGCTGAAGTGTCTTTATTTTCAGTTCAAGTTCTTGAATGCGATTCTCGTAGATCTCCCTTTCTTTATCTTCAGTTTGGGTTGACATGTCCCTTGTCTCTATATGAGTTTGGGATGATACTTCTTTGGAGAAAACAACAGGTTGATCTGCAACGGGATCGATATCAGAAATCTCTTCTTGATGACTTGTTGACGAACTCGTCGAAACGCTCTTTGTAACTCTCTTCTTTTCTTTGTTTGGCAGCACTGCTTTTATAATCTCTCTTCTTATAACTTGTTGTTTTGTCCAAAGAAAGATCGATGGTAGATGCGTTCTATTACGTTTCTTTCCATCTTCAAAGTGTTGAGAACAGATCCTTGTGTTGTCGCTATTAAGCTTGAGAGAATCGTTGCGAATCAGCTTTTCATATTGCCTTCTTACGACTATATTTTTTGGAATACGATAAAATTGTAGTCCAGTACTGTTTCTAAAGTTATTGAAGCATCCAGGGACGCAACAGTTCACAGGCTTAGGCATTTTTTACGAAGGAAAACACAGCTTAACAATTCACTTTCTATCAACAACTTGTATGTTTCGTTTGTTTATCGGTTGTCTTGTCTACCCAAATGACTTGCCCAGGCCCGCGCGTCTATACTAGTGCCCAGGCTACCGGGAGATTTTGTAGTCGGCAATAATTGCTTAATATCCGGGAAAACTTGAGTGAGAATTAATTGTTATTTATTAGTTACGTCAGGTAATAAGTGAGTGTATATGGATCACTACCGGATAACTTTACAGACGTCTTTTAATAGTCGTATTTCATATTTACTCAGGTTCGCATCAGAGAAAGTAAGAAGACACCAGATCCAACTTGGTCAAAGCATCTAAATTGTACTATGGCAGAGGCATGTCAGCTTTACAAAGAAATGCTCGATGAGACAAGAAGGAATATCCATAGAGCGGTTCTTGGAATGGGTCCCTACAAACTTGCTCCGGGATACAAGAGTGTGCAGACAGACCCAACAAAGTGGCAACAACTGACTTCCACTCAGAAACGGACAAAATTAAGGACAATCGACAGAAAAGTCCAGATTGCTGAAGTTTCTAACTTCACATCTGACCATTTAAATTTCACTTTACATACTGAATGTTAGTCCAACAGTTCACCAATACTGCAGCCTATTTATTGTCTGAATTATGGAGGTTTCAAATATGATAATGCTTATTTGATATTGGTGATAGGAAAGAGGACTGCATTTTGCCTCAGTATAGATTTGAATTTGAATGGTCAGTGTTAAAAATGCAAAATTAGTGCCTGTATCACCTAACATTTTAGGCTCTTTGCTAATCAAGCAAAATGTAAACAATGACATTAAAAAACATTGGCCTATAGTTTCCCTGTGGAGCCCAAGTTTGGCTGCTCAAATGATTGAATAGGAATGAATGATAATTGGAATTATTAAAGTAATCATTTTACTAGACATCTGTCAGATGAGCAGCACCCTTTTTACAAACTTATGACTATTTTTTTACTTATTGCTAAAAAGGTAATTTTTGATCAATTTCAATGTATTTGGTAATTGTGACCAACAGCAAGGCAGTCAGTCATGAGCTACTCATTATTAATATTTTTTTTAATTGACTTGAATTTAATAAAAAAAATGTCACAATATTGACTGTATATGCTAGTAGATATTTAGCATGCAAACTAACCAAGTCGCAATTTGCTACATGTAAACAAATATCATCTTACCAGGTTTTTTTTTAAAAAACTATACAAATATTCGCCAACTTTAACGGTAGAATCCACGTACAGCTTGTATACTTACTTGTGAAAACGCATTTACAATTGCAAATGGCGTATTTTGCCTAAGTAATCCCGGGGAACGTTTACAAATTGTTTTGGCCACCCATTAATCATTTCTATTGGATTGAGATCGTACGAATATGTGGGTAATTTCACTAGAGTAATGTTTAATGGTGCGAGCATATTTACAAAATATGTCTTGGTTTAATTTCAGGCCATTATTGGTCATCCATTGGTCATCCATTGGTCAATACCTAGTACGCAATGTTCAATATCAGTCCTTGCTAGACAAAGTTCTTCATTTTTGCCCAAGTTAAAGGAAACATACAGCTGAGTATCATCAGCGTAAAAGTGGTATTGAAGATTATGTCGTTTGATGATGTCAGCCACAGGTGACGTATATAGGAGGTAGAGAATTGGCCCTAGAACGGAACCCTGAGGTACACCACGTTAAAGGTTACGAGGGGTTCAGAGTTTGAATTTTCAATTTGAACGAACTGCGTACGAGCTGTAGTATAATAATATGCCACAGTCAAATACTGAACTAAATGTTCCACCTCTGACATTACAACTTATTAATGAAAAAGTTGGTGTCAGCAAAATTGAGGCAATAGCCATCAGTTAGCAACTAGATCCCAACGGCAAAGTAAAGCTTGGTTTAAAGAGAAACAAAAAAGCAGCATCGTCCAGGATGCCTCCTTCTTTACGGTGGGGGAATTGATAATGAGCCAGTTGCCTTACAAATGTACAAATCCAAGAGGGAGATGTTTTAGTTGCCGACTATGGATTAGCTATTAACCCTTCTTGGTCATGGCTTGGGTGTAGCCCTGATGGTATAAATTATAACGGTGAAACAAATCCAGTAGGAGCCATTGAGATTAAATGTCCATTTTCTAAAAGAGAAGTGACACTTGAAGAGTGCTGCAAGGATTCATCATTTTTCCTGAAAAAGACTCCAGTTGGTACAAGACTCAAGCAAACACATATTTATTATTATCAATATCAAGGTGTACTGAATATTACAGGACTGGACTGGATTGACTTTGTTGTTTATACAAAGAAAGATTTCTTTGTACAGCGCATAACTAGAGAAATTGATTTGTGGAAGTCTAAAATGCTCCCAAAGCTAACATGTTTTTATGCTCAGTTTCTCTTGATTTAGATTAGGGATTGTAATGGTTGCATGCATGAACAATTTGTTTGTAATTGAGTTTGTTTGAGTTAAAGCTCTGAAACTATTGTAGCCTATATTATTTAGTTCATTTTATACTTTTAAACAGTTTAACTGTTTAGTGATGCCACTTGGGAAACAAGTTCAAGTTTATTACAAAAATAGTGATTTACATATTTACAATTTTATCACCCTCCTACAAATAAAGAAATGAGAAAAGTGAAGTAAAATCTATGACTAAACTATTAGACTGAGACTGTTAGATTTTGTTTCATATAAATTAATAAATCAATTAATTTAAAAATCAAATCAAAAGAACTAAATTTATATTGCCCACTAGAGCAAAAACACTATATACATGAAATCAAATTGCTACTATGTAACATTTTCTATTTAGTGACTATTAGCCACTATCAAAGACAAGTAAAGTTGTAATGAGGTATTGTTTTCTTTTGTATTCAATCTTTTGGTTGAGTAATAATAACTAAATAGCCACTACAAACTATTTCCGGTAGTTAGTAACTATTCTGTTTCTATTTTTATTTTCTGTTTTCTGTTTTATTGTTTTTTTATTTTCATGGGTTGAGTGTTCACCGTATCATAAATGTGTTAGTCACAGAATTGCTAAGAGTAATCCTAGCATTTCTCAAGGAGCATGACCAAATATGACTTGTGGAAGAAACATAGAAAAACCATACTATGAACAGGTTCCCATTTAAATGTTTACTTTCCCATTTAAATCTGTACTTATGCAAATTTTGTTGGTGTGTTTAGCACACATCAACAAAATTTGCATAAGTACAGATTTAAATGGGAAAGTACAGATCTAAATGGGAACCTGTTTATGATATTTTTCTCATGTATCTGTAACTCATGTAGTAAACATTACTACTCCTCTACTGCAAAAATTGGAGGCAAAAAAATTGGAGGCAAAAAAAAAAGGCAAAAAAAAAAAAATTGGAGGCAAAAAAATTGGAGGCAAAAAATTACATAAATATGAACAAATAATCCATATTTTATTTAGATCCGCAGCCATTGACAATGGAAATTCCATTTTCAAAATTCTGAAGCATTTGATTCTTCGAATTGCCCGTTCTACGTGTATCCTGACTGATGCAATCCTTCTTGTCTCTGTTTCCTCCTCGAGTGATAGGTGGTCATTCTCCTTGAGAAATGCTGGGATGCTTGGGGAAACATCTTCGGGTAGTATGTCTTCCATGTCACATCCTTTGTCCACCATGATACAGTCATCTTTTTCTAGCAGAGATAGTATTCCACAGTTTTTACTTGCCTCCTTATCACTTGTTATCAGATGGAGCAATGCCAAGTCCTTTGGCAGTATTATGGTGTTTGTAATTTGAGTACGTCTTGCTTTGTGATCTCAGGAGCTTGGCATTTCTATACATAGCTCAGTGCAATCTATGATTTACTCTTGTTTGAGGGTACGTATCCTTAAAGCATTGAGGCATTGTTTTGTTAACATCTTCTCTTGTTGGCCATATTGGATAGCTTCGAAATCTTGTGTGGAGAAAATCAAACCAAGTTATACAAATTCTAGAGATGCTGAGTTGATGAATTCCAACTCTACATGCCAAATCCTCCACAAGTAAGCCACATCTAAGCCTTGCAAGAACCATAAAAAAATCATTTTCTGGGGTAAGTGTTCTTTGTCTTCCTCTTTTCTTTTGATCAGGAGTTTTCAATCTTTCTGGGTTAGTGTTAGTCATAATAAATCAGTTATTTACTGCTGGGCCAAAGGAATTAAAAATACTTTTAAAGATTGTGTAGTCTTGAAGACCAGTATAGAATTTGAACAGATGTACATCATCTTTTTAAAATTAAAATTAAAAAATCTTTCTACTGTAAATGATTTATTGAAGACTTCTTTTTAAAGATTCTCAATTTGACTTTCATAACTTTTCCTTAGACTAGTTCGTTTTCTAACTTTTGTATTGTAAGTTTAGTTCTTCTATTTTTTTTTGTCACAATCTACATGTTCATTTTCATCAAAGATAGAGTTAATGGAGTTTTCTTCTAAGTCACTTTCAGTCATGACTTCAAGACTACTTTCAGCGGCAATTTGATGCACCTGTGAGTTTTCTGTGTCTGGGATACTAACTTCGCGTTTCCTTGCACGTATTGATGGCCGAGGTTTAGAGACCGTGGGGCGAATTTTCTTTGGAACAATTGTTGGAATGTTATTGTCGTATGTTTTCAATCCACCAGGAAAGTGGGCTGAACAAACACGATGGTGAGGTCCCGGTGTAAAATATTTTCTGCTAATCAAATGAATTCATTTCTTTCTCAGCTGCTGTTTTTCTTGACTTTTACCCTGGGGAAATCGATAGAAGTGTAAATCCTTATTTTTCTTGTTGTTGTTATATCAGCCTGGTACACAGCAAGTGTACCTGCCTTTCATTCGTGAGTTTGGTCTTGTCAAAAAGCCTTCAAATGCAATGGGAGTGATAATGGGTAAACGAACCATCGGCGTTTTACTGGAGTTTTCCAGAGGAGACTCTTTCTGATCCGTGCTAGAGCTCGTAGAAGAGCTAGGGTTAGTCGGAGAAGCGTTCAAAGATGAAGAAGAAAAATTCAAACACTTGGCAGCCATTTTGGTTTTTGATACCACTCTATCCACAATGCAATGCGCACCTTACAGTATGCAAATTTATAGAGGGAGTCGAGAATTGTACAATTTCCCTCCCTTGGAACCTCTAGAGTAGTAAATGAGCACACAGTTACAATTTGCGACGAAAATGACAGAAATCAAGTAAACTTGGATGGGCGATAAGTGTTCACAAGTCTCAAGGAATGACGCCTTCTTGTGCAGTATTTAACTGTGGAAGGGAGTTTGCTCCCAGACAGTTATATGTTGCTGCGTCACACGTCTCTTCAAAAGAAGGTCTCCTACTTAGACACTTCAGGTAAGCAAGAAAAATCACAGTACCAACCAAAGTAAAGGAATTTTACAGCCTCTTAGCCATAGGGAATGTAAAGAATGATTGTACTTGTTGTTGTCAAAGTGAAGCACCGTGGGCGTGAAATTATTTTCACTCTTTGGGACGATGATTACATTGAAAAGGAAATCATTGATATGTTTGAAAGAAATATACCAGCGGACGAAGAAGAAACTTTCCTCGACTAAGATGAAATAATCAATAACCTAGCTGATGATGAAGTACTTTCTTCTCCTCCAGAGGATTTTAACCTCCCTTTTTTTCCTCGACTTAGATGAAATAATCAATAACTTAGCTGATGATGAAGTACTTTCTTCTCCTCCAAAGGATTTTAACCTCCCTAGTTTAGAGATCCAAAGAAGTCAGTTTGGTGAGGAGCACTTCACAGTTTGTACTCGTAATGTTATGTGAATCAATTCTTACGTGCTAAATTTAGCTTTAACAAGTAAATAACCCTTTGTTCTTCGATGTTGATTCTCAAAGTGACGAAGCCAAAGGTAAAATTCGCTATTGTGGTGGATGGGCGATATCTAAGGAGAGTAAAGCGATGAGAAAAAGATTGAAATCAGTTTTATCTTCAAATACACCGCAAGTTAGGAAAGAAGCTGTTCGTATATATTCCCGTCTTGCACTATTGAATACCTTGAGCTGTCCATTCTCTACTCTTAAATGTTCCACCAAACACGAAAACACACTCAAAGTTACAAAGTTACTGATCCCGTCAGTATCGTGGGAATGAAGCACATCAATGACAGCTGTTTTAAATTTGTCATTGAATTGGAGCAAAGAAGAGTGAATCTCATCAATTCAAGCCGTCTAGGAAATTTTAAGGACGATTTGATAAGTGATTCTCATTTGCAGAGATACTGAATTAAAAGATCACTGGGGGAAATTGTTCTCCGACACAGAGCTGGAAACCCTTTGCAGTCCGAAGGCGATGGAAAATAATATTGTAGTTGAATTGTATGACGATGTCATTCAACGCTACCTGAAAATGGGTAGTGGACCAGACGACGTTCGCGCTATGGTCGAATTGCATTGTGGTAGGAGTTTTTACACATCCAAGGAAAAAACATGGCGGACGGTTGTAGATTTTGTAAGTTTAATCACTAATTCCATATAAATTACTTTACATTTTAATGCTATCTATGATACTAAATGACAGTTAATTATCTGATGTACTTGTTCCGGGTGAAATACGTGAAATATATTATCCCTACAATCAATTTGTTGGCTGAGTAAAAGCACCGTTTTCAAAGTTTCTGTTTGTAATTTGATGAGCATATACTTTTTGTCCCATAGACCGATGTCATAAAAATGTCTTAAAATTTGTTTTTAGCAAAAGGAAAACTATCAAATGATAGAAACCTAAGTTATTGATAACAAATTAAAGTTTGAAAAATATATATTAATTTCTGATGAAGTTATAAGGATTAAAAAATACTGAAAACACCAAAACGAGGCATTTTAGGACTCAGAAAATTACATACAAATCTTTACATATTTATTCCACCATAACTTCGTTCACATTTTGTCCAGGGTTGTAAAACTTTCCAAAAATGTATATTTTTGTTAGTTCTTAAATATGCCAGTGAAAAAATATTCATATCTGACTTAAAACTCAAGAAAGATAACTAAAATAGCTCAAATATTACTCTTGAAATATAACATTGTCACGTAGTATAAACGCTCCCATCTCTCCCATTGGGAAATAAGTGGTTTTTTTTGTTGAAGTTATCGCTTTTTTATGTCTCACAGTCACTCACGATGAAGAAACGATCCTCAGTTGTGGAGGGAAATACACCCGGGAAACCTGCCCCTAAGCATACAAGTGGAACTAGTAATTCACGGAGAAGTCTCTTTGGGCAAGAAACTTAAGAAAAGACATAACAAGAACAAATTGTCCATGCTCTCCAAAAGAAGAAGTAGCATTAATTCAGTACATATGTTTGTATTGGCCGGATTCTCATACTAACTTGTGGCCTAAACACAAAAACAACAAATTTTGGAATGATTGTGCTTCCTCTGTAAATACCTAACAATTCCACTCGAACAGGTAAGCTATACTTTCACATGCTACAACAATATAATTCTTGAAAGTAGTGATGATTTAAGTTTTTGAACAATAAAAAGGGGTATTATGTGGATAGATTGAAGAATTGTTTTACAATATATAATTGACATTCATTTTTTTCTTTAAAGGACCATCATGTAGAACAAGAGTTGCGAAATGTCTCAGCCTAAAATTTCCCAACCTTTCTGATGCAGAGGAAGCAATGAACATTGACTATTTTGAAGACCGAACAACAACAACAACACCAAAACCAAAAACTCAGCACATACCTTAGCAGGAGATTGAAAGCTGTTTGTCACCAATATTTGGACTCCTGGGATTATTGGAAGCCCAGTATTATTGATACTCTCAAAGCATTTGTGGCACTCTTCAAATTATCAAAGAGCAAGCAAATGAAAAATTCTGAAAGATCTCCACTGGCTCCCTATAAAATCGAGGATAAAGTACAAAGTCCTGTTACTCGTCTGGAAATGCCTTAACTACCAAGCACCTGACTATCTGTCCTCACTTATTAACCTTCATCGCCCTGCCCGTAAACTGCGTTCTTCTGCCCGATGTCTTCTGACACAGCCATCGCCTCCTCCGAGAACTGTATCGTATGGCGACCGTGCATTTTCAAACTTTGCACCAAAACTGTGGAACAGCTTACCTGAACATGTAAAAACTAAAGACACTGCAACAAATTTTAAAACTGAACTTAAAACATTTCTCTTCCGTGAATACTTTGACACTGATATAATATAATTTTGTAAGCGCATTGAGTTTTAAAATGCGCTATAAGCACCTAATATAAATAAATAAATAAATAAATGAAAGGACAGGTTCTGAATCATCTTTTCAAAATCTTTGTGGTAGACACATGTTCTCGACTTTTTTAAATTTGTGAAGAGAGACTTTCTCGGTGTAAGCTTGGATGGAATGAGGACCCTCTGTGAAGAGTGTAAACATAATATTGTCTATGGCCTATCCAAGTGTTTCAACAAGCAACCTGACAATACATGCACACGGATGCCAATGAACAGGATGCCATATGGCCTTATTGACTATAATATAAGGTTTTTTGAATCAGTGTACATCCAAAAGCTTGGCGTCGAAGAACACTATGTTAATTGGATGGAAACTATGTACGCCCATTGGACTGATTGCCAATCTGGAAAGCAGGGAGTTGAGAAGAACTGAATATGTAAGAAGAGGCACCCCCCCCCCCCCCCCTCCCCCCAACACCCTCGGTGATGTAGAAGAATTTATCTCCCTTTTACATGAAGTTCTTAGCCCAATTTTCAGTCTAATTTTCAGTCTTCTAGACCGGCTAAAATTCAGTAAGACCTCTTAAATTTATACATATATATCTTATAAGCAGGATGGCATTTTGCGTGCGCAGGCGGGAGACCGCTGGTCATCGACTTTGTAATCGCGGGAGAAAATATGGCGCGAGTATTTAAATCCTTGATGATACTGGCGATAGTGTTTATTGCTTCAGAAACTAAAGATCATTATCGATGTAGAGTTTGTAAAAGACTTCTTAATACCAATAAGTCTGGAGTGAGGGACTTCTTAATACCAATAAGTCTGGAGTGAGGAACTTTCGAAAGGTTTTAGATGATATAAGTGCTTGTTTCGGGCCTGAGACCACCGATGAAATTAACAAACTGGATAGCATCCAATAACCTCCTTTGTGAATAGACGAGCTTTCTTAGACTTTTCTTAGACTTTTCAAGAAAACTGGAAAAACTTATTTTCGTGTAAGTAGGAAACGATAATTTTTAGGAAATTGTAAGTGAAATTGTACTTAGTATGTTTCAACCTTTGTTACAGCTGGTTGACAAGTTTTTGCGATCCAGTGGAAGGCCTACGCGCAAAACGTCTAGCTTGTTTAACAAATTCAAGATACAATCACACCACATAATATCAATAATTGTCTAAAAAACAGAGTAGAAATGCTAAACAGTAACAATAATTATTAAGAAATATACAATAGTACTATATATTTGCCTGATTTTAGTATTTGTACTCAATCAGTTAATTTATTAAATATATTATTAGACATCCTCTGAGTTCAGAATACATACTTATCTAAAACAAATGATAAATTTTGAGTACTTCCCAAATTTTGCTAACAATTCCCATGATATATTTTGAAATTAAATAAGATAACTATGTATTTGCAGTAGAATTTCCTTGGGGGATGTCGTGTACATTTTAAAATATATGGAGAAATAGTTATTTTCTATAGAGAAACTATTTACATTTTTTACAACACCGAAAAAATATATAATATTTCTAGCGATCTTTGTACAAACACTTATTTTCTATTTCAATGTATATAAGAAACAAACACGAGGCAAATTTTCATGAAAATATTTCTTCGCTTATAGGTAGATTACGACAATAATATAGTGATAAAGTTCAAGTTAGCGAGTATAAACAAATAAGATATAATAATTTTCAATGTTCCCAAATATTCCTAACAGAATTAGCACACTATTTTATCACATAATTGATTCAGCTTGCTAAATTTGTGCAGAAAGGTTGGGGGATAGATAATAGATTTCGATATATTCGACTTAATGTAATGTAAAATTTAGAGTAAATAAGCAAGTTTAAGAATTTTGTAAGTGGAAGGTTCGGATACAGAATTATTAGATCACCGTCATGTTATTCCATGACAAAATGTTAAGAATAGAAGACGTATCTCAAGTATTTTTTCCAATGTTTTTGCTTTCCTTCAATTTGAAATCCAATGTATGTTGGAAATGCTGTCCGCCATATTCGCCGTCAATTCTTAGTTTCATCGATGAAAGCTCAAGTGGTTTAGACTCGATTATCGCTGAAATAATTCTTCTATTCTTACATTTATCAAAATTAGCAGTTCAATAAATTGATTGAATTGAGTTTCTGTGTGTCATCGTAGCCAAATAAGCGGTAAAAAACGACAAAAAAGACGGACTTCACGTAGTAAACAAGTCATTGCAGAAACGCTTGCCTTGGTCTTCCCGCGTTCGGGCAGCGCATGCGCACACGTAATGCCATCCTGCTTATCATATATAATCTTAAACTAGTTCACAAAACATTTTTTTTACTTTAACGGCAGAAAAGACAACACAAATAACTGTTTATCAAAACTAAATGTATTGTATAGAGTTCATTAAGAAAAGTACAATTGATGACGTCCCTATTGTCTTTTCTATGCATGAAATATTTATATGTACAACAAATCAAATAAACTATTTTGTTGATTGTTCACATGTGTTTAGACAGCATTATAGATTAGGCATAGATCTTGCAATACGGAACCACCTGGAATGTACTTCAAGGACTGCTGCAGTTGATAGAGCACTGAATCTTTGCTCTCCTTCTCACAAAAAATGATGTACCGACAAGGTATAAGAATTCCTCTCTCTTTGTGCAACAAAGGGGGGGGGGGGGGGGGATTTTAGGGGGAACAGTCAATTTTCGGGAGTACTAAAGGGGGGATCAGTCGTAAACTACAGCATCGAAAGGGTGAATCACTCAAAATTTTAATGTTTAAGAATTCGTGATCCTGGACACTTTATGAATGACGACATCGACTGGCAGAACACCTGATGATTACCTGCCTAGCAAATGTCTAAAAGATCTACATGCCAATAACGCAATTAGCAACGACAATCGGGATTCAATTACGACCTTTTGTTTGACGTACAATGTCAAAGATGACCATGTGGTAGCCTACATCAGTCACTTAAACGACATAAACACCAGAAGAGATATAAGATCTAGAGACACAAAAGAGAAAAAAAGACAATTGGAAGAAAGAAAATACAAGGATTATCAGTGGGAGACACTTATTGAGAGTGGTAAAGTCGAGAAACTAATTGTACGAGAACTAAATCTATACCTAAAAGAACAAGTACTCACAACTTTTGTCCGAAAGGCCGATAAGATCAAGGCTATCCGCTGCCATTTTTACCGGGAGAGAAATCCAGTTGACAATGCAACAAATCAGGAACTGTCAAGCGACGACAAGTCTTATTACAGTGACGATACTAGCTTTTCGATTGACGATGAAAGTTCTAGTGACAATGATCTTGTCATTGCTGATTTAAATGAACATGATCATGAGCATATTCTAAAATATCTTTTGTGCCTGATGAAAGTATCCCCAATATTGTACAAGCCTTTTAAAAATGCACAAAAAAAACATTTATTTTGTATCAAAAATATAGGTACTTATCTAGGAGGGGGGATCTCTGAAATTATCCGTAGGTAGGAGGGGGGGATCACTGCAATGTATATACTGATGAAGGGAGGATCTGCTAAGTTTTTTAAGTGTCCGAACTAAAATCCTCATTCCTGGTTGTATCTATGCAGAGTAGATCAGTCTATGAAACTGTCACTCTTATACCGTGGGAACGGAAGATTTTGATTGGTTGGAATTAAAACATACATTGATGGTTTTGACAGGTAGGAGTTATGACTTCTTTTCGTATTCTAATTTTCACACTAGAATCCAAAATGGACCGGAGTGAGGTATCCCAGTGGCTTTCTAACATATCATGTGGATTGAATCTCGGTGACTTAGCTACGGATCTAGAGGAAAGAGGATTTCTAATCAAAGAATCTCTGAAGTATATAGATGGGTCTGATTTGGACGTTTTTTTCCATCTCCGCGAAAGCTGTCGTACGCCAAAAAGAAAATTAGTGAGATAGAGAAGTTGTCGAATAGTGACTCTATTCAAGGACCTTTATAAACTCAATCTAAAGCATCTCGATTGTCAAATCTGCCATCAACATTTCAAGACATGGGTTATTTCAAGCCCAGCAAAAATTGAGCTACCATACAAGATGTGAATGCAACACCCGCCACCGCTACTTGTCCACCATCTGTGTCGTCGATACCCTTAGTAAACAGATAGCAGTTCCAATAGCCAAGTTGGTTTTCTAGCTAAAAAAGAGGAGAGTTTTTCTGAAGATATCCAGTTTCTAAATGCAAGAATTACAAGTGCAAAAGACCAATATACAAAACTACAGCAAGATGCAGACAGGTAAGATGAAATGGCGCCAAGGCGTGGCAGGAAAACATGCTCAAAATGTCATAAGGCTGGGCATCACAAAGGGCAATGTAAAAACCTGCTTTGCCCTGGAGTATTAACCTGCAATCTAAGAAGCACCCAGAAAGCAAATCTGAAATAACTGAACTTTAAGATCTGATAAAGGGTCCAGAGAAAAGAGCCGAAAAGTCAAGAAATGACTTTTCAAGCTTCAAGTCAACATTTTTTTGCAATTATGAGGCGTTGCCTCAAGAAAGAAAACACTATGAAATATGCTGGTACTGATAGAATTGTGCTAGATCGTGATCTACTTGTCTTAAAGAAGGCGCTAAACGGTAAAGTTCCACTCAATGAGTTCGAAGATTGGAGATGCCGCTAATTATGGAACAGTATAGTAGAAGAAATATTTCTCCCTTTTATAACAATGTTTAGGGAAGTGAGTTTGTTAGTTGTTTTACTGTTTTGGTCATATATTGACGATAGGCCTTTATTTCTCGCCTTATATTATACTTGAGTATTTACAAGCGAGGGCGGCGGTTCAAAGTGGAGTGAATTTAGCCATATTAAGCAACTTTATTTTTCTTGTTAATTACGATCATTGTTATTGGTTATATATACGACAATCATGAATAAAGTTTTGTGTTATACGTTTATTATAGTGATTTAATACATATAATACTATAATCAGTCGCTTGCCGTGAAGCCGCTTGGAAATTCATGCATGCTCAAAAAAGAAATGTAAAATGGCTCCATTTATTTGCAGCAAGAAAACGTATCAATCATGATGAGAAATAATCGAATAGATATGCAGTCGTATCATATAAACGGCGGTTTCAAAATATGATGGGTTCAATTGGACGTACCTTTTCTTAACTCAGGACTTGATGAATGTTTTAAAATCATAAGTCAAAAAGTTTCAATGCCACTAGAAAAAATCAGGATGCAACGCAGGCTATCTAGAACGAGATTTGGAAAGTTTCTTTCGTTGTGCATGTTGAATCGTTCGATCAGAACTTTCAGTCTATGAGAATATATAAATTAAGTTTTTTGCCCTCTGTAATCTGATTGGTCGAGTTGCTGCAGTTCGAAATACATTGTTTTCATTCTCGATTGTGATTGGCTGACGTTGTCTAAGTGTCCCCGGTTTTAGTAGTCACACTGTAAATTGTGGATCTTTGAGGCAAGGATGAATATAGCATATCAATTCTCTAGGGATGTACCTAACTTTCACATAGGAATCATTAGACATAATATCAACTGCAATGGCATTGCTGTCATGTACGTTTTCTGGTTCAGCCATCAGTCGGGTATACACATGCCTATTGTATTCGTACATACAGTCAAAGGCGTTGTCCAGAGCTTTCTGTCTATCTTTTGCATAGCAAGATCCCAAAACTTTAAAGGGTTATGTGTGAAGGCTAACATCTTAATTTGGATGAGGGTCTTCTTGATCAGTTGTGCTATCTTCAGAGTCACTAGCATTGTCACCTACATTTAGCTGTTGCACCTGGTTAGTGGTGTTGGTAGTTTTCCATAGCACAAGACAAGTTTTCCCTGACAAATTTATCGAAACGTAGTACATACAGCATGTCCTTTTTTAAGTTGTTGATGCATTTTGGTATAACTGTAACACAGTATTCTCACTCCTATTTGAGATCTTAACTCTGACTTCATGAAATTGCAATGTCATTACAGGAAAACATGGAATGGTCCATTCAATATTGCTTTTAGTGTCAATGTATAATATCTCTACCTCCAGGTCACAATTGTTGTCTTCGGTTTGGGTGTCTAAATATAAATAAATACAAAAAACTAATCTACATGGCCTGCAAGCAGAAATAGTTTTTCTGCTCTGTAGGGATAAGCATAGGCTAAACCTAACTAACACTTGTACAGTAATCCAAAACAGAGGGCAAAAACACCTTTGCTTGTAGGGTAAAGCAACATGTAATCTCACTGTAAGTAACCATTTGGTTTAGGGATTTCACTTAACACTAAAAACAAAACAAAACTATCGAGGGACAACAAAGGAGGAAAATGAAAATATGTTTTGCTGATATATGAATTCATTTCACAGGTTACAGTGAAAACACCTGTGAATTGTTTTGCTCAAGTGTTCCCACTGTATGTGAAAAACTCTAGGATAATAGCATGACACAGGTCAAAGATTCATGTAGATAGTAATCAAGTCATGAATTAAAACAAAGATCGTGAACAAAGCAATAAATGTGTGATAATCAGTGAAAGAACAAGTTGTTTTTATTTTGAAATTGACAATATCGGTTTCGTTTTTGCAAGTTTAAAAAGAAATTTAAAACCATGTTTGGAAGAATAAATCGAGCCTTCCATCCTCGATAAGAACGCTTCAGTAGGTTTGGCTGTAACAGCTTTATCAATGGAGATTATAATTCTTTCTAATTACATTTCAGTACTGTTGGCATATAATGGTTATGTGTACAATTATCCACTTCTGTGAAATTGAGAAAAAGTTAGGACTTGAAAAACTATTTACTGCATACTTCCCATCTGCCAATTACCAGGGTATATTTTCATTGCAAAAATTCAAAGGCATATATTAAATAAATTTGACATTTCGAACAACTCATGCTAATAAAACTTTGAATATTTAGCCCACAGAGCTTATGAAGATGTCAAGGCCATGAGAAAGGTTGTCTTTGGAACGGAAATAAAAGATCATTTAACTAACATGAAATTGAGATCCTTCACAGAGCAGGAGTGCGTACAAATTAATGTTCAAAGTTCGAATCGTCTCTAAAAAAATTAGTGTACAAATTAGGTAAACTTATGTCAGTAGCCACAGCAAAAACAATGGCAAAAAATGGTATTGACTACGAGTTTTTGCGTAGTCTATATATGAATAATGTTAATTCCAAAGTATCCTTTTTAAGAGAATTACATCGAAAAAACGTCTCAAGAATATGTCAAAACAGGTTGGTCAACCATTTCTATAATAGACTGTGAATTGTAGATACGAAATAATAAATTAGAATATGAGTTGTAAATAGTATTTATCAATTATAGAAGTCTTCACTTAGCCTAAACAATTTTTACGATGTACCGTGTAAATACAATACGTCAATAACCAAAAAAGAAGAACCATAATTAATTAAGGATAATGTCTGACATATATTGTTTAAATGTAGATAGTATAATAAATTGTATATAGGCTTCATTTTTAATTGTAGAAAAAATATATATAAACATCAAATCAATTCATTAATGTGCCTGAACTGTACATTATTTTGCAATTAAGGGCCATTTTTAATAATATATATATGCCTGATCAAGAAATGCTACATTTTTATTTTCAGAAAATTCCATCGATTTGATACGATCATATTTTGATAAAAGAAAGAACAGAGTCAGGATGGGTACAACAATGAGTGAATGGAAGCCTGTAGGAAAGAGATGTCCCCAAGGCTCATCATTTGGACCGCTTATGTGGAATATCTTTCAAAATGATTTACCAAGGGAAATTGTGGAGGCAAATATATCTATGTATGCCGATGATCACCAAATATATGTGGCTAGTGAGTCATGTAAAATATTGGAAGAGAATCTTATCGAAAACGGAGAAAGGATGACAAAATGGCATGTGGACAATATGCTACAAGTAAACTTTGATAAATACCAATGCATGGTGTTAGGACATAAGAATAAGGAAAAAACATTTGCATAGAAGGTGAAAACATAGAACAATCTAAATCAATCAAAATACTGGGTGTCTGTCTTGATGAACAATTAAATTTTAGTCAACACATAAGTGAGATTTGTAAAAGGGCTAGTAAGCAAGTCTGTACAAGTCAGCGATTTTGCCCAATTTAACTTACTGCCACCTAGTGTGGCATTTTTCCAGAGCATCTGATAGGTGTAAGTTAGAAAGATTACAAGAAAGGGCATTACGCGCGGTCTATAATAACAAATCAGATACATATGGCTCACTATTGTAGAAAGCCAATTTAACAACACTTTATGACAGAAGGTTACAGGACATGCTCATTTTAATGTTCAAGGTAAAAAATGGATACATTAGAGATTTATTTCAAGTAAATAATGAAGATAGAAGATACAATTTAAGGAACTCAGATTGTAGATTACCTAGTTACAACACAGTCACTTATGGAAAGCATTCTATTAAATTTCTAGGGCCATTATTATGGGCTAAATTAACTAAAGAGTAAAGAAATATGTAAACATTAACAACTTTCAAAAAAATGATAAGAAAGAAAGATATATCAGTTGTTGTAGAGGGCTGTGGTAGGGACTGCTATCTTTGCCAATCATAAGCATTTTAGTAATCATTTTACTAATTGGCCAGTAACAAAACGAGAAAAGGACTGGGTACTAGTTTGCCTAATTAATGTAAATAAGAAACAAACCTCATAGTTAAAGAGAGCACATCAAGATATGTTAGATTCCTGAGTTTGGTTGCATTTGGTTGTTTTCTGACCAAGATACACCCTCATAAAAATGCCTAAAAATAGAAGGAAATGTATGTTTTGGAAGGACGCCTGTCCTTCCAATCCATACATTTCTTTGTAATTTTGGGCAGTTTTGAATGGCTGTAACTCACTCAATATCCAATCAAAAGCAACAAATCTCAGGAATCTTACATATCTTGACCTCATCATATATATTATGAGGTTCAATTCTTAATTACATTAATTAGGGAAACTAGTACCCAGTCCTTTACTGGCCAATATTTTAAAGTTAAGCATTAGAAGATATTTTCCGTGTTTCTATTCTCTGTTAGAAACACGCGGGATTGTTGGGAGAACACGAGAAAGATTTTGAATCACAAGCTGAAAGCGAGTGATTCAAAATCTTTTCGAGTGTTCTCCCAACAATCCCAACAGAGAATAGAAACACGGAAAATATCTTCTAATGCTTTTATAAAATAACAACAACAGATAATAACGAAGATATAAAGCTAAATTGCATTTAATGCCCTTGTTCACACAACAAATTCTTCTAACGTCGTCAAATGACGACGTACCAAGCAAAAAACGTACCAAACTTGTCAAAAATAATTTTCAGTGCGATGAAAAAATCGACTTTATTCTTCACAAAATGTCAATATAAAGACCACAACAAACGATGATCAAGTTTACATGGATTTAAAAGTGGATTTCAGAGTTCAACTACATTAGAAAAGTCTAAATCTAGCTAAAATCGTGAGCAAAAACACTTCAATTTCACTGAAATGTGCTTTGCTCAAAGCCGTGTGTTCACGCTTCACTTTGTCTATCTTGCAAGTTGATAAAATTCTGCCTATTTCGCTTCTGAAGTGGAAACTCTGACTTGAATTTGTGGAACTCTGGAACTCTGTGACCGTTTGAGCTGCATGTAAGGTTTCAAGAAGAATAACAGGAGAGTTTAAGTAAAAGAATGCTTGACGAACGACTTTACCGAGAACTGAAGCAAGACGAAGGAAAACTTTCCCTGTTTTGATGTACATGTAAGTTATAAAGCTTGTAGCTTTTGCTGAAGTATATTTTTCTACTATTGTGCAAATTCAATGACATCAAAATGATTTTTTGTATCAGTCTTTGTACATATTTAGGAATTAAAAGTGCTTTTACGGTAGACAAAATAGTGTTGTGATCTAATTCTTGTCGCGATTTGAATTACTTTGAGTATTGCTGTCAACTCAGATTTAATATTTTTACAAGTTTAAAAGTGTTAAAGACTTTTTAGTTCGTGACTTCTGAGGTGGTGAAGGCCGTCGAAGTCAAAATTGACACAAAAAATGTGTTTTCTTGATTAGACGACACGATTTTGTATTTTTACCGAAAAATCAAGCGACACTCCGCTTGAAAACCGTGTTTCTATGCTCTTATAGAAACACGGTTTTTCGCACGTTTCAGCCAATGAGAGCGCGCGTTATATAATGGTTATTTTATAAATAGTTTTTATTGTTGATATATAAATATTTTATATCATATTGTAAATAGATATTTTAGGTAGTATAATCAATTGTAAATATTATATTTTAAGATATTAGTTAGCTAATTAATTTTCTTTCATATTGAGTATTGTAATTTATATTTTAATTGTGTCCCCAATTAGTGCCATTAGGCGCTAGAACGACTAGACACTTTAATAAATACAATACAATACAATACTTTTTTATTTATACCTTGCACGAATTTACAATTTTTTTTACAATATATAAAATACAATAAGATATAATTTTAGGTATTGGTCCTAACTAATAACTTAAAAGTTAATGAGTTGTTAGGGCCATAATCTGTTATTCATTATAATATAAAGAAGAGGAATGACAAAAGAAAAGGAAAAGCCCACAGCACAGCACAAAAACACGTTCTCATACACACATACACACACAAAAAAACACACACACAATCTACAAAATTATGGCAAATTAGAAAAACTGTCCCTTACCAGAATAGAAGTAATTTTTCATAAATAATAATTAGTATGTATTCAGCATTTTTGCTTTAATACTGGCTTTAAATTTTTTGAAGCTGGTATTCCTTGTATCTTCCTCAAGTGAATTCCAGATTTTTGTACCTACAAATTTAATATTGAATTTGCCATAGTTTGTTTTTGCTTTAGGGAGGTAGAAATTTTGTTTCACTGCTGATCTTGTTTTATAGCTGTGTATTTCATTAACATGTGTAAAGAAGTTTTAAAAATTACACGGTAAATTATTGTTTTTAAACTTGAACATAAATATTGAAATACAATAATCAACAAGATCAGGTAGTTTAAGAATATTTAAGTCTTTAAATATAGGACTTGTATGGGCATTAAAAGAAGAAAAGGTAATCAGTCGCAGAGCCTTTTTTTGCAGTACAACTATTGGCTGTAAAGTGGTTTGATAGGAATTACCCCAGACCAAAATTCCGTAAATCAAAAATGGGTAAATTAGAGCATAATAAAGATTGATAAGTACAGGAGTAGTGACATAATAACGTAATTTTGATAGTATTCCTATATTCCTTTTGATCTTTTTGGATATGTACTCTACATGATCTTTCCATGATAAATTACTATCGATGCAGACGCCAAGATATTTGATACTCTTTTCATGTTTTAACGTTTTGTTATTTAATTTAAGCTCAAAATTTGTGGTGATTTTCTTTTGTCGTGAATGAAATATGACGAAATTAGACTTTTCAATGTTCAGTGATAATTTGTTTGCGCATAGCCACAAGTGAATGTTATTCAACTCAGTGTTTATATTTTGTTGTAGAGCTTTTATATTTTTATTTCTGTAAAATAAATTAGCATCATCTGCAAATAAGTGAAAATCGAATAAAGAAGAGCAAAGATGAAAATCATTTATATAAATTAGAAACAAAATCGGTCCAAGGACAGACCCTTGTGGAATTCCTGTTTGGATTGTTACTAGATCAGAAGTAGAGTTATTAATAGTGACGAATTGTTTACGATTATTAAGATAAGAAGTGAACCATGTCTTAGCAATTCCTCTGATTCCATAGTATTCTAGTTTTTCTATTAGTATTTTGTGATTGACAGTGTCAAACGCTTTACTAAGATCTAAAAAAATGCCACAAGAATAATCAGAATCATCTATTGCAGTTTGTATTTTGTCTATAATGCTAAGGATTGCATAATCAGTCGAGTGGTTACTGCGAAAACCAAATTGGTTATCACATAATATCTTGTTTTTCTCTAGAAATATTGTTAAACGGTTGGCCATAAGTTTTTCAAATAATTTACTAAATATAGGGAGTAACGAGATTGGACGATAATTCGATAAAGAATACTGAGAATCTTTTTTGTGTATAGGTATTACATTAGCTATTTTCATAATATTTGGGACTACTCCTTGTGAAAAACAAATATTAAATATTTCTTGGAGTGGTTTGGAAATTATAGTTTTTAATATTTTAAGGACTTTAATTGGGACACTATATGGTCCTGTTGATTTATTGCATTTAAGACTAGATATCTCTTTCTCTACCTCAGCATCAGTCACAGGGAAAATATAAAAACTATTGGTTGAAGGTGATTTAAGGTAGTCTTGAGGTGTTTTGTTAACATGTTCAATACTATTTTCCAAGTTTGCACCAATAGAACAAAAGTATTTATTAAATTCGCTAGCTATATTCTTAGGATCTGTAATGGAAATATCATTTACGTTAATTTGTTCAATATTCTGATTTTTCTTTTGTTTATAATTTACTATTGTTTTAATTCCGGTCCATAACCTTTTGCCGTCCTTTGAGTTTTGTGAGAAATAATCATTATAATACATCTTTTTACTGATCTTTAGGAGGTGATTAAGTTTATTTCTATAGTTTTTAAATTTGCAAAAATGATATGTTGATTCAGTTTTAAGATATTTGCGATATAATTTATTCTTTATATTAATTGAAGTTTTAATTCCACTTGTGATAAAGTTTATGTATGTATGTATTTTAAATCTTTAATTTTGACTTATAGTTCCCAAGCCGGCAAGAAAAGATCTTCATTATCAACAAGGATATCCAAGTTGATACACAAAGTGGGAAACTTCTACCCAAAGACGAGAAATTTGTTTTGATTCCACAATCAAAAAGTCCAGGTGCAGTATATGTGTACATATTATACAATTGAAAACATAGTTGAACATATGCAGTAGCAAAAGTTGTGACAAATGTGTATTTTAAATTTTACAATATTTGTTTTCTGTTAATTTTAAGGAAGAGTAGAAACATGTGTTGAGGTCCAGAAGTCTTTGTTGGCAATCTACATCTATAGGAAGAATGTGCAAGACCTGAAGGCGTTTGCCAATGACCCTGCCGACTTCTCTATTTTCCTGCATCAGCCAGTGAAGAATGACATCACAAGTGAACGTGTTCACCATAGGGAAGACCACAACCATTTGCTAAAGCGTATTGCAAACTGCATAAGGGAGGGTCTAATTCCTGGTGTCAATTCAAGATTTCTGGATGCTGCTTTGCATGGTGCATCATCGGGCCTTACCTATGAAGCACTCACTGGCAATAACAAACAGTCAGTGCCAGATTGTGAACGCCTGGTTTCACCTGGAGTGTTTTCATTCCTGGAGCGTGTTAGTCATCACAGTGGTGCACATGTGTTGAGAACGATCCACAACTGGCATAAAGCAGTCGAAGGCAGAGGTTTGAGTGAAGATGTAAGGGCAGTGTATAACAGAGCAATGAAAATTTGGATTTTAGATGACTGCATGCCATGGCACAAAGACAACCCAGACTTCTCAATAATAGATGTCAACAGGTACTTGAATAATTGATTTCTATACATTTGGTTATTACATTCTTCAATATGCATTTCCTTACAGTGAGGATACTCAAACCGTGACCACTTGACTTTTTTCATGTTGTTATTTTCTGAACTTGATACTGCTTCAAAACCTCTAAAAATCAAGCAGTTAGTTCAAATGCACCGTGTTGTGTTCAAAATATATCATATATCAAATTTATTATATGGCTACAATAGTACACATGCTCTGATTGGCTGATTTCCGGTCTGAAATTTTACCCAATTTTTGTATTTGATCAAATCAAAGAGTTGTTTGTAGGCTGGTTTTTGATTCATAATAACTATGTCACTTCAATCTTTCAATTTTATTGAACTTTGTCGAGCTTTCGGCTCACGGAGCCATCATCAGGACTGAATAAACGTTACAATTAGTAATTCATCATCACAACAACAAGCGCGCGCTCAAGATATCTCACGTAATGAGCGTGTGCTTGTATAATAATATCCAATATATATAACAATATCCAGCGTCACCCCAATGACCAACAAAGTGTGTTGGCATGGCTACGAGAGTGGGAAACCTGCAAAGAAATGGACAATCCCATACTGTACTATAAACTTCAAGGTGTAAAAGCTGAAGAAGGGTATGATTTAGCCAAAGATTTTTTATTGTTGTACAGTCACCATTTCAAAAAATATTGTGGAGAAGTGAAAAGTGCCTTTGTGATGACAGACATGGCTGAGCAATATTGGAGTCATGGAAAACCGGCCTGCAAAACTAGTGTGCATATGGCATGTTGACAAAGCCTGGAAAGAAGAGCTGAGAAAAAAAGTTTGTGATGCCGAAATTGAAAGTGGCATATATAAGATGCTACGAACAACTTTGGAGCAAACCAGCGTCGACCAATTCCAAAAATGCCTAAAAGAGCTGCAAAACCGTTTGGCACCTGGTTCCAAAACACAGCATTTCCATGATTACTTTTGTAAGGAGTGGGTGACTAAACCTCTCCAATTGGCCTACTGTTACCGCTTGGAATACAACATTAACACCAACATGTTTGTTGAAGCATTCCATAGTGTATTCAAGCGCATCTACCTTGGTGGAAAAGTGAACAAATGCGTGGATAAGTTCATTCGTAGCAAACATTTGAGGGTCTAGTATAGAAAACGAAGAGCAAAACGACGTACAGGATAAACACCATAAGTGACCGCCATAGATGTAGTCTGGAAATGCCATTATCTCAAGTGCAAGTCGTTGAGGTTGACAAATGGAGAATAACATCTAGTGATCAAGTTGCCCTGAGGAAAGGTATGAGATGGTCTGTTCAGAATGCCAAATATGCATTCATATGTTTGTGTGTAACTGCACATCATTGCTTTCTCGTTAAAAACTGTTATTTTAAACTGAAAAACATAAAAATATTTTAGAGGGAAGTCTACCACCATATTTGTTCTTGCAGATGGACAACTGCTACAAGGAGTGCAAGAACAGGTTTATTATGGCATTTATGGTATTTATGGCATATCTTTTAGTACAAGAAGTCTTCAAAGAGGTATGAAACGTATATGCTAGTATTTCGTATATTACAGACAAGCAATTTCTTCAAAGTTCTTACTCCTTCATTTATTGAAGATATATTTGTCTTATCTTATGGTAAATTATTATCAATTTGAATTATGATCATTTACATTTTATCAATATCATCGCCTTCAACATTATCATTATCATTATCATTCAATACCATTATCACCAAATATTGTGTTTAAGTTTTTCAGTAGAATTTCACTGAGACTCCTCAACAGAATTATTATGACGCTCCCTGAACTGCATGATACAGTCAAGGCCTCTTACAACCCTGTTCCGGAAAGCCACGACTTAAAATTCGTCTACGACATTTCTGGGTGGTTGGACAAGCACATCACCCCACTAAAGAACCATGTATACCCCCACGCGTTCAAGTTCTACCTTGGACGCGATAAGAAATGTAGAATGGTATACAAGAACTGGACACAAGACGATACTTGGCAACCACCCAAAGAGTACATCAAGCTCCTTGAAAAGCCGTTGAAAGGAATACCGACATTAATGCCACCTAACGTTGGAAAAAAAAACACCAGATTGACCTAGCTGAACTGCAAGGTAAAGTTAAGTCAAGTTCCCACAGAATGACAAACGAGGAAATTGCCTGGTGGACCTTTTTTATCAAACAAGAGAAGACAAACCGTCAGCTGTTGGATCAAATGACACCCAAACAATTGGAGGATTTGGGAAGGAGCAACTGGCCATTAACTAATTCTTTAAGGAAGTACAATCCCGCCGTTCTCAAGACTTATTTGCCGGAAACGGAAGAGGAAAGAAGGCAAAGAGAGGAGTTGGAAGGGCTCCTTAGCAGACAAAAATACTTTCCTCCACTAAGTAAAAAGAAAAAAAGAAAAAACAGAAAATAATAACCATATAATTATTCACACTAATAATAATGAACAAACAGTAAAATAGTAAAATAAGTAAACTAAGTAATCATTAATAACATACCTAGGATAAAAGTGTAAACTACTTTAAACTAAATTATAATAGTTTTGCCTCGCAAAACGTCACGATCTCACAAAAGACAAGTAAAAATCACTTCTGCTTACAGTACTCGATTCTGAGAATGGCCTCTCAGAAAGTATCCTCTTTTTCTATCAGTCCAAGGTAGAAAACGATATGGAGAAGATGGATAGCATGTCCAACGAGTTAGAAGAACTGCTTGTTAAGTCGTTCAAAGTAGTCTTTGAAAACATATTTTCAGAGCATAACAGCGACGAAAATATAACATAAAACTTAATGACAATGCCAAAGAGGCATTTTTCAAGTTTGCAAAACCTCAAGAAAAAATTGTGCCATCATCACAATCCAATGCACCTGTACATGCGGATTCAAAATGCCACAATGCCAAAAGCAACACTCAAGTCCTCCAAGTTGCACTTAGTGTGCACGTCTTGTATGAAAGACTAAAAAATGCTGAAAGACTGGCGGAAAGAGTCCTCTTGTTCTACCAGAAGAGGACTGAGAGAGACCTCGAAGAAATGGCTGAACTGTGTGTAGAACTGAATGAACTTCCTCTCAAAAACCTTAACACAGTGTTGGAACAGATATTTGCGGAGCACAGCAATGATGAACAGATGAAATGCACCTTAAGCCCAAGTGCTTGCGACAGCATTATGCCATCTCAGAATTCTGCGTGTCAGATGCAAGGTAATACAAAGTGCCAGCATTCAAAGCGTTTATTCCCATGTTCTAAGGATAGCTTTGAACATGCACATTCTGTATGAAATACTTCTCAAGTCTTTAAGCCACCAGACAGGGCCTATTACAAAACTTTATTTTTACGATAGAAAAGGAGATCAAAATACAGTTAATTTGGGGTTTATTCATCGTAGGATCGTGTATCTATCAAATATATATGGACAGATAAATACATGTGAGTATTAGTGGTTTATTTCATTTACTGACAAACATTTTCCACGTCCACAAACAAATACTCTCCGTCAGTCCGACGGTGCTTCGATGTGAAGGGTCAATAAGTCAGAATTGGTCGGAATTTTTTTCAGTGTTGAGGAGTATATTTCCCAAGGAAAAGATCAAGAAATCGTTGATCCAGACCCAAATCAAATATTTACGAAGAGAAAGTTAAGCAAACAAGGAAAACTACCCGATGATTGTACTGCTACTACAGCTACCTCTACTCGTACTCAAAACTACACCAAGTTGAAATATCCTGAAGATAGCTGGACAAACTCCCTATCGAAAATGCCTTTCTTTACAAGAGCAGAGATTGATAACCACATAAAGGAAAGTGGAAAACGTCTTGGAAGTGCCAATAACCATTCTGTGCCAACGAGTTGGAGAAAAGGAAAAACCTTTCTAGAAGATGAATACTTGAAGGACATAGAATGTTCAAGTGATGACCACTACTTCTATTTTCGATGTCAATGCTACCACTGGTTCAAAAAAGTGACAAACCACACTCTCTGAAGCTGGCATTGTGTATAATTACAGGCGAAGTTATTCACTCTGTTTGTTCATGTGTAGCTGGGAAGACTATGCCTCATGCTAAAATTTTGCAAATATTCTATGTACAAGAGCAAAACAACACTAGACTTATCTAATGAAAATGATCAAAATTCACAGATGCCCTGCACATCAAACCTTCAGAAATGGCACAAAACAGGACAAGGAGAACCAATTGTTCCACAACCGGTCATGGACATTATAGTTAATAAAACAAAACTGGAGGATGTTGAACATGAGACTGGCGTTAAATGCAGTCTTTATGAAGCAAGGCAAAACCCACAGATAGATGAGAGTGAAGTTGATGAGTTTAAACAAACTTTAAAGAACATAAATCCTAAAATGGGCTTGGCTCAATTAAAATCAAGCAAACCTGATAATTTAACTGACACAAAATATGGTAAAAGCCCTAAGGGGTCCTATCTAAGTTATCAGGTCTCCAACTTTATTGTAGACATGGACATAAGCTGTATTCCACGAAAAGAAGAAACCGTGCCTATAGAGGCTTATCCAAGATTTCCCTTAATTAACCTTGAGGAAAACCAAGAACATGACTTGGCTGATTTACAGCAAGAATTTGTAAGCTCCCTTTCTCTGTCTGAACACAAGATTAATGAACTCGAAAAAAAATACCAGGGGACAGGCCAATTGTGAATTGTGGAAGTGTGAAAGGAAATACCGATTTACAGCTTCAAGGTTTGGTCAAATTTCAAGTCGTAAAAGAAACCATGATACATTTTCGACACAAATGAGGTATCCAAAAAATGTCAAGTCAGTCTACACCGCGCATGGTATTAAATATGAAGGGACAGTAATTCATGAGTACTTGCCGTACATGGACAGCATAAAGAAACCAATTGATGTTTACAAGTGTGGTTTTGTTGTGTACAAGAAAAAGCCCATCCTGGGCTGCTCACCAGATGGCAAGGCAATAGACTCAGGGTCAACTGAGCCTTTTGGGATCATTGACGTAAAATGTCCACAAACAAAGTTTCTGGTTACCCCCAAAGAAGCTTGTTCGGATGCCAATTTATTTTGTTCCCTTTCTGATGGGCATTGCAAGCTGGAAAGGAATCATCCGTACTATGCACAGGTCCAAGGGCAAATGACCATTACAGGCACAAAATGGTGTAACTTTGTTGTGTACACTAAGAAGGGTATGTCTATTGAAAGAATGCCTTTTGATCTTCAATATTGGCAAGAACTGGAGGATAAACTTGTTTTTTTATTTTTATCATCATTTTATTTCTTTTGCTGTAGATGATTTCTCAAAAGGCTCTACAGTTTCAGTATAGTAAAATAATGCCTGAACGATGGTTATTTTATAGTGGTCCATATTTAAAATTATTACATCTGTAATAGAATTGACAGTGAAATAATATTAACAGGTTCCCATTTAAATCTGTACTTTCCCATTTAAATCTGTACTTATGCAAATGTTGTTGATGTGTGCTAAACACACAGATCAACCAATCAGAGGATATCATTTCTTAAGTGGACTTCTCCGATTGGTTGATCTATGTGTTTAGCACACATCAACAAAATCTGCATAAGTACAGATTTAAATGGGAAAATACAGATTTAAATGGGAACCTGTTTATTATGAAAATGCATTATTACCACATGTATCTGATTGGTTGGCTTGTGAGAAACAAGCCATTATTATATGGAAATTTTTAAAATCATATTTGTTTACATGATTGCAATAGAGTACAAATACTAAAAGTGTGCAACAAATTGCACTATTTAACAGTAAATATTGTTGATTGAACAATAGAAAACAATAGAATTAGCATAATTTAGCAGTATTTTCTGGCATTTATGTTGCACACTTTTAGTGTTTGTACTCTATTATTGATCTTGTGCTACAGTATATCAGTAGTGTTAATTTAGTACAAAAGCAATTTGTATATAATTATGGGCAAAGTTGTCTTTGTGTTGACTTTTGTGTTTTTAAATAGCCATATTGCCAACCGTGATGCTTTACAATTAGTTTTTATTTTTAAAACAAACTGGTTTTGAAAAAATACAACCGCAAACAAATACAATGATTTTAGAAGGTAGCGGATGGAAATTTGGTTGACGATAATTCAAAATAACTAATTTAATTTCTGTATGTGAGAAAATTGAGTTACGACTGCGAAGCATCACAGTTGGCTATGTCCCTTTGATATACATGTAGAGTGAAGTCACTTAACCTGTGAAATAGATATTAGACTAATACACCTTAGCAGTCTCTAATTCCATTGTTTTCTTTTGAGTCTATTTGACTATTACACCTTGACTATTTAATTTTGTTTCATGAGTTAAATGTCTTCACTCTAACTGGACAATACTAAAAAAATACAAATTATTAGGAACTACTATTTCACTAGTACAATGATTTTAGTAAACCTGGCTACTACTAATTAGCCAAAAAATGTTTTGTTGTCTGAAACATACTTTAGTATTGTCATTTAAAGGGATCCCTTTACAAAAAATGAACTTGAACTTATATGGTGACAAAAATTATGCTGATTTCAAATATATATCAAAAATTGTCATCAGACGATTTTTCGCGCGGATAAAAAGGTTTAAAATGTGAGAAAAAATATTTTTGGGATCCCTGTGGCACCTTCTGATGACGTCATGTTGCTCCCAACGATGGGAAATATATATGAATATAACTATAAATATCGTGCGAAAATGGCTCTGCCTAATCCTATTGTGCAAGAATTCCCCAAAGAATGAATATAGGTTCTTGAAAAAAATACCTTTCGAAGAATTCCGAAGTAGATGCTATTTTTATCCACTTTTTTGAGATAAAATGATTAAATGACAAATGAAAATTACTCCAAACTTTTTTCTTTCAATGGTTTGAAATTTCTTTGTCCGAAAGTCTGGAGACTTTGCAAATTTGAGCAAAGAACAAAAGTTTTCATTTCATTTTCTAATTTTACAGCGAAAAAAAAGCTTTCTTTTTGGATCGTTGTGAGCAACATGACGTCATCAGAAGGTGCCACAGGGATCCCAAAAATATTTTTTCTCACATTTTAAGCAGTTTTTGCCGCGCGAAAAATCGTCTGATGAAAGTTTTTGATATATATTTGAAATCAGCATAATTTCTATCACCATATAAGTTCAAGTTCATTTTTGGTGGAGATCCCTTTAAGTTAAAATTTTTGCCAGGATCTCTTCTGATCTTAGCCAGCCAGACTTTCTTTAGTGATGCGTCTTTTGGAAAGCTAAAGAAACCAACTTTTTCTCCGCTGGGACCAGTAGTTCCTGTTTGATTACAAAGTGGAACGCAACAATATATATTCGACCGCGAAGCCATGTTTATGATGCCCGCAGTATCCTTAAATGCCTCGTTCCAGTGCTCGCCCCATTCTCTTTCAGAGGGGCAGCCATTTTATTGACATCGGTGTATAGGAGAATTGGAAAAGCCAAAGTGTGACGTCACACTTCGGTACTCTAATACTGTTCTTTATTTTGGTTTTTACGGGAAAACATTTCAATATAAGCGGTCAGCGGTCGTGGACGAAGATGGCTGTTCGTTGAAATGCTCGTCCAAATTGATTTTATTTTCTTCTCGTATGTGTGTTTATTTTGTCTGTTCGTGTTAGCATCCTTAAAAGCGACTAATGATACTTATTATCAATGGAGTTAAATTCTAAAGAGTTTAAAGAGCTTTTAAAGACCACTCTTGATGAAGGTATTGACTCGAAGCTGGATTCAAACTTCTCTTCAGATAAATTCAAATCTATACTGGACAAGACTCTTGACTCTAAACTGAAGTCTTTAATTGACTCAGTGCAATTCATCAGCCAACATGATGAAATGTTCAAGAAATTTAGCAGTTTAGACGAATCATGCAAGATCTTGAAGAAGGAGAACCAAGTTCTAAAATCTGAGGTGTTTAACTTAAGAAATGAGATCTCGCAAAGTAGTAGTAAATGGCCGATTCCAGGACAAAATGACTTTTTTCACCTTACGCATACCAAATACCATACGTAAGCACCTCTAAAACACCACAAACATGCCATTCTATTGAAGGTGATTTTTTCAAAAAAGGGGGCGGCAAAAATGGGAGGAGCCTATTTCATGAAAAAATTATTAAAGAAATTTCCGGGAATTTACTGTCAATCAAATTCTGGGAATACCACGTCATCAAATTATGGTATTATTGCGTGACCAAATATTGCGTGACAACAAAGGCTAAGGTCAAAGGTCAAAAGGTCAAACAAATCACATGATCAACATTCCTGAAATTCCTGATGCGTTTATTCTTTAAAATTTAAATTTAAATAATATATATAAGAAAATGTCTTCAAACCGATATAAAGAGAAAATACATAATAATAGTATAACTGAAAAAATGTCTTCAAACCGATATAAAGAGGAAATAATTAGTAATAGTATAACTGAAAAAATGTCTAATAATATAATGGATCAACCGATACCAGAAATTAATGTACCGATTTTAAAACCTGTGAAAGCAACAAAAACGGTACATACAACGCAAAATACAGCTGCTGCAGTTCAGCATCAATTAAATAAATTCGCAGATTGGATTATGTCATATATTCCACCAACGATCAAAAAGCCTATCAATGATCATGTCGAGGTTTTGAAGAATAAGATAAACGATATTTACAATAACCTTAGAACAAATGTTGCGGGTAATAAAACAAAACCTAACAAAGCAAACACTAACATCCCAATGAAGGAGTCTGCGTTGAAAGGATTTGTTACATCATATAGAATAAAAGGGACTGATAAGACAGATCCAAAATCATTTCTAACGAATAATAAACAGAATGTCATAGACATGTTAAAACAACAAGAAAAACCAATCAAAATGAAACTTTTATTAGAGATTGAATTTTACAAGATGAATAAGAAAGAGAAAGTATATTCATACGGGTTTTTTCATAGTAAAATAGAAATTATCACAGAAGCAACTAATATAGAAGAGGTTTACAATAGACTAACCGATAATATTTTAGAAAAGGTAGACAACTATCAAAATAAAGGTTCAGGATGGATATTCGAAAATATAGTAAATTTTGATATTCATGTTGATAAATATAATCCTATAGCAGCAAAATCATATATTCCTCTACCAGAAAAACTAAAACGAAAAGAAGCTATTGTTAACATCAAAAATGATGATAATTTATGCTTCAAATGGGCTGTCACATCAGGAGTATTTCCTATTAAAGTACATCCTGAGAGATTATCCAAAAAATTAAAAGCAAATGCAGAAAATCTAAACTGGGATGGACTTGAGTTTCCAGTGCAGGTTGATAAGATTGGAATCTTTGAAAATAATAATCCTAAATACGCGATTAACGTGTACTCTTATGATAAGGATGTAACACCAATTAGAATTAGCGAAAACAATAATCGTGAACAAACGATTAACATTCTTCTGATATCAGATGATAAAACAAACCATTACTGTTTGATCAAAAGTATGTCTAGATTAATTAATTCACAAACCAGCAAAAACGGGCATGTTAGATTCTATTGTGAGCGCTGCTTGTTATCATTTAAAACACAACAATCATTAGACAATCATTCAGATTATTGTAATAATCATGAGGCTGTTAAAATAAAATTACCAAATAAAGGCGCAACACTAGCCTTCAAAAATTACAACAATAGTATGCGTGTACCATTTATAATATACGCAGATTTTGAATCACTAACAGAACCTATATCATCATGTCAACCAGAGGATAATCAATCTTTCACACAAAAATATCAGAAACATACACCAAGCGGATATTGTTATATGATAAAATCCTATGATGATAATCTGTTTCAACCAGAGATTCACACATATACTAAGAAATCACCTGATGTGGATATTTCACAAAGATTTGTTGAAGCAATAGAAAAATCAGTAAGAAACCTGTATCAAAAGTTTAAATATAACAAAAAGGTTGTGATGACAAACATTGATAATGAAAATTATAAAAATGCAACACACTGTCATATATGTGAGAAAGAATTAAACAAGGATAAGGTTCTAGACCATGATCATCTTTCAGGTAAATATCGAGGTGCAGCACATAATGATTGTAATCTAAATTATAAAATTCCTAATCATATTCCAGTTGTATTTCATAATCTAGCTGGATATGATGCTCATCTGTTTATAAAAAACCTAGGAGTGACAGAGGGTAACGTTGAGTGTATTCCTAATAATGAGGAGAAATACATTTCATTCAAAAAAGAGATAGTTGTAGATACATTTACCAATAAGGATGGAAAAAATTGTAATGTAAAACGTGAGATTAGATTTATTGATAGTTTTAAATTTATGAGTAGTAGCTTAGATTCATTAGTTAGTAATCTTACAAAAGAACAATTCAGAAACATGTCTATGTTATATGATGGTAAAAAGTTGGATTTATTATTGAGAAAAGGGGTATATCCGTATGATTATGTAAATTCACTAGACAGATTAAATGAAACTTTCCTACCACCAATAGAAGAATTTTATTCTAAGCTAAATGGCACAAACATTTCAGAAGAAAATTATAAACATGCTCAGGAAGTATGGGATACATTCAAAATTAAAACAATGAAGGAATATCATGATCTATATCTCAAGAGCGATGTTATTCTTCTTGCAGATGTGTTTGAGAACTTTAGAGATGTTTGTCTAGAGAACTATAAACTAGATCCAGCATGGTATTATACAGCTCCAGGATTATCATGGGATGCAATGCTTAGAATGACAAATATTAATCTCGAACTGTTGAGTGATCCAAATATGATCCTTATGATTGAACAAGGAATTCGTGGTGGTATTTCTATGATTTCTAAAAGATATGCTAAAGCTAATAATAAATATATGAATAACTATGATAAGAATAAAAAATCAAAATTTATAAAATACCTTGACGCTAACAATTTATACGGATGGGCAATGTCTGAACCACTACCTACACACGGATTCAAATGGATGAACAAAAAAGAATTGGCAAGGTGGAACAAACTTCCATGCATACTAGAGGTTGATCTAGAATATCCAATCGAATTACACGAGATGCATAACGAATATCCACTAGCACCTGAACGATTAACAATCAATAAGGTTGAAAAACTAATTCCAAATCTTGGTGATAAGAAGAAGTATGTGATTCACCACAAGACATTAAAATTGTATTTATCACTTGGAATGAAATTAACCAAAATCCATAGAGGTGTCTTGTTCAAAGAATCAAATTGGTTGGCACAATATATTAGCCTTAATACAGAGCTAAGAACTAAAGCCAAAAATGATTTTGAGAAGGATTTCTTCAAACTGATGAATAATTCCGTATTTGGGAAAACCATGGAAAATATTCGTAATAGACAAGATATTAGATTAGTAACGAATGAATCACAAGCAGCAAAATTAATAAATAAACCAAATTATAAAAAAAGAACAATATTCTCAGAAAATCTAACAGCAATACATATGGGTAAAACAGAGTTAGTATTCAACAAACCAATCTATCTAGGAATGTCAATCTTAGATCTATCAAAGACGCTTATGTATGAATTCCATTATAATTACATCAAACCAAAATATGATAACAGAGCGCAACTACTATTCACAGATACTGATAGTTTAATGTATGAGATTGACACAGATGATTTTTATAATGATATTGAACAAGATATTAAGACAAAATTCGATACAACCAATTATCCAGAAAATCATAAAGGAATCAAACAGAGGGTCAACAAAAAAGTTATAGGTATGATGAAAGACGAGACCGCAGGAGAAGAAATAGATGAATTTGTAGGTCTACGATCTAAGCTATACGCTTATAAGATAGATGAAAAAGTTGGGAAACGTTGCAAGGGAGTGAAAAAATCAGTAGTAGACAAAACCATTTCATTTGACGACTATAAAAAATGTTTATTCGAAGGAAAAGATGCCATAAGGAAAATGAATGTTATAAGAAGTTACAAACATGAAATATATACAGAAACAGTAAACAAAGTTGCCTTATCAAGAGATGATGACAAAAGAAATATTCAAGCAGATGGTATTCACACGCTTGCATACGGTTATAAAAATATTAATGAAAAAGTAATACATTCAAAAGATGTAAACAAAAAATTGTAAACAAAAAATTGTAAACAAAAAAAGTAGTAAACAAAAATTTAATTCAAAACACTATCAGGTGGTAGCTGTGTATCTTCTGGAACCGTTTGTAATTCCTCTCTAACAAAAGAACGTTTAGGGGCCCCTTCAGAAAGGAAATATAATACAGGTTGATCAGATGATACTATAGATCGAGATATATCATACATCTCCAACGACCAAATAGGGTCAGTAGCACGATGTTTATCACCGCCTTCCTCTTCACCAGGAGCGTATAAATATCTAACTTTCACGCCAGCTGGTAATCTTTCTTCTTTCATACCAACAGGTCTTTTATATTTGAAATCTTTATGCTGCAGTTCTTTCATTTTTATCGATTCTGCAGGCTCTTTTCCAGTAATTCTTTTCACTTCACTATTAATAGATCTTACCACATCAGGTAGTCTATTAACCCATTCACGAGATCTTTCATCTTCCATAAGCATTTCTTGAGCGTACTGATGACTAAAAAGCTTTTCAGCAATAGTCCTATTAGCACGCTCGACCAAAGATTGTGCTTTATGATTTCCAGCTTCTCCTCGTTGAATTTTTATATTTTTATTTTTTAATACTTTTGTTAATTCACCCATAAATTCTGTACCTGGATCAACCATCATTGTTTTCGGCCAATTCAATCGACGGGAATAGATCCTTGTGAAAGCTTTAGTAACTTCTGTTGAGTACTTAGACGTCAAAGGCTCAGCATCAATATATCTACTAGCTATATCAACAACCACCAAAGCATATTTGTAGGTTTTTCTTTTCACAATATCATGTGGTAAGAATAATAGATCTGCTTGATGAATTTTGTTTGGTGTGAAAATATCCCAATGAGGTTTAGGAATATATTCGGGTTTTGATAAATATATCTGCCATAATGCTTGTTTCTCAAGCCATTTTTTTACAACATCTTCTTTGATATCTGCTGCATTTGATAGTTTGGAAATAGCAGAATATCCTTTCCAATAACCTTGTGGGCTATAATAATATTCTGATAATGTTTTGTTCATAATAGGTATAAATATATAATCTTTTATAAGATTATAATGACACAATCAATTTCAGATAAGTTAGATGTAAATCGTGTTTACAAACAAGCTTTTGGATTAAAAGCAGAGAAAACAGTAAATCGTGTAACATTCAACCCAAGCTCAGCAAATCCTGGTGAAACGTTGTATGTTCATATACCAAAGCTATCGGATAATGTTGTATTAGTTCCTGGTAGTGTAGGTCTTATTTTTAAATTAAACAAAGAAACTGGAGCTCATGCTAACAATACAGTTGTAAATAATCTAGGACGAGCTCTTATTTCAAGAATGAGAGTTTTATACGGAGGTGAGATTTTACAAGATACACAACGTATTGATCTATATAACACATATTCCGATTTGTTTTTATTGAAAAACGAACGTGAAAATATGCTAAGAGAAGGTGTTTCATCGTCTAATATGCGAAAATTACGAACAGCTGCAGGTGATAAAGTAACGGCAGATGCATCAGAAGTAGGGCTAGCAGCAGTTTATAGTGATAAATATAGAATACCTATTAATCATCCAATTCTTGATTCACATGGTGTGTTTTATCCAAAATCGTTAAGAAATACCCTATCCTTTGAAATTACACTTCCTGGAAGTTCGGAGATTACTATTACCAGCGATTCATCAAAATCATACGCGTATAGTCTATCAAATATTGAGCTTGAATATGAGTGTATTGTTAGTGATTTTCTAGCACGTGAAGCTCAAGCAGCTTATCAAGTTGGTAGAGGGTTCTATTATGAAAATATTCTTCTCCACAAGACATTCACAATTAATAAAGCCACAACATCGGTAATAAATGAGCATGTTAATATACCAAGACGATCTATGACAGGCATTTTGTGTTTGTTTACTGAAGCATATGTTCTAGGTACAAGAGACTCAGAAAAATTTGTTAACCCAGATATTACTAAAGTAGATGTTAACGTGGATGGTATGCCAAATAAATTATATTCGAAAGGAATGCTACCAACCAATTTTTGGAATTCTATTAGAGGTAGATTTGGTAAAACTGATAATTTAACCCAAAAAGATTTCTATTCTAATAAATTTGCTCTATGGGTTGATTTGAGAACATATCCTACTAATGATATTCATGGTAATGGGATGTTATTGAATAACACAAAAGATGGAGTTAAACTAGAAATTAGAAGAAAAGTAGGTGGTGCTGGTAATATAACATGTTATATGTATGTTGTTGCTGATGCTCTTATGGAAGTTGAAAATAGTGATTTAAAATCAATTATGTATTAAAAAGATTTTTAGTATTATAAAATATAATAAATGGAAGAATTAAAAAGCGAAACACCATTTCACAGTATTATAACCGGCCCAACAAATTCAGGTAAAACAAAATATTTAGTCGATTTATTAAGAAGTTCATATCGGTATGTATTTGAATATATTGTATTAATATGTCCAACGTATTCAAGAAACTCAACGTACAAAGGCTTTGCTAATAACGATCCAAGATTTATTGTTTTATCACCTGATGCTGATAGTGTTGATGAAATCAATGAATTATTATCATGTTGTAAGGAATTGTTTTCAGGTCAGAACACATTAATAATTCTAGACGACTGTGCTTTTTCAAAGGAATTAAAACAACGGTCTAATAAGTTTATAAATTTAGCATTTTCAGGTAGACATGATAAGATATCAGTATGGGTATTAACACAACAGCTAACAGCCATAGCAAAACCGTTTCGTGATAATGTTAGTTGTATTATATCATTTTATAACCCAAATAAAATATCCAATCAGATTCTTTTTGACGAGTTTGGTGGTGATTTAGGTTTAGAAAATAAAAAACATTTTTTAGAAATACTAAAATCGGAAAAATATTCTAGAGTATGCTTTTGTTTACGACATCCATATATATCATATGTAGAAATACCTGGAATGATATAAATAAATAAAACTATATACTATTATATGACATCAATTCTCGATCAATATATGGATGATAATAAAATAGAAAAAGTGGAAAATGATGAGGTAATAGAAAAGAAACCAAAAAAGAAGCCGGCTGTTAAAAAAGCCGATACAGAAATTGAAGAAAAAAGAGAACAATTATCTATTCTCGCAGTTCTTGGAACTATTAAAACTTATACAGGAGTAAATATGAATTTGGGTGATGTTAAAAAGTTGTCTCCAAAAGATGTGGATAAATATTATAATAGATATCAAATTTTAATGGGTAATAAAGTAACAAACGGATTAGTTGATACTGCTATAGAAACAGCTGCTGAATTAGTTTCATATGTAATAACTATTGATAATAAAAAGGAGCTTTGTAAAGATTTACAGAAAAATGAATTGGTAAAACAAGAGCTAAATAACCTTGCTGGATTTGTTATTTTGAAAGGTGGAAGAACTGTTGCTTTAGCAAGTGGTTTACTTCAAATAGCAAAACATATTAAAATTAGTAATAATGATAATTTTGAGAAGAATATTCATAAAACTATTGAGCAATCTCTTGAGCAGACTGTTGAAACTGTTGAGCAGACTCTTGAGCACTCTTGAGCAGACTGTTGAAACTGTTGAGTAGAATATTGAGCACTCTTAAGCAGACTCTTGAGCAGACAATAGAAACTGTTGAGCAGACTCTTGAGCACTCTTGAGCAGACTGTTGAAACTGTTGAGCAGACTGTTGAAACTGTTGAGCAGACTATTGAGCACTCTTAAGCAGACTCTTGAGCAGACAATAAAAACTGTTGAGCAGACTCTTGAGCACTCTTGAGCAGACTGTTGAAACTGTTGAGCAGACTATTGAGCACTCTTAAGCAGACTCTTGAGCAGACAATAGAAACTCTTGAGCATAAATAATAATATTATTAAATATTAATAAATCGTATAAGAATTTATTAATATACTTGTATTATAAGATGACAGAAAACAATGATAAATTAGTTGATGAACAAATAACTAAGGAACCTGAAAAAGTTCAAAAACAAAAAGATCCAAAAAAAGTTGCTGCTGGTAGAAAACTAGTAGAATATCATAAGAAAGCTAAAAAAGCTCTTGAATTAGAAAATAATACTGATGATGACGAACAATCAAGTTCAAAAAACTGGATGCCTGAGATATCACTAACAACTGGATTATCATTAGTAGGAATAACATTGACAGCAGTAGATTTATATTTCAGATGGAAGAAAAATAATAAAAATATTACTCCAATAAAACCTAATCATGAAGAAAACGAAGAAAAACCTGTATCAGAACCACTTGTTAAATCAAAAACCCCTGTTAAATCAAAAAAATCAGTTCCAATAATAGGTATGGAATAAAAATGGTATAAATAATAAAATATTTATATATACTATAACAATGTCTAAAGCAACAGAAAACAAGTTAGTTAAAATAGCAACTGATGCCAGCGTAGTAATTGGAATAGCTTCCCTTATTGGCTATGTTGGTAAAAAAACTATGAAAGAATCATTTATTAGTGATCCTAGTTCAAGTTTGTCAAATTATGGTAAGTGGGTTCTTGTTCTTGGAGGATCTATGTATCTGAAGGAATATCTTGAAGATAAAAAAATTCTACCAAAACCTTTTTAAAACAGGTATAAAAAATAATGAATATATATAACATATGGCAACGATTGCAGTAATGATAGCAGGCGCTGTTTTGAATGCAACAGCTTTTGTTGGGGGTAGTTATCTAGCTAAATCCTTATCATCTAATGGTTCTCATTCTGATGAAGAAAAAATAAGACATGATAAAGCTCTTGAAAAATATCAACATGATATGGGAGAATTTGAAAAGAAAAGACAACAATACCAGGATTGGCTTCAATCACAATATGAAAAAAAGAAATTGGCGGATAGTAATTTGAATGATACTGATTATGCGTTTAAACTATACTCTAAAGCTCATCCTGATTTGAGTTTTGATAATAAACAACCACAATTTTCAAATTATTATAAACCTAGTAATAAGCAAAAGCAATATGAAATGATTTATGTTGGTGGGGGTATGATGACTGTAGGTTATTTGGCATCTAAATTTTTATAAGAAACTATTTAAATTCTAAATATAAAATCGTATAAAAAACTATTTAGTATATATAAATTATAAACTAAATGGAAGGTGAAGAGTTTAATCCAATAGATGAAGGTTCTGTTGATATTAATGAACCAATTACTGATGATGATTTAGCCGAACTAATACCAAAGCAAAAAGAAACAGAGCAAACATGGTGGGAAAGAACTAAAGAAAGGTTTAATAAAAGAGGTATAACAAGAGAACGTGGGTATAGATTATTTGAAAATTCTAATGAAAGTAATGAAGATTGGAATAAAAGTATAAGAGAGGAAATAGAAATGGGAGATTTATCCGAACATAGAGTACAAGAAGTAGAAAAAAAACATAGAGTAGAAGAAGCAAAAAATATTATAAAAGAAAAATATCCTGAATGGAATGAAAATAATTCTAAATTTATATATAATATTGATAAGGATGGTAATGTATTACTTAGAATCAATAAACTCGGATCAAAGGAATACTATCTCGATGATTTAAGTGAAGCTCCAAAAACAATTACTAATAATATAGGTTGGTCTCAGGATCATATTGATATGTATAATAATGCTAAAGCCAATCTCGATATATATTACCCAGAAAACACGATTAGTAGAGAAAATGGATTTGATATTAGAGAAGCTGAATTGGGTATTATTGAAGTTTATGATAGTGATAAAGGTAAATGGTATAAAATACAAACAAAAATAGGTGAAGAGACTGTAGGTCTTATTGGAAGACAAACTAATAAAATAAAAACAGCTCTAGGTAAGTCAGCTATAACCATTATGGATGAAACTGATAAAAAATTAACCACATTATACCCAGGAGTAGAAGTTATTAATGAAAAAATAGAATCAGAAACAGAGAGCATAGATTCTAATAAAAATGAAATTGATGATTTAAAATCAGAATTTGAATTATATACTGGTTCACAAAGGGAAAAAGATGCTATTAAATTAAAAAGAGATAATCTTTTAGAAACAAATAATCAGCTAATTGATGAAAGAGAAGCGTTAATCTCTAAAAGAAAGAGTTTAGAAGAAAAAATACATGAACTAGAAAATAAAAACGAACTAATAGAGGAAAAACTACCTTTGAAAGAACGTGTAAAACTTATTTTAAAAAAGTACGGTCTAACAGTAACAGGTATTGCTCTAGCAGTTGGTACTATTATAGGAGTAATCGTATCTAATCTAAAATCAGGTCTTACATCTGTTGCTAAGGGTGTCGGTAACGGTTTGAAAACACTTGGGAAAAAATTAGGTGAAATATTACCAGGTATGGTTGGTGCTATAGCATCTTTTATTTTCAGAACTGCAGGTGAAGTTGTAGGTTTCCTTGCTAAAAATGTATGGCTTCTTATTGTTGGTATTGTTTTGTATATGGTGGAGAGGTATAAAAACAAAAAATGATTATATATTATAATGGTAATCTTGTATATTGAAAAAACAAAAGCTGATGAAACGATTTGGTTGAAAAATCCTATAACAAATAGTACAAAAATGTCACTAATTTATTGTAATTTTGTTAATCAATTATACAACCTTGAAAAAGAAGGGACGATTTCAGATGGAGAAGGTAATGTTTTACTTCGTATTCCAAAGGGAAATTATACAACAAGCTCTTTTAAAAGTGTGGTTGATAATGCTGTTTTTCTTGGTGAGAAACCAGTTTCCATAAGCGGATCCATTCTTACCCCAAAGGTAAATATTAAATTAAATGATAGTTTAGCAAAATTATTAAAACTTGAAACAAGTCTTAAAAAAGATTCTAAAAATGTTATAAATATTGGTAAAACTCTTGAATCAGTATACATACATTGTAATCTGGTTGATTCTACACAAGTTTTATTCAAAAATAATTATTCACAAATATTGGCATATGTTAATGTGGACGAGGTTGGGGAGAAAATAGCTTATAAACCTCTTAATAGTTTGTATACACAAATAAAAAACGATGATTATATCAGTAGTATTCGGTTATGGGTAGCTGATTATAATAATAATATTATTCTTTCTGGGGTATATCCAATGAAAATGGTAATAGAAATCGTTTAAAAATAAAATTGTTTGGTATAGTATAATGGAAAATCATGACGTATTGTATCCTGAGCTGCCAAATTATAGTGATGGTGAAAACTTCAGATTACGCAAGGTAAATGAGGTTATGTCTAAACTAGAAGCTGAAGTCAAACATTATGAAAACGTTAGGAAAAAATATGCTAAGACACGTGGAATCTTTCATAAAACAGCAGTCGTAAGTGGAATCTTTTCTGTACTTTTTACTGGTTCTGGTGTAACTACAAGCTTAACAGGTGCTGGAGCTGTCATAGGCGTCCCTTTAGCGGGGGTTGGTGGTATCCTCGGTTTAGTAGCATCTAGTTGTACAATTATAACGAAAAAACTTACTAAGAAGGTAGCAAAACATGAAAATACTATTCAGCTCGCAAAAGCAAAACAAAATAGTATATATGACCTGGTGTCAAAAGCCTTGTCTGATAACAAGATTGATGAAAGAGAATTTGAACTAATTATGGGTGAGCTACAAAAGTATCAAACGTTGAAGAGTGATATTAGATCTGTACGGAATAATGAGTTTTTAAAAAAGGGTCCAGACCTCGATATAAAAAAAATAAGAGAGGAGATGAGAGTGGAGATGAGAAAGGAAATTGTGGATCAGCTCATAAATCAAAAGAAGTAAGTATTTCGTTTGAAACAACTCCGATGGGTGGATTTACGTATAAATTACGATATGACAAAAATAAATATTAACACTAATCTTATAAACGTATAAAAGGGAATCTCATCTTATAAATATATAAGATGAAATTTATAGATTTCGAACAAAAGTATCCAAACTATAACACCGATCGTTTTACCAATGTAAATGGTAAAGTTCGATTTATTTTCAATGGAGATGAGTATGATCCTTTTGATGAAAATGGTAATTTGGTAAAAAAAGTTTACACATTTCCTAGTTGGAATGGTCACACATATACACCAGAAAATATAGCCGACTTTCTTGGGTCTAAATCTAATTTTCCAAAAGCTGTTATACTTACAAATACAAAATATCCAATTCCAGCTGTAGGTCTTAGTGATAACCCGTCTGATATTAAAAGATTATTAACCACATTAAAAATATTTGTAACTCCAGGTGAATGTTTTTCTTTTACTATTAAAAATATTTTCGAATTAACACCTCCAACTATAAAAAATACATCTGATTGGACTATTTGGATGGAAGATCCAAATTTTAAAAATTGGTCTCAACAGTTGAATTTTGCTGTCTGGTGTGCTACCTCTGGTTGTGGTATTTCTTTTAACCTTATTGAACCTGATACACAAATAGCATCTATATTAAGATTCCATGTTATTTTCACGATAAGAGCTATTTTAAACACTCTACAGGTTATACTACCATGGGATAATAACTTTGTTTGGAATGGTACTCGATATAATAAAGGCGCTTTAGTAAAGTTGTGTAACGAGTTTGGTATTGATTCCTCAAATCCTGATTTTAGATTCAAGGGTACATCTACAAACTCTGATGTATTTGGATTTCATTATACTAGTCCGTACAAGGATTCACTAACCGGATATTACAAGTCAACTCACAAGGATAGAAGTCAATATAATTGGTTTATACCACAAAACGGTGTTGGTATAACAAAAGCAGGATTGTCACGATTAAATCAAAGTATAGAAGCGTTTGTTTATTGTGTTTTAGGCGCTCAAGTACAAACACGATCATCAATTATAGGCGATTCAGGGGCTAATACAGAAACACAAGAAGTATTCTTAAAATTATTTGAAAGTTCAGTAATTGAGAGGGATATTTCGAAAAGTATACAGCGATATCAGTTTGCAATTCAAAATGCAAAAGTAAGGATTGATTTAGCAATATCACCGGGTTGTTGGTTGCTGCCATCTATGTTAATTATAAATACAGAATCAACTATTGGTTATAACAATAAGCTTCAGAGAGCAACAGCTGATATGAAATTTGGTGTAAATAATATTAATAATGAAACTAAATCTACTGGTTCAAAACATAATATGGGTGATTCAAAAGTTAACCTACCACATAAAACAGAAGATAAGTCTAAAAAAGAAATCAATAATAAAAAAGATATTACAAACTCCTTTACTAAACCAAGTGTAAAACCTTCACCAACATCTAATCGACATGATACTAATCTTGCTGTTATTACCGTTGGCGCTGCGAGTTTAGCGTGGTATATGTTTAGATAATATGTTTAGTTTGATAACGTCACGGCACAGCTGTGTCGGTCTTTTGACCTTTAAAGTTTTTCAAATTACATAATTGATTAATAAAACCAATGATGTAAAAAATATAAACTATTATCCTATATACCTATGTTAATAGTGGAAGGAAAAACCGTTTTATATCTTTCATAATCGTATAATTCATAATTTAAATAAAACTCATGGGGTGAAAGAATAATATTCTCAAAAACTTCGTTTGTTAATTTTTCTAAAATAAAACTAGAATTGTTTTCTATAAGTCGATAAAAAACATTAAACTCATAATTTGTGCTAGTTCTTCTAAGTAATATATCTCCAACTTTTACTTTATAAGCCGTTCCTTTACGTACAATCGTCTTATATATTTCTTTTTTATTATATAATTCATAATGATTAAAATAACGAATATCAATATTAAAAGTACTAATAACTTTGTTCGTCAATCTTACATGTACATGTTCATATACATATTCAGTGCAATCAGTTTTAGGAAAAACTTTCTTATGTATACATCTTCTAATTCTTCTAAAACAACTCTCTCATTATTTAGTTTCTTGATTCTATAAAATCCATATAAAAATTCCCCACGAATTCTTTCAACTATTCGATCTCCAACTTCCATTATATTATTAGACATTTTTTCAGTTATACTATTATTATGTATTTTCTCTTTATATCGTTTTGAAGACATTTTTTCAGTTATACTATTATTATGTATTTTCTCTTTATATCAGTTTGAAGACATTTTCTTATATATATTATTTAAATTTAAATTTTAAAGAATAAACGCATTTTGCATGATCCCACAGAATAAACGCACCTTCATTAATAACCACATTATAGTTACAAAAAATAAAATCATAATTAGAATTCCTGACATTCCTGAGATTCCAAGAATTTGATTGACAGTAAATTCCTAAGAGTAAAATCTCAGAATAATTTCAATAATGACCACGCCCATCTCAGGAATTTCAGGAATGTTGATCATGTGATTTGTTTGACCTTTTGACCTTTGACCTTAGCCTTTGTTGTCACGCAATATTTGGTCACGCAATAATACCATAATTTGATGACGTGGTATTCCCAGAATTTGATTGACAGTAAATTCCCGGAAATTTCTTTAATAATTTTTTCATGAAATAGGCTCCTCCCATTTTTGCCGCCCCCTTTTTTGAAAAAATCACCTTCAATAGAATGGCATGTTTGTGGTGTTTTAGAGGTGCTTACGTATGGTATTTGGTATGCGTAAGGTGAAAAAAGTCATTTTGTCCTGGAATCGGCCATTTACTACTACTCGCAAACTAAAATCTTGATCGATATGCAAGAACAATACATACGACGCGATTGCCTCGAGATTCGGGGAATCCCGATATCCAATAATGAAAATACTAATGATGTTGTTAAAGAGATTGCTTCTCTTATTGATGTAGAGGTACAAGATTCAGATATCTCTATATCTCATCGACTACCAACGAAATCAAGATCATTATGCCCTTCAATTATTGTCAAGTTTACAAGACGTACTGTAAGAGACGATATTTTCAATAAAAAAAAACAAGTTGAAAAACTTTACTACATCAGATATTACTAATCTAGGAAGATTAGCTAATAATAAGATCTTCATTGCTGAAAGTCTTACAGCTAAAAATAGGCCGTTATTTGCGAAGTGCTTGGAGTTCAAGAAACAAAACAACATGAAACAAATCTGGACATCCAATGGCAAGATATTTCTAAGCAAAGACGAACACGGCCCTCCTTGGCACGTCAAATCTCCTAAGAACTTAGAATTGCATGCAGACTATTCTACCCCAACTGATGGTTCTGGACAATTCAACACATTTGCAAGTAACCGTGAATAATCGTATTATATTATTTATTATTCATTCATAATTTAAACTAGTGCCATGAGTAGTAAATCAAATCTGCTTGTCCTAAGCTAGTTAGGTCAAATGGTAGATATCTGCAATGTGAATTCTGCTCAGGGCGAGTCCATTTAAAGTGCACAGCCTTATCCTCGAAAGATTATAGGTATTAATCCTCTTCCAAGGGATTTTGGCTTTGTCACTCGTGCAGAATTTCTGCTTTCCCTTGATATTGAGAATTCTGAACTCTTAAAACTCTCCTTTAATTCAAACACAATTTGTAAATGTTCTCACAATATAGCCAACCATATTTTTTCTGACCTTCCTCAATTTGATATTATTTCATCTATTGATAATGTGCCTTATCTTTCTAGTATTGATCCTGATGAAAACTTACCCCAACAAGTTAATTTTGATTATTACACCTGTCATAAATTTCATGATTCTAATGATATCAAGTTGAGTGTGTCCCAGAATGCATTTTCTGTGTTACATTGCAATATAAGAAGTATAAATGCTAATTTAGATAAACTTACTACAATGCTTCATGAATTACAACATTCTTTTAAATTAATTGGCATATCTGAAACCTGGTTAAACAATAAAAATGCCAATGCTTTTAACATTGACATACCAGGTTATCAATTTATTTCCCAACCTACTAACCAGCAAGCTGGCGGCGTAGGATTTTATGTCGATGATAGCCTAAAATTTATTGTTTGTGATGATCTTGGTTGTGTAACACATGAACATGAGTCATTATCGATTGAAATTGATAATCTCTTAAAACCAAATTTTCTATGTGCTGTGTTTTATAGACATCCTAACAGTAATTTAGAGGTTTTTTTTAATAATCTTGAATCTACTCTTGAGAAAGTAAACAATGAAAACAAACATTGTTTTATTATGGGAGATTTTAATATAAATCTCCGTAACTCTGATTCTCACAGCTTATCTAATGTTTTCATCAATACATTATCATCATACTCATTTCAACCTCATATCATTAAACCTACTAGAATAACAAATCATTCAGCAACACTGATTGATAACATATATTGATATATCAGATCATTTATCTAACTTTTTGATAATTAACAATATATTTTCTCATCATCACAAAGAAAAAATTTACAAAAGAGAATATTCAAAATTTAATAAAAATGCATTTATTAACGAATGTAAAAATTCCATCAATTGGCAGGAAATTATTCTATGGTAAGGATGACATTAATGTGGTATTTGATACTTTTCATCAAAAACTTCTTGGAATTGTTAATAAGCATGTTCCCCTGACGCAGATGGAGTCGAGTTACATCTTTATTTGTTTCATCCAAAAGAGAACTGTTTTCTTCTTCGAAATTTACTTCTGGTAAAGAAAGACCATCACATTCGTGAGTTGTCGGTACGTTTAGTTGTCTTCTCCACTTTGAAACTTTTGGAATTTTAACATCTCGACCCGCTAAGTATTGCAAATATGGACCTCTCTTGTTCGAGCTTGAACTTGATCGGTTTTCTATTTCACTCATTTTATAGTTCCTTTAAAATACTGTAAACAAAGCTTGCAAGAGTTCTTGAATAATTTCAAAATGCAAGATGGCCGTCATAAGTGATATAACCTTAAATCGTAATAAAAACCTCTTCTTAGAAATGAAAGAGTTAAGCTCCACTGAAATTCCCTCTGAGATTCCAGCCAAATGAGGACATTGAAAATATAGATAAAATCTATGAAAATATTCCCAAGGTGCATTCCAACATGATGCAAGGGGCATGCATATAACAGCATGAAATTACTGCAGATCCAGTCACAAGTAATTTTTGGGTAAAAGCAGGTGTCACAAAAAAGATAAATATGTGGTATCTCATAAATATTATCATCTTTCATAGTTGCATGATGTCATTGGTGACGTTTTTCATGTTTATTTCAGATGCAAGAGTTAGTTCCAGGGTCATCAGTCTCTCGTTCAGGATATTCTGCACAATTGACGGAGTTATTAAATTAAATAACGCGCTTAATTGGAGACAATGACATTGAAAACAGTGCGCTAGTCCTGCAAAGGCAGCAAGACTATCAAGTGATGCTAAACAAATTCTATAACGTTAATCGAAAGATTATCGAGTTTCTGAACGCAGATGATGAAGAGAGTAGAGAAGCCAAAAAAACGGTATGAAGCTGAGCGTCTTAAAAAACATGCCCTCGATGGTAGAGTTAGAGTATTTCTGTCTGAGGCACAGAAAGATGAGTTAAGTCCGAGTGATTCAGTGTGTCAAGTCGGGTCATTCATAAGTTCTACAGCGAGCATGAAGATAAAGGCGAAAGCGTCACAGGTTCTCACGTCATTACGTTACAACCAAATTCAAGAGCAACAAGAAATAGAAGAGCAAATAAATAAGTTAATCCGTCAAAAGGATGTGCTTAAAGCAAAGCATGACAATGATCGCGCCAACGTGGAGTTAAACGTTTATGAAGAGGCAGAAATAGAGCAACTTATAAGCGGAACGAATTCGACATCTACGCTTTCCAGCATCAGCGAACAGGATGTACCGACATTGTCTGTACCATACTCACCACAAGTGAACATAACACACTCACTGCCAATTACACCGACATTTCCAGTTGGTCAGCCTACTCAGTATTATGACGGCACACACTTAGCAATGCAGCAGAATTCCGTTCTCCATCTACTTGCGCAGCAGCAACAGATGATGCTGTCTATGTCTAATGCATTCCTATTGCCAAAATCAAATCTTGTGACCTTTGATGGAAATCCCTTGCACTACTGCCAGTTCATCAGAAGTTTTGAAGAAAACATCCAAAAGAGGACGGCATCACAGAGCGAAATGTTAAACTACCTACTACAGTACTGTAACGACAACGTTAAAGAATACATACGTAATTGTGTACTCATGCATCCCGACTCAGGCTACGTAAACGCAAGACAGATTCTACAAAAGAGTAATGGCACAACTTACGTAATTGCCCGTGCAAGCGTCAAACAAGTAGCAGATGGCCCGCCAATAAAGTCCAACGAAGTTAAGGCTCTTACAAGGTTTGCAGACAACCTAAAGGACTGTGAGATGACACTATCATCAATCGGTTTTATTGATGAGATCAACAGCTCAGAGAACTTGCGCAAAATAGCTGAAAGATTTCCGTTTCATCTGAAAGGAAAATGGTTGGAACGTGTACGAGTTATAAAGGAGTAAGGTAGAAGACCCAACATCCGTGACCTCGGAGATTTTGTTAAGCAGGCAGCTGATGCAGCCAGTGACCCAGTCTTTGGTCAGATAATGGAAGCCCAAAGAACCGCCAATATTTTACAGAACAAACAACATCAAGTCAACAGACCTAAGAACAGTTTCGTAGTTCAGTCTGATACTCCTTTGAAAGCAGAGAGCGCTGGTGTACAAAGAAGGTTCACTAATGTACAAGCCGCTGTTGTATGTCACCTTTGTGAAGGAAACATCACCTAAGCAAGTGTGAGCAGTTTATGAAAAAGGAATTTGAGGAAAGACAAAAGTTCTTAAGAAAAAAGAGACTGTGACAACTGTATGAAAGTTGGTCACATTGCCAAGCAGTGTTACTGTACTGCGGAAGGGTGTGACGGAAAACATGAAACCTGCATGCACCCACCGGCGAAGCTCAGCAATGATGCAACAGTCAATACACACGTCGCTTCGGAATCGCTCCACGAGAGAGTGTGCCTACCTATCGTACCAGTCAGAGTCTACGGCAATGATGCAAGTGTGAATGTAATTACATATGCATTGTTAGACAACGGTTCTGACACAACACTCTGTGATAAAGAACTTGCAGAATCCCTTGGTTTACAAGTTTAAAGGTCAAGAGAATACATTTACACTGAACACTGTAGATAGAAAAGAAAGCCCCAAGAAATGACAGATCATGGAGCTTAATGTCAAGCCATTGTCGGGAGATGAAAATGTTCGGTTGCCGAAGGTTCTAACGGTTGAAGAAATACCTGTATCAAGAGATTGTACTGCACCAGAAGAAGACATCAAGAGATGGTCTCATCTGAAGGGCATTGAATTACCAGATGTCAAAGCCAAAGTTTCATTGCTGATTGGAAACGACGAACAGAAAGTCTTCTGGGTCGACGAAGAGAGACGTGGTGGTCTGAAGGAGCCATGGGCTGTAAAGTCAAAGTTAGGATGGACAGTCCTCGGTCCTATGTCATCCGCTGATGAATTCAGAGATGTGAATGTTAATGTTTGTTACGTGAGTAACAAGTATTTCAGACAAGCAGCGACACAGAGTCATCGACTGAAAGATTAGTTAACCACTTCTCGTCTTGGTACCGCATAAAGAGAAGTATAGCTTGGATACTACGTTTCAATATCTACTTGTTAAACAAGCACCACATCAAAGAGTCGAGGGTTCCTTTAACTCTAGGTTCCCTGACTGTAGAAGACGCTAGAAACGCAGAGCTAGAGATCTTCAAGTATGTGCAACAACAGCATTTCAAAGGTGAAATAACAAGGCTAGCATTGCAACAAGCAGTTCACAAGTGAAGTAAATTAGTGAGGTTAAAACCGAAGTTGAAAGATGGAGTACTAGTGTTTGGAGGTCGTTTAGATAGAGCCAACATCAGTGATGAAGCTAAACACCCAGTTATACTACCCAGGCAAAGTCATGTATCAAGTCTAATAGTTGATCATTATCACAAAGAATCAGCACTACTGCGACAGAGGTACTGGATCATAAAGGTAAGAAAAATAGTGTGTCATACTCTTAACAGATATTTTGTATGCAAAAAGAGAAGCACAACCCAGACACAGCAGATGATGGCAGAGTTACCCGCAGATAGAATATCAGCTGAAAACCCGCCATTTACCTACACTGGTACTGACTGCTTCGGGCCATTTATGGTGAAGCGTGGTAGAAGCCAAGAAAAAAGGTATGGATGCATATTTAATTGCTTGACGACAAGAGCTGTACATATAGAAATTCTACATTCACTGGAAACCGATTCATTCATTGATGTGCTGCATCGCTTTATACGTCGTTGTGGGAGACCAGAGCTGATCAGAAGTGATAATGGTACCAACTTCAGAGGTGCTCAGCGTGAACTGCATGAAGAGCTACAAAGATGGAATCAAAACAAGATCGAAGAATTCCTGCGTCAACATGAAATACAATGGAAATTCAACCCACCTAGCGCGAGTAATTTTGGTGGCGTATGGGAACAGATGATTCGGTCTATAAGATCAATCTTGAGAGTCCTTCTGAAAGATCAAGTAGTAACAGATGAAACCCTTAGTACCATTCTAGCTCAAGTTGAGGGAATAATAAACAGCCGACCACTCACCAAGTACAGTGACGACCCCAATGATGTTGAAGCGTTGACACCAAATCATTTGTTGCTTCTGAGGAGCAACAGTGTAATGCCTCCAGGGCCATTTACAAAAGAAGATGCATTAGTAAGGAGGTGGAAGCAAGTGAAGTTTGTTGCTGAACAATTTTGGAAAAGATGGATCAAGGAGTATCTACCTCTGCTTCAAGAAAGACAGCGATGGCTTAAACCAAAGATAAACTTGCGGACTGATGATATTGTCCTCATATGTGATGAGAACACCCCATGTGGAAGCTGGCCTCTAGGGCGGATTGTAGAGGCGTATAAAGGAAATGATGGACTAGTACGTTCGGTTAAAATGAAAAGCAAGGATACATCATTACACAGACCAGTCAACAAAGTGTGTCTTCTGGAGCAAGCTGTTCGACCAAGCATCAAGGAGCAAGCTGTTCAACCAAGCATCATGGAGCAAGCTGTTCGACAAAGCATCAAGGACCAAGCCATTCGACCAAGCATCAAGGAGCAAGCTGTTCGACCAAGCCACAAAATTTCAAGTTCTTTAAAAAGTTGAACTTTGAGCTTCATTTAGCTCAATAACTGTTAGTTAGTTACTCATTTTAGCATAAGATGTATCAATTTGTCGCATCTTATTAGTTTGATAAAATAAGGCACCCCTAGTTGCTTATTTGGGGCCAGTATGTAAGAGACAAATAACCTTTACTGTACTTACTTTGACATTTCAAGTAAGTTTTTTGAGTATTTCAATAAGTATTTTTCAAGTTATAAAACTCGTTCGTTTTCGTCGGCTATCTTGGATTTTTTTTCTTTGTGAATTGGGCTTCCTGTGTGTTGCCAAATACGTCATGATGGCGCGAGCTTAGTTACGAGGTAAACTTGCATGTTACTAAGGAGTTTTTGCAGTTTTGTTCAGGGCAAGTTTCAACTTGTTTTTCTGTCACGAATATTGCAAGATTTCACCAAATTGTAAGTGTTTCTTTTATACTGTTACTTTCACATCAAAGGAAAATGTTTATGAATATAATTTACATAAATGTATTTAGTTTTTTCTTGATAAGTTCATATATTTTTGACTGTAAAACTAGTTGAGTTTTAATTGCTACTTGTTAGTAAGTTAGTTACAATAAGTTAAGTTGTTTTCACTTCTATTTAGTGAACCGCCGCCGTCTTAGCGCCGTCCTACAGACGTCAGATAGTGTCAAATAGCTTATCGTCAGATAGCTTAAACAGTTGAAGAAAAATAGAAGAAACTTAAGAAAAGATGGCGCGGCGAGTTCATATGGTTCATAATCTATTGGTAAAGTAAAACAAGTGAAAGAAAATGTTGAAAAGTGTCTTGTGCTTACTCTAATGTAGTGTAGACTACAATTGATTAATGACAGAAACTTGTCAAGGTGGCCCGGTTGAAGTAGTCGCACAGTTAACAAGACATGCAGTCAACAGTATAGTAAGGTCATTTGCATATTAGGCACGTTTTTACAAAATAACAGTACATATTTCATATTGTATTTGATTATACTCATGTTTTTTTTAAATAAAGGAAAAATCTTAGTGGGAAAATGAAAACTGCAAAATATTCTGTAGACATGTCTTGTTCAACTTGATAACCTTTATGGAAATAATGACTGCTTTTGAGAATTCTAACTGTTTGCTGGGACTTTAACTTATGCATAATTTAATGACTCAATTTTCAATTTCAATTCAATTTTATTTTATTTTGCACAAAGAAAATAGTTTAAATACAAAGAATACATAATTATAAATATTATAGTTAATTATAACATAAAATAAATTAAATAGCACAGAAAAGGTGCCGGTGGACTGGAGTAACTAAAGTTTTCGAGCCAGTCCACCAGTAGAATAAACAAGTGGTGAAAAGACGTGTTCTTTAATTATATAAAACTTATACTAAACCAGATGTCATAGCCTTATCCGAGACTTGGTTAGACGACTCTATTTCTAATGAAGAAATTCTTATTGACGGCTATCAATTGGAACGTCGTGATAGGAACCGAAATGGCGGTGGAACTGTTATTTATCTAAAGGAATGTTTTGTTTTCGATCGCATTTCCTTGTCTTCTGACTTTAACGACCTGGAAATAGTTCTCTGTAGCATCAAGTTTCTACGATCTAAACCTTTGCTCATTGGTTCTGTTTATCGCCCTCCAGATGTTACTACCTTCTATTCTAGACTGCTTAATTACGTGGAGGATATTGACTTCGAAACCTCTGAATTTTACTTGCTTGGAGACTTTAATTGCGACACTGCTTCAAAACAGGGAAAAGATTTTGTCAAAAAGATGAAAGACATTGGCCTTAAACAACTTATAAAGGAGCCAACTCGTGTCACGCCACATTCTTCTACTACTATTGATCTAATTTTTACCAACGCAAGTCATCGTGTGTCCAACTCTGGTGTCCTTGATCTCTCCATCAGTGATCATTATTTGATTTACTGTAACAGGACCTGCAAAACTCCACGACCTAAAGCAAAGGTGATCAACGTCCGCAGTTTTAAGAACTTTGATCCTAAAGCCTTTAATAAAGACCTAGAAGATGTTCCTTGGGATACTGTTAGCCTTTTTGATAACCCTGATGATGCCTGGTTCTGCATGAAGACCTTTCTTGAAGATCTCTGTAACAAATTTGTTCCTCTACGTACTCTTCGTGTTCGTGGTAGCCAACCGCCTTGGATGACCGAAGAAATCAGGACTTCTATCAAAACTCGAGGTACTTGCAAACGCAAAGCAGTAAGATCTAAGTCGAGTGAGGATTGGGTTCGCTACAAAAAGTCAAGAAACAAGGTTACTAATCTTATCAATGAGGCTAAACGGGATCATTATAACACCTTACTTTCCAATGATGCCGACGACCCTTCCAAGATCTGGTCAACCATCAGAAAGCTGATCCCAAAGAAAAATAAACAGTCTTTGCATGAACTTGTCTACGATGAATTGAGATACACTGATAATTCAAATATTGCTCGCTGTTTCAATGAATTCTTCACGTCTATTGGAACTCGACTGCGTGGTGCATTTGGATCTTCAAGTGGCAGTTCATGTGTAGTTCTTAGCAGTTCTGCTGCGGGCATATCTGACTTTTCCTTCAAAAAAATATCATCTGACTTTGTGCGAAAGGAGCTTTCCTCGCTTCGTGTTAAAAAGTCCTCTGGTCTTAATAACATTCCTACTCGTTTACTGAAGCTTGGTGCTGATACCCTGGCCAAACCTCTCACCACCATATATAATTTGTCCCTTATGACCGGTGAAGTACCAAAGTCCTGGAAGTCGGCCACTGTTACTCCTCTGCATAAATCTGGTGATTTAACTGATGTAAATAACTACAGGCCTATCTCGGTGCTTCCTGTTGTGATGAAAATTCTTGAACGTGCTGTCCATCAGCAGGTTCATGATCATTTGGTATCTAATAGGATTCTCTCTCCACATCAATCTGCCTTCAGGCGTGGACATTCTACATGTACTGCCCTTTTGGATGTCTCAGATTATATCCTGAAGAACGTTGACAGAGGAAATGTCATAGGTGCAATTTTTCTCGACCTCAGCAAAGCATTCGACATGGTCAGTCATCCTCTACTAAAGTACAAGCTAGAGAACATTGGTATACGCGGTGTCACCTTAAATTGGTTCGATAACTATCTGAAACAAAGGTCACAATCTGTCTGCGTCAATGGTACTTTATCTGATTGCTTTGATCTTACTCTGGGGGTCCCACAAGGATCAGTACTTGGTCCACTGTTGTTTACAATATTCATAAACGATTTGCCAAGTGTTGTCAAGGAAAGTAAAGTTGTAATTTACGCTGATGATACAGCATTATTTTTTGCTGGTAAAGATGTTGGTAACATTCAATCTACTCTTCAGCGAGATCTAAATCACCTGAATAATTGGTTCAATGTCAATGAGTTGTTAGTAAACTGTAAAAAGACGAAGGTGATGCTGTTTGGAAGTAGGCAGAGGCTTACCAGGTGCGCTAAACCTATTCTATCGATTGACAGATCCACTCTAGAATTCACAGATACTATGAAATATCTTGGATTGACATTTGACTCTTATTTAAATTGGCACTCCCATATAGACACTGTTGCTGCAAAGATTTCACGTCGACTAAGTCTGTTGAGTAGAATTAGGAAATTTCTAAACGTAGACACTTATCGACAGTTGCATACATCCCTAATCCAGCCCTTATACGAGTACTGCGATGTAATTTGGACTAATGCTGATCCCACTAGTCTTGAGAGACTCCATCGTCTGCAGAGAAGGGGAGCGCCAATTATCCTACAAAAGAGAGTCAGAGAGACTCATACAGAGACATTGCTAAAAAGTCTTGGTTGGATAACGCTAGCTGCTAGGTGGAACTTTAATAAATGTCTTACTGTTTTTAAATGTTTAAATGGATTTTGTCCTTCTTATTTATCTAAAATATTTACTCTGAATTCTGATGTACATAGCTATAATACTCGTTGTAAAAATAATATACATATGACTAAAGTTTCTTCTAGATCTGGCCTTCGCTCGTTTTCCTTTTCTGCAGCTAAACTGTTTAACTCCCTTGGTGAAAATGTAAAAAAATCAACTACTGTTAAAGCTTTTAAAAATTCTTATTGGACAAATATTTGAGATAATTTTTATTTTTATTTGTATTCTATCGTATATATTTTATAATAACATAGTTTTATAGTCTAAGAGTAATTTAATTATGTATTTATTAATTTATTTATACGCACAGCTACAATGTAAATAAGGTTTTCCTGTTTGTATTCTGTGTTGAATAAAGTTTATTATTATTATTATTAAATATAATAAGAATAATAATATATATAATAAAGTTTAGTAGAACTGAATAAAAGCCTAAATATAATTAATTAAGCACTTTTGTTTTATTTTTTTAATAAATGATTTACGTGGGAGCAACGTTATAGACTCCTCAATTGAATTCCAGATTTGTATTGCACAGAATCTTAAGGATGATTTGCCATAATTAGTGCTAACTTGAGGTAGAAAAAAAATTTGATTTAGAGTAGCGAGTGTGATGGTGATGGATATCAGAGATAGTTTGAAAATAATTTGAGAAAGCTTTAGGAAGATTATTATTATGATAGTCATAAATAAAAGTTGCGATTTGCGTAGAGACGATATCGGCAAATTGATGAATATCCAAAGATTTATATATTGGAGGGGTGTGTGACTGAAAATGAGAGAAGGTCATTATTCTAACAGCTTTATTATTAAGAACATGGAGTGGATGTACTGTGGATTTGTAAGTGTTACCCCAAGTAAGGGCTCCATAATAGAGATAAGGATAGATTAGGGAAAAATATACAGATCTGAGTGTTTGCGCATCTAGATAGTGACGAAGTTTGGACAAGACACCAATATTTTTAGATACTTCTTTTGAAACTATGTTGATATGAGTTTTCCAATTAAGATTCTTGTCAATATATACACCTAAGTATTTGATTGAATCACACATTTCAAGTGCTCGACCATTCACAAAAACATCATGTATCAGAGAACTCCGATACTTCTGAGGAGACGTAACGATCATGTATATTTATAATTAATTGAGATTGTGCAACACATTCATCCAACAAGTATATTTTCTAATTCATTACAGGTTATGCTACAAAACGCAATCCATTATTAAAGCCTTCAGCTATCCAAACAGCACTGAGGTGCAAGCTAGAAGGCTTGAAGACGACTCACCAATTGAGCAAAGTATGATCCGGCCATGATCTGTGAAGACCCCATTTCCAGCCTCTCTTCCTAAGCTAAGCTAAATTTATTTATATCACTATTTATTCCTGCAAGTTTGAACTTTTATATATATCATTATTTATTCCTGCAAGTTTAACTTTTATGTCAATAAATTATCATAAAGAACTTTAGTTGTGCTTTAAATTTACATTTTTATTTGGGATGTATTTTGATAATTTTTGATCCATTAATTGATCATATGCATGCAGGCAAGCAAGCAAGTAATATATTTTTGATATATCTTGGATATATCTAAAATATATATATCACATTGAATATATTGAGAATATATCTATGGGCTTATATATTTCAGATATATTTTTAGGGTTCCAAAAGTGCTGTATTTAAAATATATTCCATACAAGTATTTTAGATATATTTTAAATATATTTCTATGCAGGTTTTATATATATTTTAGATACAAAATAAAGATATCTGAAATACATCTCCATTTGGTAAGGGTGTTGACGTTTTTTTCAGTCGATTTATTTCCCCTTCGTCGTCCTCTACCTCTTCCTCGACCATTTCCTCTTCTTGTAACGTTTTTTAGATCTTTCCATGATTATTTCTTTGCAAAATAAACGGGGAATACACTAACAGTGGTACGGTCTCACACGAAAAATCACCTCCGCTGAAACTGACCGCGAAAACCTTGACCTGGTCAGACAGCGTGACATCGGGGAAAGACTACTTGATCTCTCAATGGAACAATAAGTGTCACAGTTGATTAACTTAAGATGGTTGCAGTTTTAACCCCATTAACTAAAACATTCTGATATATGCTAAATTCAACTAAGTCCAGGTACACCAATATTAAGGCTATAAAAGCAAAACTCGGCTTTTGAACTGAAAAACTAATCATCTCAAAAAAAGTGTCTGGGTTTGTCGATATTTTTCGTATTTCGCGACATATCGATTGTTATTCACAACAGTACAACAATAAAACTGGTCTCCAACTTTGAAAATAGATTAAAGAAAACAGTAATATTCTTTTTATCATGAAATAATGTTTAGACTATATCATGATTTACAAAAAATATTGGGGCTATACTAAAAAGCACCAATTGATTTTTGACTCCTTTTCTTGATCTTTGACAAATGGATCCGTAATTAGCTTAGTTTGATTATTAAATGTCTTAGTTTTGTAATTATATATATGCACATATTCCACAGAACTTTAGAAGTAACACTCTTCTTGCTGGCTTGTGTAATGTTCGTGAAGATGTGGGGTATGCCAATTTCTCCAAATTGATGTCAAGGAATTGACATCACTGGTGCAATTGTCTGGAATGGGTAGACAGCTGCAAAAGAGGTTAGTTGATAGTTTGCTCTTTACAGTATATTATTATTTCCATTTTTTGACTGAAAAACAACCTGGTTTATGTATTCTAAAATGTGCCCTTGAAATCAAGATAAAAGTTGTGTTTTGTCCATTTCAATTGTAAATCACAAGTATCACTTTGCAATAATCCAGTTTGCACTGTGGTATATTCCTCGGCTGTATTTGTACATGTAATTTGCAAATTTGCATTATAGGCCCTAACTCACTCAAGATGCTTGGAACATTGTATAAAGAATGCGCTTGATTCCTGCAATGAAGTACACAATAAAGAATCAACAGACTTCAATCAGGTGCAAACCTATTTGTAGTAATTTTAATTTAAGGATGTTCATGAGCAAATCACTCAATTGGAATCTCATATTCACCAAACGGTCAGCCTATACTATATACATTAGCAATGAAACACACAAACTAAACGTCACGGACGTCACAATGAACACAACTTCACATATTTTTGTCGATAACTTTCTACGCCTGGTGGAAACCAGTGTATGACAGACTGTCGAGCCGTTTCAAACAAATGATAACTTCAGAATTTGTGGAAATCGACCTTTCCAGGAGCGGCAATCTATCTACACGCATTCCTTTATCAGCGTTTGAGGGAATTACGAGCCTTTCTTTGGAATATCCTTATATCAAAAGAAAACATCTTCTACAGATCTTCAAAATATCAAAACTACAATATCTAAACATGTCAAACTGCAGATCAGTTCTGGAAGACCAAATGTTGTTTCATGGTAAGAAATATTTACAAGAACTGGAAGAGTTGGATATATCTTACAATGACCAAATAACTCTCCTAGGATTGGCGTGTTTGTGCTCATTTCCTGAATTGCGCCATATTCAAGCCTATAGACTGGAAGTAAATGAAAAAGAACTTCTGTTTTTGAATAAGACGCTCTCGAAAGTTAAGAGAAGGTTATGCAGAACCGATTTTGAAGACGGAGATTAATCTTTGGACATCTTTAGAGAGTTTGAACAAGAATTGGATGATTTACTGTGATCAAAAGCGTAAATATCAATTATGATAAACTACAATTTAGATGAGATTTAAAAAAACAATTTTTAGTCTATTTGACTTTTTATATTTGCTATTAGTTACTGTTTCTCTTTAATCCTCCAGACTACATCAGCACAATCATCTTCATGCGTGAAAAACTGTTTGAAGCAGATAAATAGGTGACGGGAAAATACTCTATTGAAACTCCAAAGGACAAAGCAACTCTCGCCGTATGGAATGCAGAGCTCAGAAAAGAGCCCTGGTATTCGGATGAAAATGTAAGTAGAATTCTATTTATTAGTATTTATTGTAAACACATAGGAAAGCAACATCTTTGAAAGGGTTTTGAAAATAGGAAGACAAGTGAAAGACAAAATTCTGAGAATTGGGAATTCAACGAGATGCACACAGTCCACATTCAAGGAAATTATGTACAATGAGCAATTTTAAATATTGGACGAAATGGAAAGGGGTGAATTGAGTGTGGCAGAAGTACGAAAAAATGTATAAAAGCTGCAATTGAAACTACTCCAAGATTTGCTGAATAAAAAGGGTCTGGGACAAAAAAAATCGTTTAATACATTACCCATGTGTAGATGTCAGAAGGAAAAGTATCCGCCGAAATTGACATTGTTATCTCTGTAATTTGACAGCTTTAGGGCTGTCTTTTTATAATGCAGAGTTCGAAGAAGAACTGAGCAAACTAAAAGACCAGTAAATTGAGTTAAAACTCAATTTTGAAGATGTATGTACCATAGATTTAAAGAAAAACGTTACTTAAGGACGTTCGTGGAAAAAGCAAAGTAAATGTCAATTTGCTGAGACTTTGCCAGTTGATAAAACTAAATTAGACACATCGAATAAGCTAATAAAAATTGGGGGTCACTGCCCTTGTTTTCGAGCAAAATGGCCTCAAAGTCGGCAATTTCGGCATTTTTCGCAAGCTGCGTGAAGAACTGTCTTGGTGGCAAAAAATTAGTAAAAAATGCCAGTCATAAATAAGAGGGCCATGAAATGTTTTTGAAACTAATCAATATTTCGAAATAAAGCGATTTTTTGACACAAAATGAGAAAATAAATACATTTTTGGAGAAATAGAACGTACGTCTCGAACAAAATGGCCGCTTTTTGTCGTTTTCGAGGGTGAAAAAAATGTGAAAAAAACCTCCGACCTTACAAAGGAAGACTTGTAATGCCTTGTCCGTCAAAATGTTTTTTTTCTACCTAGGTACTGTTATCGAAAAAGCTGACGAGCAGATAGCCTCAGGAGTGGCTGATCTTTATTCCACCATGAAAAACAATGGCACGAATGCTGTGCTCTTTTGTGTGCTATTATTGGCGAACGATTGCTTGGTATGAGTGTTTCACCTTCCTGGAAAGATATCTCACTTATGGCAGAAGACGTCATCAGAAAATCCCCTGCTTCTTTCAATCATTTACGAGACAAGGGGCGCCTATACGATGCCCAAGAAGCTACTTCCATACTTTGGAAAGGTGGTGCTCTGGGCCATCACGAATTGTCTGAAGAAATTATTTCCACTGATGGTGTTTTCTCTGAAGAAGGTAAAATATGCTTGAGGCTGTTTCAAATATATGTTACTATATAATTATTATTACTGTTGTAGTTTGTTTTCAGAGCGCACGCATCCAATTTACAAAATCAGACAAATCTTATATTAATGATAACAATGATAGTGTTTTGAAGTGTTATGTAATTTGTCCTGGACCTCTAGCCGTGCATACAATCTTAATCCGCTTGCAGTTTATTTTTTAGTAAAACAAATTTATCATTTAATTATTTTTAGGGAAAAGTCATTTGATCAGAGCAATTGAGAACCTTCGTAGTACGTCTGGAGACTGTGCCGCTGTTGCCTTATATACTTGTTCCAAGACAGTTGTGTTAGTCGGCGTACTTGAACAACAGCTCTTCACTGTTGATACCCATGGTCGTATAAAAGATAAGAATGGCGAAAAAACGGGATGTTTGATTGTTTTCGATAAACACCCTAATGACGTTCAGCATTTGAGCTCATGGTTGCTGAAAGGACAAGATAAGGGAGTGGGAGGCGACGAGCTACAATCCTTTCCTATAATGAGGTAAGAAGTGTTTGTTAATAGAAGAGACTGACCAACAAAGAATGATTACGCTACCATACATCGTAGAAAATAAGTAGAACATTAAAACTTTATGGCATCAAACCTATGGCAAAAATGAGTAGCTTCTTTCCTCGTCAAAGAACAAAAGACGAAAATTCTACAACGGAAGTAGTATACAAGATTGACTGCAGTGATTGTCACTACGTGTACTATGACCAAACAGAAAGAGCTCTTGAGTCCAAGAACACAAGAGGGCAATAGTTAACAACCAACCATCCTCAAAAATTGCCCAATATGCAAAACAATGAAGGCCACGGGTTTAAATTTAATGCTACTAAAATTGTAGAAAGGGAACAATACTGGCGAAGAGATTAAAAAGATTATTTCTAGAGGCATGGCACTCTGAACTTGATGAAAATTCAGGAAATGATCATATTGCTATACCTAAAATATATAAAATCATTGTAAATTCTAGAACAGCGCGGGCTTAAACAATATTCAAAACTGCGCGCAATGCATTATAACGATTCACTCAGTTGTAACGATCACTGATGAAGGTCCAAGTGTAGACCGAAGAGTCTAATTAAATTAATCCAAAATTAGGCCAGAGTCAAACCTATTTGTATTTTAATATGAATCCTGGCTACAAATTCAACATATTTACTTCTAATTTAGTCATAAACATTTTTTATTTCGTCTATTCTATTAGGGTTGACGCTAGAGAAAGAGATGTCGTAGACACTACCCTGGATGGCAATGACAGCAGCAGTAGGTAAGTTAAACGAGCCAGAAGACCACACCCAAAGTACTATTAGGGTTTTTTCATGCATTGATCTACTGACCCAGTTGTTGTCTTTGTGTATCTCAAAGCAGCTAAATATTTCAGGGTATCCTTCAACGCATACATTTTATGCATTTACAGTAACGCTAGTGAATTTGAGGTGACTGAACAGTTTCAAACGACTGGAGAACCGTACAATGGCGATGCACTTACCCCTGTTTTCTTTTGCAGCAAGGAAGCAATTAATGGTGACTTTGTTACTGCAATTCTCTTGGACGAGCACAATCCACATTTAGTGTGTGTCTCTCAACCCCTGAACGTGGCCCACAACGCCTGCTTTTAATTGATGTCACAAAATTAAAGCACAACGATGACTTGAAGTGTGACGATATGGGTGCGTGAAAGCACAATGGGTCACCCAAACGCTTCTATCAAGTTAAAATGAAAAATGACGGTATCCAACAAGTTATCCCGTTAGGAAGAGAACGACCCCAAACATCTGATGACATATATACCCTAAAACGAATGTACTACAAAAATGGATCAGACAACGATAACCTCAGAATTACACGGTGAGTAATTTGAATTGCAAAAAGAAGTTTCAAAAGGGTTTTTGGCTGGGGAATCGATGATATATTTGGGACCAGGTAATTTTCGCCTTTGGGATCGAAATCACTGTATTCAGATCGGAGTCACTCCACTTTTTATGGGATAAGAGATCATCTGTTTTAGACGAGTATAAATTTATACTTGTGACCATTGTTACTACTGTTATTATTATGATTTTCACTATCACGACTTGCATTATGCATTTATAATGAGTTGAGGGATCAAAACAGTAGACTTTTGGGGTATTGATGTTATGCCTTTTAGGCATTTGATCATAACACAGGGTAATGATTTGCCAAAATAGATATGTGTCGATCTACCAGACTGACATTTAGCTTAAGGTTGAATCATAAAGTTGGTATAGTCAATTATAATAGTGGCGTCTCTTTCTGTTTTACTGCAGATAGCTCTGGAAAACGGTAGCCTTATGTCATGGTTCAGTATATATTTAGCGGCGAAGAGCACAATGTTATCGTTAAGTCTCACGGAAATGCCAAATATCCCTCTTCTTACAAACGAATGCTTTCAAGTACTAGAGATAAGTTGAAAAAATCTGTTCTAGATAAAACAAAGATGGCGAAAGCGTCATTGGATGCGGTATATCACTCATCTGGTGACGTTACCAAAGCCAGAAGTCTTGGTGAGCTCCCAAGAGGCCCAACAGACTTGTATAATGCAAGGCACGCCGGTAAATCATCAATCCATAGCAACGTCTGTGAAAATAAGGAAGGTCAAAGTAGTCACAACACCAGCGTGGCATTAAGCTTGGATAACGTGTGGACGCTATTGGAGCGCGCAAAACGTGAGGAGGAAGAATCCAAAGATTGTGTTTTTGTTCGTGAATGCACCATTCACCCAGATTTCTTTGTTGTACTGGCAAATGAGCGACAAGTAACGGAAGTCAAAAAGTTTTGTACAAATCAAAGTGAGTTTAGCATTTTTGGCATTGACCCAACATTTAATATTTTTTATCGAAACATAAGCATTACCCCGTAACTACATACAGAAACTTAAGGTTGGTAAACCCAAACACAGGCAAACTTCCAGTGTTCATAGGACCCTTGTTAATGCATCAACATAAAGACTGGAAAACTAACTCCAAGTTTGCCCATCTGATAACGAATGCATGTCCAGACCTCGACGGAATTCTTGCATGTAGAACAGATGGTGAGAAGGCACCCATCAATGAATTTCAAAGACATTTTCGTTTTGCCACATTCCTTAGATGCTTTCTCCATGTCAAAGACAACATTGCAAGAGAACTTGTTTCCAGAGGCCTTACCGGTGGTATCAAGGAACAATACCTTTCTGAAATTTTTGGGAAACTAGAAGGCAGTACCAAGTACTACGGTTTGGTAGATTGCGATAATGAAGACGAATTCGACAACAAACTAAATGGCTTGAAGGAGAAGTGGAATGAAAGGGAAGGTGCACAAAACAACAGCAAGAAATTACCTTTTTATGAGTGGTTTCATAAAGAAAAGGTATGTATACTGAAATAGAAGTTTACTTTAGAATCTTGATGAGAATAATAAAATTCTTTAAATGCGTATGCACATCCCTAATTTAAAACTCAGTTTTGTTATCAACATGCACATTCTAGTAAAATTGTTCTGTTCTCCTCAAAGGTTTTAGAGAATATAGTTATAGAATGCTCATTGAAAAGTACATGCATTGAACAAGCGCATGATGTTAAAAAATATTTATGTATAATGGCGAATAAGAACACAGGCAGCCCAACTATTCTCTTTGAGGATTTTTTTAAATATTAATATTTAATATTATTAAGTTATTTTTACAGCGCGCCGAGCGCCATTATCGGAAATTATATATAAAATTAAATTATCAATGAGCGCGCGGGTGGGATTCCTGTGGTTTATTTGTTTGAATGCGCGCGGATGGGATTCCTGTTAGTTTTCGTCAAAGTCGTGCAGGGTCGAAGAGGGTAGGAATTTGTATCAAGATACTACTTTCTTTGATTTTTCTGTCGTACGTGCGATACTTGAAAGATTGCTTGAAATAAAACAAAGAACTCCAATCCGCGTGCAGGGGGAGGGGGGGGGGGGGGGGGGGTTGGGGGGTTGGACACGGTCCGAAATGGATTGTGGATTTTCTTTAGGACCAATCACATCGCGCGATTTCATATTTGGCGGCAGGTTGAAAAACAAAGATGGCGGCTACGAAGAAGTCAAAGGTGAGCACAAACACAGCTTGTTTGATGTATTTTGAAAAGAAAAGAATTGTTTTTTTCTTAACAAACAAGAGTCGGTGACGTTAGTAAGCACATGTGAAGTTTTGATCATTGTACCTTTTTATTTTGTGAGTCTAAACGCAACGTGAAAAGTTGGCTTTCATTTGGCACTGTTGCACTCGACAGTTTTGACATGGGCGACTTATTTTGAAGTTTGTAACTGTAAAAGACAATGAAAATGCTCAATATTAGAACTACATAAACTATGATAAATTTACTATATTGTTGTTGTATGGCTCCCAACATCCTCGGGAACCCAGTGGTATTCTTCTGTTGCTCGTTTCTCGCTTCCACAACATATACCCCTGGGAACGTAGTCTGTTGGAGCTTGTTCCGGAAGTCAAAATTCAGCTCTTTCCTGATTGGTCGACCTTATTAGGTCGACCAATGAAAATCAAGATAACCATTAAAAGAAAGTTGTTAAATAAGTTTGAATTTTGACTTCCGGAACAAGCTCCAACAGACTACGTTCCCAGGGGTATATGTTGTGGAAGCGAGAAACGAGCGACAGAAGAATACCCCTGGGTTCCCGAGGATGGGCTCACAATGGCTCCCCAGTAGTTTTCGAGTATTTGATTGATTAACTGAGTCAATCAGATGGTATTAAATACAATACAATAAAGTTTTCAAAACACAAGTCATACATATTGCCCAGCTGTAAAACCGCATTTGCTGTCAATGAAAATACAGTTTTGAGGTAATGTCAATTCTCTTATTTCGTGGCAGTCTTATATGACACATGTTTGGCAGAGATTTCTAATCGAATTGTTATCATATTAAGAGACTTAAGAGTGACAAAAAGACAATGCATTACCTTGTTTTTTTTTTCGTTGGTTAAAGAGACTGTGGATGAGAGTAAGGTAACACATACCATTCCTTTTAAAGTACTTGGGGTAGCACATTGTGTTAAGAGACAAAGGCACTTAAAAATGGAAAAGCAAAAACTGAGTAATGGTGAAGAAGTGTCAGCATATATCAGCCCTGAACCTACAAACATAGAAGATGAGAATGCAATTGCTGTTTATATAAACTATGGCCTATATCAATATTTAATAGGATATATAGCAAAGGAATTGATTAAGTACATCCATCCATTACTAGCAAACAACTCTATAATATCTGTTTCACTTGAGGAAGTGAAGTTTAGAGTTACATGGGCTAAAACTGGTTACTATGCTAAGTTGTTAATAACAAGGAAAGGGCAATGGCCTGGGCAAGTGATCAGAGCTAGCAGAAGTGTTCAGTGAGAGTGATAAACTAGAAAGAAAAGTCTCATTTGTTGTGTAAATTATGTTTAAGTAATGTGTTTTTATAATAAATTAATAGTTTTGTCAGTGTGTATATGAAAGTTCATATACATGGGAGCATGTCTATTACATTCAAATTTTCTTTTATTCACAAAAAAAAAAAAACTTTAATTCAGGACCATTACTTAACATGTTGGTGGTAGTTTTTCTGCCGCCAAATGAAACTCTGCTCTCAGGGAGAGTTTTCCTCTTTGTGGAAGGTTTACTCTCCCTGACACAAACCCACCAGGATCAGCACGTCTTTGTATCTTCACTTTATCAAGTCTTTCGTTGCATAATTGTCATTTCAAATAAGATAATATCCACGAGTTTTTTTGCATTTTTTTATATTATCCACGAGTTTTTTTGCATTTTTTTCCTCAACTTTTTCTTTATTGGGTTTCTCTTTTTTGAATATGTATTAATTTAATCTTATGTATATTTTTTATTCGTTTTGCTTAATTATTTAATAAGATATCTTTCCTATATACAATTCTTCACCTACTAAAGCAACAGAAGGGCGGTATTTGAAAACTTATTGTTATTAAAAAAATCCTCAGATACAAAAGTTGGGCTGCCTGTGACAAGAAACGCAATTCTTCGCTTTTTATTACATAGCAGGCAAACCATGTTACCAAAATAATAGTATAATTCTAAATTCTTGTATTTTGAAGGTGGAAGATATAAAACAGTCGATGTTGAAGTCCATTCGAATCGAGGCCGGTCTGGGAAATCCACCAACTCCATACGTCAACAACGACCCAGAAGCTGCAAACTTCATGATAAAGCACGGTCTTCATTTCAATGCAAGGAAACCTCACGAATTTATTCAAGAGATAAAAGAAATTATAGAAACCCAACATAGAAATGAAGATCGTGCCGTGTTTGGGAGGGGCCCATACAGAGTTAGGAACGGGTTTCAGCATTTGGTAGTGAACGATCACCAAATTAGTCAAATGGCCAGCAAGCAAATTTGACACCCATCAACATAGCAAGAAATGTAATTACGATTTTGAAGGCAGCACAAGACAACACGGGTCCGTCAAAAAAGATATCTGACATACAACAAGCTGCAATTGACATTCGCAAGGCCATTAAAAAGAAGGAAAGCAAGATGTCTTGGCCACCAAGATCCTCAGAGCTCAATAATGATTCTGTAGATGTTCCTCAAGAATGAAGTGCATTTTTGTGTTCATTACTGACCGGCAACAAAGATTTGTCAGATAAAGAATGCAATCCAAGAGTCTAGCGGTTGATGAGGTCATACGCACAAGATCTAATTTTTGCTGTAAGCAGAGGAAAGATAAAGCCGCCCAAACAAGTCCTCCTTCTATATGCCGTGAAGACTCTGACAAACAACGTTGAGCTTGTGCAGATACTTAACCGTTTTGGACATGGTATTTCTTATTCCCAACTGGAGGAGATTAACACTGCTCTTTGTTTACAGAAAATGGCATCAACAAGTGAAATCCCATTGCCGGACAATATCCAACCTTATATTAGTACTTTGTTAGCATGGGATAATATTGACAGGCTAGAAGAAACACTGTCTGGTGGAGGTACATCACATCGTATCAATGGCATAGAAGTACAAGCTAGACATTTCGGCCCACGGCTTCCTGAAGAGTTATCAACAGTTATAGCCAAAAGTAAGCAAAGAAGCGTCGAGCCACAAGATGTTACCAACCTACCTATTTACATTGCAGGAGAGCGGCAAGGCCCTAAGCGAAGAAAGTATATAGAGGTGAGCTGCCAGGAAGTTCTAAAAAATGCACGAAGGAAGAACTTGCTGTGGGTTTTAGTGCGTCTTCATACAAGAGAAAATCAGAAAGTCAGTGGATGGACTGGATTTAACATCCTGGTGCGCAGAAGTTGAGGTTTGTCAAGACAACATTGGATATCTTCCTACGATTGCTGCCCCTGCCACCAATATGTCAACTGTCCATGAGATTTTAGTGCGCTCCCTGAAGATCAAAGAAGCACTTCATTTGAAGAGCATAGTACTGGTATTTGATCAGACCTTGTATGCTAAAGCCACTGAAGTTGCATGGAAACATCCTGATCATTTTAAAGACATTGTACTAAGGATGGGCATGTTTCATACGGTCTGCACTTTTCTCTCAATCATCGGGAAAAGATTCCAGGATGCAGGTTTAAGGGACATATGTATTGAATCTGAAGTAATCGCCGAGGGATCTGTTGCTGGAGTTCTCGAGGGACGCAAGTACAACCGTGCCATCAGATTCCATAAATTGATGTATGAAGCGCTACAGAGACTTGTTTGGAAGGAATTTCAGACATGGATAGGCGAGAAGTTTCTAGAGCGCAATCTACTAACGTTAAGTATAAAAATGCGTGGTTGTGTTGGAAGAAATGGGAGAAAGAAAATGTGGGATGTAACGAATTCCCAGTTTGTCCTTTTCTTTTGCCTTTATTTAAGGGATAAAGTAGAATCGTGTCAATCATCCGCCCCTATTGAGAGCGCTGTTTATAGTGTGAGGTGGGCCCATATGGTGGCTGGTGTTTCTTCCCCTACGGACGACATCATGGTTAAACAGATGTTAGAAGCGTGTAAAAGACTATTTGGAAAGCCCGTCGTAGGCAAACAGCCATTGGGCCTTGAGGTTATTGTTAAAGTAGCTGAAACGTTTTTCACCCCACATGCGTCGTTGTCCAATTTGAGAACCTGCTTCATCTTTGTCATTGGTTTTGCAGGTTTAATGCGTGTTGACGAAATTATCAAAGTTTGTCGCAAAGACGTGGTTATTGCCAAAGATTACATGACTGTTTTTTGTTCCAGGCGAAAAAACGATCAGCTTTCTAAAGGTCATACCATATTTTTTGCTAGATCAGGGAAGACTACTTGTCCTGTTTCAATTACTGAGCAGTTGCTGGCTAAGCTACATTTGTAGGTTGTGATCGAACGGCGTTGCTCTTATGCCGTCCATTAGCTATTCCAGAGTTCACGAGATTTTTCGCGAAACACTCAATCTATTTGTTCTAGATTCTAGTCGTTTTGGCACTCACAGTCTTAAGAAGGGTGGTGCTACCGCTTTAAGTTCTGCCGGTGTCTCTGGTGAGCTGTTGGACAAACATGCTGGTTGGAAGTCTGTCAAATCGAAGGACAGTTACATCGAGTATTCCACGGACGATAAGTTAAGAGTATCTAGAGCATTTAATTTGTGATGTATTTGACATTCATTCTTTCTATTATTATCAAGTTGTAGGTCGGCCTCGTCTTCCTTCGTTTCTCGTCTTTGTTATATCTCGTGCTGGCTGTGCTGTCCACCAGGCACCAAGCACAGTTACACTCCTATTGTCGTTTGTTATTATTTGCGCTTAGCACGGTGCGAAGGGTAGTAATGAATTAGGGCTTTCCAACGTAACAACGTGCAGTTGGAAAGCGTGTTCATTACGGTTCATAGCCATGTCCTTATCGGTATCGATAATGTATTGTTCTTAATGAGTGATTACATAACCTGTTATATACTTTTGTTTGTATTTTAGTAGATATCTGAATATGCTAATGCATGTGTCAGTATTTAAGCAGTAAAGCCGTGACGCTCTTTACTCTCGCTTGTTGGACAGCCAGTGTTGGAACCAAACTTAAATATTAGTTTGTCGGTAATTTATTTTCATATAGCTCTATCCCTCGGAGCCGTACGCCTGTACTCGGTCGAGGACTACGTTTCCCAGTGGGTTTTTGTCCCAAGTGGTTTTTACCCCACTGGTTTTTTCGTAGTGGGCAGCGTACTTATGCATTGTAAATTTTGTAGATTTCCATATCATCTTTATATCAAATACGATTATTTTGTAATAGATATATAAATATTCTATCAGATGAGCTATTTGTAAAACATGAAAGAATGTAATACTTATGAAATAAATTATGCCGGTCATGCTGTCCACCAGGCACCAAGCACAGTTACACTCCTATTAGAAGGAAATAAGTTATTCATTGTGGAATGTGAAATTAAAAGGATACTTAATCAATTGTCTCACGATTGAGGTCATTGGTAGAAATACCGCGACGTTTCGACTGCAATCTGCTAGTCTTCATCAGGCGATGGTGTAGACTGGATGATGGTTGTCTTATATACTTTTCGTCGGATTATCGGTGCTGTGATTGGCTGACGCGTGATGTCCCAGCATGCTTCTTGATTGTTGGCATCCACGCTTCCGGTAGATCGATGCCGCAATCCCTATTGATGTTGTTAGGGTGTAGTCGGATCTGAATGGCTTCCTTGACTCTGCGTGTGTGCCAATGTACGTCTTGGTCGATGTATTTGACGTCTTTCCAGCTCAAGTTGTGTCCGGTCTTGTGGGCATGTTCGGCTACGGCTGAGGTCTCGGTACGGGCCAGTCTTACATCTCTTTGGTGTTCTTTCAGTCTTTCATTCACGGGTCTTCCGGTTTCTCCGATGTAAACTTTGTCGCATTCACCGCATGGAATCCTGTAGACTACGCTGTCTTTCCTTTCAAATGGTATTGGGTCTTTCGGTCTTACCAAGTGTTTGCGTAGAGTCGTATCAGATCTAAAGACTGTGCGAATGCCATGATGTTGAAGGCAACGGCTTAGACTCTGAGATACTCCATCTACGAAAGGTAGTACAGCTAAGGATCTGTGAGTCTGTTGTTCTTTCTGGCGGGCTGGACGGGTCTTTGTAACTCTCTGCAAGAAAGGTGTAGGATAAAGGTGTAGGACTATGCTTGCAGTCGAAACGTCGCGGTATTTCTACCAATGACCTCAATCGTGAGACAATTGATTAAGTATCCTTTTAATTACACTCCTATTGTCGTTTGTTATTATTTGCGCTTAGCGCGTGTGCGAAGGGTAGTAATGAATTAAGGTAGTCTGGAATATCTTTCCACATGTGCTTGTTTTCCTGTATTCGTTCTTACTTTTGGTTTAGTTTTGAGGAGTATCTGGTATTATAATTATGGACTTTGCTTGCATATTTCAAGTAATATTATCAAATATGTTTTAAAAGCTTTCCATTGTGCCACAGGTGCATGAATTTAAGAACATGAAGTCTGAATATATTATGTATATGAATCTTAACTTGATTACTCAATTTATTTAAGGCGACAAAAGAATGTGACGACTTAAGGATAAAAAGTAAAGTTAGAAGATCACTTTTCCAGTCAAAAAATGAGAAGGTATTTAAAAAGTGAAAGTGACATTATTTGTGTACTCATTTATTATTCAAATTATTAATTTTCTTATAAATTCATTCGTTTTTCATCAAGATCGTAGCTGACCTCCAAAATAAAGCCATATAAGTATTATTCATTTTAGTGGCGGTGTTAAGAAAAGACTGAAAACTATTTTAATCCGAACTTATTTTGCTGGGAATTTGTAAATTCAAAAAGGGATGTAAGAGAGGGTGCTCCTGTTCCACTGTTCCAAATGGCCAAATATCTGCCATTTTTTCACGCATTCACAGGGTGTGATACATTATTGTGTTTTTTTGTTTTTCAGAGAAAAAGGACAGCCTGGATAACATGGCATAATTATCCTGAGCTAACTAAAGCATTTGTTGAACTAATTAACAGCCACAACACTGTATCTGTGGATGGCATTTCATGCTTTACGGGACCTGGAGTACAGAAGTACCTTACAGTTGTGCATTGGAAATGATGGAATGGTTTATTATAGAATTCTACCTTATATTAGTTTTGACAAGGTAAAAGAACTTAATCAACATGGGCATAAAGATTTGTCAGATAATTGTTTTGTGGATCAGAGAAGTTAAAGAATTTGACATGTGTGGTGCCTCAGGAAGGGTACATGTTAACTTGTTTATTAGTTTTGCTTCTTCTGGTGGTGACTCGGACATTGTTAGAAGTCTAAAAGAAGCCTTGTCTTGTCTGCTGAAGTTGCATTTTGAAAGGGAAATGTTTAGATTTGCTCCTATTCATCCACAAAATAACCTTGTGATCTGAGCAAGGAGATGGACGGTGTTGAATGGGTAAGTGCTATGTGCATTCACATTTCATCAGATCAGGCTTCATCACAGTCCGCTAGACACTGAGGAAAAGTCAAGTAGGCATTGACAATGGCTGTGAACAATATGATCATGCAAAATTTTACTTCAGCCTGTGTACTAATGCAATATCAAAGCTACGGATATCAAAGGGGACTTAATCTACAAACAAACCCGATGGTAAGCTTGTATGTAATGCCTATTTGTAAAGCACATAAGATAAAAATGGTTAATTGTTCATAAATACTTTTAATGTGAAGCAAAAAGAGTTTTTTTAAAGAGCTGAGGGTGGAAGAGTTGAGGGTGGAAGCACGACTGACAAACCATTCAAAACTGGGAGAAAATACGTAGATTCAGGCTATGTTCGCGACAATCGAAATGACGATTATTATTTTCTTCATACTCATGTTTGGCATTCGATGACCAATGATCTTCCTCACAATGTTCTTGTTGTTTTATCTACAACATGTGGAGCAGTACTTTATGCTAAATGCGAGCCATGCAAAGATTCTAAACTTGGACGCTGTAGCCATGTTCTGGCTGTTCTTTTGATCATGTCGCTAAAAATGGCTACAACGTTACGACGTCTTGCACTAGTAAAGAATGTTCCTGGAATAAAGGAAAAAACGACAAAAGAACCCCCAGAGGCTTTCAAATAGCAACTACCCAACAAAAAGAAAGAGAAGTCGAATAAAAGCTATCGACTTTGACCCAAGACCACGAAAACATAGAAAGTTAACAAGGCTCAACTAATGCTGCTATCAGATGCAAAACGTTTATCTCAAAAAATATCTGGAATCTAGATGGTAGTAATTATCAGTCAGTCTGGATGACACATGGGCTAAACTCTGAATCTTAAGCTATAACTAAGTATGAAGAAGAGACCAAACAACAGATTCTTCCCTCAGGATTGTGGGTAAATCCCCAATTTCCTTGGCTTGGTTGCTCTCCTGATGGTATAGTAGGTCACAATGGATTACTGGAAATAAAGTCCCTAAAGATTTTTCATGATCACAGTATTGAAAGCATAGTCAATGATAGAAATGATGTACTTGTATCAAAAGATATTAAGCAAAGACAATGTTTTGTTATTAGAAACAATAAATATTGTTTGAAAAGAAGTCACACTTATTATTATCAACTTCAAATGCAGTTGTTAATAACTGAACATTCATTAATGGTTGGTGCTACTGAAAAAGTTCCAAATGTAAGACATGATTTCCAGAAATGCCAATGGGAATCTGTAGGCAGAATTCTTGCCTATGGCTATATAGAAGCAAATATCTTTCAGCTCTCTATTTCAAGAGCATTTGTTGCCACACTTCTCTTTGGTGAAGAAAGCATGTCTTCTCCTTTCCTTGTTGATTCATTCAAATTATATATCTCATTAGAGGAAAAAAGTGTTGTTGAAAAATAACTCACTAATTATATTGAGGATGATGAGGATTTTATAGAGTTTTTGACTAGCTTTAAGAGTTATTGCTTACCTTCAGCTGAAAAGATCCACTCAATCATAGAACTTGCGCATCAGGAAATAATTCAAAACCCTAGATATATTTCTGATTGTATGGCCCCTGTTATCAATCCACTGAGACTATATACACCTTTCCAAACACTTGAGGAACTTATAAAAATGTATGATGCTAGAAAACCTAGTGCTAAAAAAAGAATTAAGCTGCTTGATGCACAACCACAAAATGGGGCTGAACAAGAAAGTCTTGACCATTTTAAGAGATACATAAAAAATCTTGAAGGTAAAGACCTTGAAATCTTTTTACAGTTTTTAACTGGTAGTAGCACAATTGCATGTGACTTCATCAATGTTTATATCACTAAACTAGAGGGCCTAGAACGCAGACCAGTTATTCACACATGTGGGCCTACCATTGAATTGCCATCAACTTACCAGTCATTTAATGAATTGTCAGAAGAGTTTTCTAGCATGTTTAGGGATAAAAAATCATGGTCATTTAATGTAGCTTAAACTAAGGTTTATAGTATAGTTAAATTTGTCTGTTGAAAACAGTGTTGTTACTGTTACAAGAATTATCAGTAAGATAGGTTATCCCAAACAACTATAATATTGCTTAATAATATACATAAAAGAATTGTAAAAGCAGGAGCAAAAATATATATATATATCAGACAGGGTTATTTCCAAAAAAAAATATTAAAGTAGAAGATAGGTTCAAACAATCAAGTTGTTTTAATAAAAATAAAAGGAATTGTTAAAGAATCTGGGGTTTCTAATGTCTTTTAATAGTCAAGTTGCTTGCAATCAAATACAAGTTGTCAGATTTGCCAAAATTGACTCTAAAAACGCTTTTGGTGTATTACAAATATTTCAATAAATAACATTTGAACTGCACTGCTCTCAGATAATCTGAACCTAATGATTTTTTTATGTATATTTTCATCCCAAGATGTTGAGTTTTGTTAAGTATTTTAATTAAGTTATTTAATGCAAATGTGCAATAGGAGCCTTAAGGCCATTGATGGTGTCATCTGTTTCATTTCACATCATAAATGAACCAATGATCAATCAGCTATGGAACCACATGCTCTGTTTCTATTTACTTATTGATTGGTTTATAGTTTTTGATGAGAGATTTAATTTTTATTTCATTTGAACATATGTTGGAGAATGGTAACACATACTCAAGTAAAGTATATCTATCACAGAAAAATCTTGCTGATTTAACAAAGGCCATTTGTCAATATTATTGCATGGAACTTTTCACCAAATAGAAAACCTAACCTTAAATATTGTTGAAGACTGTGAAATTAATTGTACTTTACATGTAAAAGCTAATGATACATGTAGTTATTTGTACTATCATAGCAAAAGTTATTGTTAAAAGTTAAGTTGAAAAAGTTATTAAAAGTTGTTACAAGAAAAATATTGTGGTTCTTCAATCCCATTACTTTCTAAATCACTTAATATGAAAATGAAATTAGCTCTGATATTCTATGTCTAATACATATAGCATGAATTAATAAAAATACTCAACATTGACCAAGTAAAAGTGGAGCACCCTTAAACGAGGTTTTTGTCTTTATATGGAGCACCATTGCAAAAATATGAAAGCAGACCCAAAGCATATGCATATTTTTACAAGAGGTTTATTATAGTGTTATTAGAGTGCAAACAATTAAAGCATAAAATATCAATAATTGGACAAATAGAACAATTTCATGATAACACTTTTAATATTCAATCATAGTTGAATCACTGCAGTACACAAATACATCTTGATTAGAAGATCACAACACTACTTCATCAATCCACTGTAAAAGCTACTTTGAAGTACGAAATAAGTACAAAAAATCATTTCAATTTTAATATACAATAGAAAAATATCATTCATCAAAATATACATGCTCTGTACATCATCGTCTTGCTAGTTCCCGGTAAAACTTGTAATAATAATTATAATATAATTGCATTTATTTATATAGGCTAAGTTTTTGGCAGTAGTTTGTTGGTTTGCTAATCATTATTTCACTGGGTAAGTATGCGAAAAAACCTCAAGTGAGCGATACAAGAGAGCGGCTGTAAAAGCGTGCATTATCACAGTACATTATTACAATAATGCACTTGGACTTGACGTCCTCAAATACAGAAAAATCATGCGATCGATTTTAGCCAATATGATGCGCATGGATTTTATACAGTGTACGATGATTGAATATAAAGTATTTGCACTCTACTCCTAACAAATATTGTAGGTTTCTAAGATTCTCAATGTTTCCAAGAAATGACAAACTCCATTGTTGCCATCATCTGAAATGGGGTTAACCATCTGCTCTAAGTTGTGAAGTTGTTCATGGGTGAGCTGTACTGCAGATTCTGGAACTTCCACGTTATTATCTGTAACAACCTCTGGTAGTGGACCATCAAAATCTATTCCATAAGAATCAATTGGGGATGCAAAAATGAAGCAAACGCTCGTAAAGCCTACATACAAAAGATGCATGAGTGCCACGAAGATTTCAGTGTATGTGACAGTGGTCTACAAATAAATAACCAGTGGCCTTATATTGGAGCCTCTCCTGATGGCTTAGTGAATTGTAAATGCTGTGGAGCAGGTGTATGTGAAATTAAATGCCCATACAGTGCAAAAGATCGTCAACCAACAGACCCTGCAAATGAAAAGAACTATTGTTTGAAGCAAGATGGGGACTCAGTTTATCTTGACAAATCACATGCATATTTCTATCAAATACAATGCCAGCTGTTTGTATGTAACATGGATTATTGTGATTTCATTGTGTGGACTCCACATGGAATGTTCATTGAAAAAATCATGCCAGATGCAGAATTCTGGAGTAATGCTGTTGCTAAGGCAACAGAATTCTTCTACAAAGGAATTCTACCTGAGATTGTTGGAAAATGGTACTCTCGTCCCTCATTGCCCTCAACCGCCGAAGCTCCCAGTGCTGATGATGATGATGCAGAATGGTGCATTTGCCAGAGATATATTGAAGGCAGTACACTTGTTGGTTGTGATAATGCTGAGTGCAGAGTGAAATGGTTTCACTTACAGTGTATGAGGTTAAAAAGTCCCCCTGAAGGTAGATGGATGTGCAATGACTGTGATAAATTTTATAATTAGCAATATTACAATGTATGTGTTAACTACACTACTACAGTATGTTATAAATGGGTTTTACTTGCAACACAAACATAAACAAAGACAAACCAAAGAATACATTGAAATTGTTGCCAGTAAAAACCAGAATTGATTTGTGACAGGCTGTATATAAAAATGAAAATAATATGTTACGAGTGGTTTTATTTAAAGTGCATATGACAGGACGCGTTTTTTTGCAGAATCTTGCAGTTCAATATCTTTAAAAAACGTGTCAAAAGTTTGAACATTTTTGAAAAAATTTTAAGGCCTTTTTTTAGCGTTCAAAGTACCCGCCTTTTGCTTCAAATCTGTCCCGTCTATCGCTCGGCCAAATAGTCACGTGACAGGGCTTGGTGACGTCACATTGTGTACCTCTCACTTGTAATCCAACATGGCGGAAAATAGAAACAAACGGAAAGGTGGAAGACGTTGCGTGGCTGGATGCCCGAATAAAACAAGCTGTAGTAATAATTCATACACAGAAGGAATAACCATGCACCAATTTCCAACTAACCCTGTTGTCAGAGCGCAATGGGTTCGCTTTGTGCAGCGACATCGCATTGATTTCGGTGAACCAGTAAACAAGTACGCTTCGTTGTGTTCTGCACATTTTGATGAAGCTTGTTTTACTCGTGATCGCTCTATTCTCGAAATCATGGGTGATCAAAAGGTTAGAAGAGTTCTAATCAAAGGATCAGTACCAACAAGAAACACTGTTTTACCTCCAACGACTAGTACTGTACTAACGGAAAGACACAAACGACAGGTAAGAGTAAGCTATATTCGGTTCGAGTTTATAGTAGGCTTGTAATTAACTACCACTAAATCGAAGATACATGTTGGTCTACAGTCACAATGTCGATAAATTTAAAGAAACAAATACATGTTCTGATCATACTTCTCTTTCTGTAGTTAAAACGACACTTATTCACCGAGACAACAGATGCTCAAACTCACAAGAAACGAAGAACAAATGTTGAACCACAGCCACACATCTCCGACTGCATCTCCGAAGCTCCACAAACTGCCACAACTCGTCTAGAAGATCCATCTACTCCCGATTTTATACAGTCAATTCTACCATCATCAACTCCAGACCATCCTGTGCAATTATCCTCTACTACTACTCCTGAACCAGTTGTTTATACACCCTCATCATTCTCAACACCTGTTACTGCAACTCCGAAGTGCAATGAATGCTTATTAAAATCGACTAAGTGCCACAGCTTACGAAAGTCAAGTATCAGACTCACTCGAAAGGTTGCAGAATTAAAACAGATTATAAAAGAACTTGAAAGTGTAAGTAAATAAAATAAACTTATATTTTTAATGGATTTGTTATGTTTTTCACGCAAAAATTTATGATATTTCTAAGAATGCATTATCAATCTCCACACAAATAGCAAAGTATGCATGTAACTAAATAATACCTCAATGTAGTATAATGTTTTACAAGTGATGAATTTTAATACTAGTGACTTATTTGTTTCTTTTATTGCCTTTGCAGAGAGTTGTTGAAACTGAAGAGGAGTCAACAGAAGTAGAGACTGAGGAAGAAAAGGACGATCCAGACCAGCCAGACACTCCAATTCCAGAGACTCCATATCCCGAGACTGATAGTGAGGAAATTGAAGATGACATTCAAGACATGGATTGGATGTATGCCTCGATGGAGGAAAGTACAGAATATGAAAGCAACACAGATGATGATGATACTTCCAACAATGAAATTAGGTATTTTAGCAGTTTATTTATTATATAATATGGATAGTTATGTTGCATGACTCAATATCATGTAATAATTGCTAAATAATTAGTGTCTGTAGTTGTTCCAGCTACATGTAAGCTGATTACCCAAAAGCTTTAAAATTTGCAAATTTACATAACCAAAAAAATGTTGTTATAAAAAACGTATTTTTATGGTAGTGTAATGTTGATATTTTGATTTTCAGAGTAAATCCAGACCTACCTGAATATGAGCAGCCAAAATTTGTTGTCTTTTATTGGAAACTGGTTGGCCTGTTCTCTACGTTTTGCTTCAACTGCAAGGAAGCTAGTCCAACTGTCACTGCAAAGAGCTTTGGAACAATGATTTCGATGACACAACATTGCTTAAAGTGTAACCAGAAGTATGAATGGCAATCACAGCCTCTACTAGATGGGAAAATCCCGCTTGGGAACTTACTCTTAAGTTTTGCAGTTTTGATGGCTGGAGCTTCCATAAGCAAAACATTGCTTTTATTCCGTCACATGGGTCTTAGTGTTTATTCTGCAAGGACATACTTCAGACACCAGAGAAATTTCATTTTCCCAACAGTTCTTCATTACTGGGAAGACTACAGAGAGAAACTAGTTTCCAAGTTGAGAGGAGTAAAGAACGTGGTATGGACTGGAGATGGACGGTTTGATTCCATGGGACATTCAGCCAAGTACGGTGCCTATACCATGCTGTGTACAACACTTATGAAGATTGTCCATTTTGAAATAGTTCAGGTATAACATTATTATTTTGTTATGACTATTTGTTTTCAGTTTTAATGTATGGTTGATGTCTTACAGTCTATGTAAAATATACATTAGAATTGAAAGAAACATCACATGAACTTTGACTTGTGTTAGCAAAAGAAATTAAAACTGTATAACTTGGATATCTGTATAACTGAGTTTACTAGTAGTGAATAGGAAACTATATATTAGTGGCAGTACTGAGAATCAACAGTGAAACTATGTGATATTTCTTTTAATGGAGACTAGCGAGTAACCTAGTATAAACTGCGATGGTGTTTGATATAAACGATAGGCAATAGAATGAAAATTTGTAACACTGTAAAAAAAGGTGACTTAAATTTACTGACATTTCAAGCTTTAGCCCTTCATTGAAGAGAAGTCAACATTTTTTATTTACAAATTTCATTATATTACCTATCGTAATATTTCTTTTGTTCTTCTTCATTGAATAGCATTAATGCATAATAAAATCATTCTGATCTTTATGTATTTTTAAAGTCTTATTGCAAGTTTGTATCTGAGTTTCAGTGATTTTTTATTTTTGTCACAATAAAAATGTTACTGTTTTTACTGGATGGGCAAATGCTCATTTTTTAATAATATATGATGCATAAAAAAATAAAAATTAGAATACACACACTTTAGTACTCATTATAATAAGTAATATTTGATCTTTTAGGCAAATGAGACTGGTGGTAGCCCACAGACTGAATTAGAGGGATGCAAAAGATCTTTTGGATTTTTAAAGCAGCTTGGTTTGGATATCACTGTGTTCATCTCAGACCGCCACAGGGGTATTGCAAAGTGGATTCGCACTTCATGTTCAGGAACCACCCATTACTTCGACATCTGGCACGTGGCAAGATCAATTACAAAAAAACTACTGAAGGCGAGCAAAGAGAAAGGATGTGAGGTCATATCCTCGTGGATAAAAGGCATCCGAAAACATTTGTACTGGTGTGCAACTTCCACCAAAACTGGATTTGGCGTCCTGATTGTGGCAAAATGGGAGTCGTTTCTCCGTCATGTATCCAACAAGCATGATGACCATCCTAATCCTTTGTATAAAAAGTGCAATCATGGTGTATTGGAACCAAGGAAGTGGATTAAAGTTGGTAAGGAATACAAGTTTTTAAATGATATTTGTGTGACTGTGGGATAATGTTTAGTGATATTTATACAAATCAACAAAAGTCTTTTATCAAGTATAAGATCCCTAAGCAAGCCTACACTTGATAAAAATTGAGCATCTAGTTTTTGAATTCAAAAACCCAACCAATATTTCACAAATTAGAAAAAAATCGAAAATGTCCAAAAAACGAGCGTAAAACTGTGTCATGAAAGAAAAAAACTGTTTGTTAAAACTTGATATTAGTAAACTAATGTTCAATGTGTTCAATGTTTTGCAGGAACAGCAGCCTACCAGAAAGTCAACAGTCTACTGACTAAGAAGGCACTTGTGAATGATATTAAAAATCTTTCTTCTGAAGCCCAAACAAGTTGCTTAGAAGGATTTCATGCAACATTGAATCACTGGCATCCAAAAATGATTTGCTTTTCATGGCTTGGTACAGTTTGCAGGTAAGTACCTCTAAACGTTTTGTAAGTAATGTTACACATGAATGAGTTATGAATGTTACACATGAATGAGTTATGCTATAATTAAAAACCAGTGAAGTAAGAATAGATTGATTATGAACTAAAAAAAATCAATGAACGGTCTATATGCTCTACCAAACATGTTGCTTTGCTGTCTTATATCCTATTCATAAAGTTGCTGCCATTAAGTTTTTCGATCATTCAAACAGTAATGTGAACTTTATTCAGTAATTCATTAATTTCCAGTACAAAATGCAAGGAATATACAATATTTGATTTCTTATTATTGCTTTTTCTTTTGGTTGCAGGCATGTTTTAGCAAGCCTACATTTTAATGAAAATCTTCAAAGAGAGCCTCAGATTTCTAAAAGTGGTACTGGGTATGTTAAAGTGTGCTACCCAAAATACAAACTTGGAGAGGAAGTTGTCCGTGATGTCAAGACACCGCCAACGTATGGTATGTATGATTATGTTTGAGTATACAAGCCTGTATACAAGCCTCTTGTACTTAGAAATAATATTGCCAAGAACCCTATTAAAGGAGGGAATCACATGTCAATACACAAAAAGTGATAACCTGTATGTAGGAGCACTCTTTATACTTAAAAGCACAAAAATATTTATATTATTGATTATTTTTATCTGAATTAATTAATTTCTGAGATATAAGCATTTGAAATCTGAAAATGCAAATGAAAAGACGTCATCCCAGGCCTCATTAAATATACAAAAGTTCTCTGGAAATAATTATAGCAATTTTTTAAAGCTCAATATCTGTATTCATAATATTCACACTACCATTAACATTTTTACTGCTTTACAAAAACAAGCTTGCTGTCAGCTTTGAAGAAGCAAATAAAAAATTGTATTGTATTGAGAAGATTATGTGAAAAATCTGTAATCAGATTTGTAAGCACTCATTATAGTATTATTACTAGCTTGATACTATCATTTGATACTATTTCTTTCAGGTTATGTTTCTGATATGAGAAAGGTACTCTTTGGCTTGTCCAAACATGCACGGATGGAGGTATTCAACAAGTATTCAAAGAACGCTCCAAAGTCCTTGACCTCACAGTATCCAAACAGGCTTGGCAAAGCAGAGGCTGTTAAAGCTCACCAGAAAAGAAAGCAAAGCAGTACTCAATTATTTCCAGCTGGTAAAATATAGCATGTTACATATTTTGTTTTTGTTTGATATTCAAAAACTATTTTCCAGATAAGTTGCTATTTTCTTTTTGTTAAAATCCTAAGCAGAGTTACTAATGTGTGTATTGTTGGTTACAGTAAGCAAACAAGGTGAGATGGAAAAAGCTGCCAAAGAAGCTCAGAAAAAGAAGACATCAAGTAAAGGAATAAGAACATGTAGAACTTGCAGCAAACCAATGCGTGGCCATTCAAAGTCAAAGTGTCAGCAAAACAAAGAATAATTTTATTTGTATTATATTTATGTATGTAGGTATTCTAGAGACCACATTTTTATTTCCCACTTAAATATGATAAATATGATCACATCCACTCAGCCAATCAGATGACTGTATTTTAGTGTTATATATCCCATAGTATCTAAATATAGTATTCCACTGGTGAGGCCTTTTGTTTTTTATTGTTTTGCCACCTTGCCAGTGAAATACTATATAGAAGTTCTCAATGCATTATAAGTACTATATAGTAGGCCATATAATAAAACACTGTTTTGCTATGGTCAAGTGATATTTAATTTTGACAAAATTCTTTGTGGGTGTGATCATATTCTAAGACAGTTAGATAATGAATGCGACATAGTCTCTCGCATTATATAGAAGGCCACTCTGGCTGCGCCCTTGTGGCCTTCTATCTAATGCTTGAGACTCTATATCCCATAGGACACTTGCATTCATCATCTAACCCTTACTTAATCTAGTAGAGAACAAAGTCTCATTAGGAAATTAGATTTGAAACAAAATTACTCTTTCCCACCCAATGGGCAAAGGGTAAATGATTATAGTTATTTTTATAAATTCAATATCTTGAACAATAAAGTTTCATTTGGAGATACATTACTTGTTAGAGAATACACTATGTTATAAGTTTGTTCTGTTCTACAATAAACTTGTGAAACAGAACCACCTGTTTATTACTATACTGAGTTTATTTATCTTTTGTTTGTTTGTTTTCATTTCCTTTTTGACAATAAGACATTGAAACAGTAATACTGTGTTTCACGGTAGATTGCAAACTATATCCATCAAAAGAAATTGCTTGTGAGAAATATTTATGTTTGTATTTGATGATATAGTAGAAATAGTGATTACAAAGAAATGGTTATTAGTTATTTTGTTTGTATTTTATGATTTTTTGTTTTATTGAAATTACTATCATTATCAAAGTTATTATACAGCTTATTCCATGTCATCTGCAGCAGCAGCATAACCTCTTCTTTGGTTTGATGAATACTTCAACCTTACACTATGATAAACACAGGCTGGTAAGGGTCTTCTATTGTCCCATCCCATAAAACCACAGATCCATCTTATTACCCAACGGTATGCAACTGCTCTTAGAAACCTGTAAAACAAATATAAAAAAAGAAAAGTATAGTAAAATTGCAAACTCTGTATGCGTAAAATGTAATTGCTATTGTCTAGTAGTTTTTATCCAGTGGCTAAAAGTTACAATCAAATACATAAAATGTCAGTTGTTGTGATTGATCGAAAGTGCTTGATTAAATACACTATTAATTTATTGATATTAAAACTACTAGGTAGCAACAGTTTTTTTTTAAGTTACGGATAACATGTATCGTTAAATTCGTCATCTTATAGCTCATGGTATGTTTACATATCTTATACTATCGCAATACTTACTCGTTTTCACTCGCTCCGTTTTGTCGGCGATACCCTCGTCCATTTTGGTCTCGAAGCAATGGAGCCACTTGTAATAACACTGTCTTGTTGATTAGCGCTTCATAATCCTCGTGCTGTGTGATGCAGCTAACCCTTTCGATGGAGCCATCAAAAACTAGTTTTCCGATGGCATTTGTTATTTCATGGCAGCACCGAAACTCCAAGGCGTCCTGTAAATTTTCTTCATTGCAATGTGAACATTTGCACCTAAGAAAGAAACACTGAATTATTCCATGTCTCGCTTTTTTGAAGAGATTTATAGAAAGATTCACTAACCATTCTTGAACTGGTATACGCTTTTCGAATCTGGCCTCTAAAGTAGCTGGAGTTAGTCCATCTATGTCTGTTTCTTCATCGTCGTCCGATTCGCCGCCATCGCTTGCTAGCGGTTCGTCTTGATATGGTTCATCGCCAATATCTAGTTGAAATTCTTCCCCAGAATCGAAGGATTCTGCTTCAGAATTAGTTATTGAACTTCTAGAAGAGTTTGACTCCAAAGACTCATCGGAATCGCTAAGCATTTTGTTGCTAATTGTGGAAATAGTTTACGAAATTAACAACTTGTTGCTTACCGGTAACTACGACGAAGGTACACAATGTGACGTCACGACCGCGAGACTTGGTCCCAGGTCCCAGGACAGATTTGAAAGCAAAAGGAGGGTAATTTGAACGCTAAAAAAAGGCCTTAAAATTTTTTCAAAAATGTTCAAACTTTTGAAACGTTTTTTCAAGATATTGAACTGCAAGATTCTGTAAAAAAACGCGTCCTGTCATATGCACTTTAACCTGCACCAACAAACCTATAATATATGTTAATTTTTGTAGAGTATCTTTCGTCAAGTGTAAATAACCACAATTTTTTCTGAAGAAAAAAGAGTTTGCGGGCTAGAGACCCAGTTGAGACTCAATTTTTTTGGTGGAAAACAATTGTGGTTATTTACACTCGACGAAACATACTTTACAAAATATTTGTTAATATTATTATTATACAATTCACAACAAATAAAAACAACGTTTTTGAATTTACTTAGCCATAATAATATTATTATACAATTCACAACAAATAAAAACAACGTTTTTGAATTTACTTAGCCATACTTATTTATATTCAAATACATGTACATATTCATTTCTGTCTGTTAATTGTTTCATAAATTATTAGAGCTTTATCAGTGAAATGAGTTTTGTGATATGTCATTAAAAGCAGTAAAATTACAGCCAATGACTAACATAAACAGAAACCCATAAACACTGTAAAATCAAATACAGTATGAAAAATTGATCGATTGAATTTATGAACTAGTTTGCATGTACAAAGTCTTGCAAATAGCACTAATTGAATAGAAAAGAAAGGAATTCACATGGAATGAATTAACTATATCAATAAAATGCTGTATTACAGGTACTTTTTTTTACTTTGTTAAAAAACCTGATGGATATTTATTTCTTCTACATGCATTGAAAGATTTGAAATGAAAAACATTAGTCAATATCAACTTAATAGATGAATAGCTTTTTACAGTTATTAACATGTGTCTGTTCAATTCCATGGACTTCTAGTTTGGGAAACCAGCCAATGTAAGGGAAATTGAAATGACTAATTCAGGGTTCTTCCCATTATACTCAGTAATATTGTCTATTGAAAAGGAACTATTGAATCTGATAAATTAGTTAAGGCACAACATATTTTAGCAATTCTGTCAATGGAAGCTTCTTTACCAGGTTTTGTTTTTAACAAGGAGATTGGTAGTATACTTTGTAGTATGGTGTATTTTCTCCTAGCAAGCCCAATCACTCTTTCAACATGTATTCTTACATTTGCAATTTTTCTTGTTGTTTCCACTTCAAGGGCAGACAACTGTTTTTTTTCCTTTCGTAAAAGCAGGTATGTGAAGTTTGGCTTGCTGCAGGGCAACACTATCTGCAATATCAAACCCCCTGTCAGCAAGCACAATATCACCAGGGAGCAGTTTTCTCAAAATGTTACACTTTTCTGTTAGGTATTTGTCACTAACCCTACCACCCCATGTTCTAGATATAAAAGATATAGTGCCTTGGGGTGTAATACCTATTAAAAACTTTATAGTGTTGTGGTGTTTATAGTTTGACCATGTCATTGCTCGAGCAATCAAGCTAGATGGCCTTTCAATAAACACCTCGAAACAATCAATAATTACTGACACTTTGCTCCCAAAGTTTCTTTTAAAGACAGATGGCATAGTAGCTCTTAGTTCATCTCTGTCTGGCCAGTGTATTAGGAACTCGAGGCGATCAGACATTCTTCAATCCACCTGTCAAAAATTCTTCCTGCTGTGGATGTCACTATTTGAAATCTGTATGCAAGATCTTGCAGCGGGACATTCAGTCTTATTCGTATTAGCACAAGTAGTAGTTCTTGAAACTGTGTTAATGCATTCGTAGTTGTAGATTTGATGTAAGGTGAGATGAGATTGAATATGTTCATCATCATCAAAAAATTAGGTAAGCCAGTGTAAAATGATGTTTTTTCATTGTTATGACTGAATGAATCAATATTTAGTTGTGAGTCGAGGAGCTTTTGCTTCAGATCTGATAGTTCTAACTGTAAAGCTCGCAAATACTCTTCTTTATTTTCCAAGTCACTGCTTGTCTGTCTTGTTTGCACATAGGCCTCTTTTGTCTCAACAGATGTAAGTGATGTAGTCTGTACATAGGCCTCTGTTGTCTCAACAGATGTAGTCTGTACATAAGCCTCTGTGTAATCATGAACCACTTGGCATCCTTTGTTCACTTCTGTGTCGGTGCTTACTTGTTCTGTTTCTGTCTCTTACATTAACATCTCTGTAAAAAAGATGTAAATACAGTAAGATAATATCAAGCAGATGTAATTATAATAGTATATCATTATTGATATTTTATATTAATTATACTTTTTTGTTATTTATTATTTTCATCATAATTATTATTATCACTTATGTTATTATCATAATAATCATTATAATAATCATTATTATTAAGGTCAAATAGCAACAAAAGAACACAATGGAATTAAGGTGTATTGAAGAGTAATACACTAAAGTGTGTTTCACAGGTTAATTAATGAAAACCACTCTATCTTTAAAATAGAAGATGAATAAAAGTATAAAGTATTAACAGCGAGTTAGTCTTTGTTTAAATTAATGTAAACATGGTATCATTACTAACCTAGTGGTGGGTCACTCACGGAACACTCTGGAACGATGGAATTTGTCACCTCCACATGTGAATTAGTAGACTTTCTCTTCCTCCTCTTCTTTGGGACTTCCTTTGGTTTTTTTGCTCTTTTTTCCGCCCTTGCACCTCGCGATGCAGTAGCACCAGGGTTTCTAATGTTTGAATGACCCATACATGAAGTAGGGGCCCAGTCTATGTTGTTTGTATCATACAGTTCGGCTGGTTTACCTGAGGAAACACATGCGAGTATATGTTTACACGTTTTCGCGCCAAATATCTTATCTTGTCTTAACGGAGAAAAACAAAGCCAGTAATTATCCACACGAATGCTACACTTACCTGACACGAAATGTGCACTGCAAACTCGTGTTGTCTCTGCTTTTTTATCTGTGAGATCTTCCTGTGAACGGTAAATATTCAGTAACCACCGCTTTCTTCTATCGGTACTTAATCGTTGTGTTTGTTCGCCAAGATGCGTTAAAATCTTCGGGATTCTATAAAAACTATATTCCCCTTTGTCTCTGATACTGTTGTGACCACATCCGACCACGACACAAAGAGTTGGCATGTTAAAATAGGTCAAAAATCTTGACAAAAGATGGATTACATGTAGCGTGACCTTGACTCGAATTACAGCTACATATCCTCCAAGATGGCCGACTTCCGGTTTATCAGCGAATGCATAATTAGTTGTGACGTAACGTGCAAACGAAGAATATTGAAAGAAGTGTTCTCGTGTGTTCCTGAAGTATTCTTTTAGCTCCTTCTAGCTTAACCATATCATGTGAATCACATGCTGCTGAAATTTCATCGACAAATTCGATAAACTCAACGAGAAAATCGTTGATACTCCCAGCAGTCGCCATTTTGGAATCTATCACATGGAGACATCCGCTGAGATTTATCGCGGGCTCACCAATCGATATTCTCACATATCAAATTTTTTTTTTTACCTATAGCGAATTTGATTTCACACAGTACTTTTGATTTGACATTACAATTAATTTTTTTCACACTATAACGCTTATTTTTCAACATGTGACGTGATGAATTCACATGACAATTTCCCGTTTTCAACTGGTACAAAGTTTATTTCACACTATGAATTTTTTATTTCATGTAGTGAATTTTTATTTTCATGCAGCGAAATATGAATCTCACACCACAAAATTATAAACTCAACTAGTACAAATTTATTTCAACACACTTTTGGCATGTTTGGCTTGCCATAAGTAACGCCTGTCCTGACAAAACAATCAATCACAAAACAAATTTTGGGAGGCACGTATCCCATGCCCACATTTCCCTGACCCTTTTGTAAACCTCCATCTGTGATTTGCAATACTAACAATACCCTATGACGCCAGTTCACCTGGCTGTATAAGTGAAATACTATTGGAGTAGATAAATGTACAGAACAATTTGTTTTATTCAGTCCTTTTCGAGATTGTCTCGAACAGAATGTAACAATGAAAACTATTGTAATTACGAATTACATGTAGTTTTCTATACAATTTTGAATATCAAGCATTTTTTTTTTGTTTGGCTTAGACAATCTGAGTCCAGCTGTTCCGATGACAACTCAGATGAGGGTCAACTCAATGCAAAAGGGAAGCATAATGGAAGGCAGAAAAAGATCGCGGTTGATCACTGGGCAGACGTTGAGATTGATGTTGTCGATAAACTTCCCCAAAGGTATGCGGACTGTAAAGGCTCGCAAATCTGTGAAAATGTAGAGTGTCCTTTCAGGATTGAGTATGGTATCTTTAATACTAAACAATTTGAAAAAAAGAAATTACAAGGAATGGTTTGCAAAGGTTGCGGGAAATTAACAAAGTTTTTAAAGTGCACTGCACGTCGCTTTGTTAGTTACCGGAAAACGTCTGTGAAAGTTAATCACTCTGGACATCATTCCTGCCCTGTAATTCATCGAGTCAAAAAATGAGGATTATGTGGAGGAATTAATGAGAAATAATCCTAACATCAAGCCTACAGAAATCCTATCTGCTTCCGTGATATCCGGATTCAGGAAAAAATTGGATTGGAACGAACTAGAAAAACCAAGTAACATCAACACTTGATCGTAACTTAATCGTAAATATGCATATAATTAGCACTCAGTGTAGTTGCTTAATTAGTTGCTCTCGATATTTTTCTTAATTTTTGACGTTTAACTTATTATTTTTAATTTCTTTTACATTTCAATACTTCAACAAGGTCATAATTCTTCGAATTATGATTTCGTACACGAGAAATTTTCTTTTATCGCGCTGCTTTTGGTGGAAATCGATTGACTGCTCAGTTCAAACTTCCCGCCATTTTACAACGAGCCGTAAACAAAGATTGTCTCCGCTTGATTCTTCTACGTGGAATGCTATAAACTTCGTTTACTTCGTCCTTTTAGGGGAAAAAGATCTGGACGTCCTTCATCATCTACGTCAAGAATTAAACCGATAATTTCAAGATCTTCAAGTTCTACTTCGAAAAAATTAAATATTCAAAATCAACTACATCACACTCGTTCTACTTCACTGAACAGTTCCTCAGCAACAAATCGGCAGAATGGTGTTAACTACTCAAACCTCTCCATTCCTCTACGTATTCCATTGATCCCTCAGGTCAGTAATACAACAAAATTCTGTCTCTTAAATGCAAGATCTATATGTAATAAATCTTTATCATTGAATGAGTTTGTAGTTGAAAATGATATTGAGTTGTTATGCATAACTGAAACATGGCTAAAATCAAACGTTTCAAGCGATCAACTTATTATTTACGAACTTACTCCAAACGGCTTTTTATTTCAACATATACCTAGAAGTGGTCGAGGTGGTGGCGTTGGGTTTTTATATAAGAAGTCTTTGAAACTGAAAAAAATTCCGCTCAACAAGTTTAAATCTTTCGAAGTCATGGGAATGTCTGTTCAGTCTTCTCCAGCATGCATTTCTGTTATTTACAGACCGCCTCCTTCGACCCGTAATAAACTTTCAAACAAGATGTTTTTCGACGAATTTCAGATTTTTCTAGAACAAATTTCATCTAGTTCAAACTCAGTTTTTTTAGTGGGTTATTTTAATTTTCATATACAAGACACTTCAAATGGAGCTGCTATACAGTTTCTTGATATTTTAGACTGCTTTAATTTAACTCAACATGTAAAGGAGACCACGTATCAGGGGAATCATGTTCTTGATCTTTTGATTACTAAAAATGATGAGCACATCATTGACAATGTATATGTTCGTGACCCAGCTATCTCAGATCATTCAGCTGTTTTCTGTGAGCTTTTGGTAAAGAAACCTCCTCTTGAGAAAATTATTTCTAGATGCCGAAATCTAAAGGGCATCATCTACGAAACCTTTTTGAATGATCTCTCCAGTTCTTCCCTTGTGAAATCCCAATCTAATGATCTTAACTGCCTTGTTGATCAGTATGATTCGCAGCTATCCTCTATTCTTGATTCTCATGCTCCTCTGAAGGAACGTATTGTCACTCTTCGTCCTTTCTCTCCCTGGTACTCACCCGAGATTAAGAAGAGAAGAAACTTAGAGAAAAGATGGCACATTACTCGTCTCACAGTAGATAGGGATCTTTTTGTTGCTCAACGCAATACTGTTAAGAATCTAATTAAATCATCTAAATTTAATTATTTTTCTAACCTGATAAATGAGCACCAGTCTGACCAAAAAGTTCTATTTTCTTCATTTGAAAAAATGACTTTCAAGAATGCTGAATTGAGCTATCCTCCTGCTCCTTCCTCAAATCAACTGGCTAGTTCTTTTGCTGACTTTTTCATTGACAAGATTAGCAGCATTCAGAACGGCTTTCAAACTGATCCTTATTGTGTTACTAAAGATAAACCAATGAATGTAAACACTTGTCTTATGTCTTTTGCTAAAATGTCACCTGAAGCCCTTTTGAAGATAATCACTCCTATTGCATGTAAATCTTGTGAGCTTGATCCAGTCCCTGCTAAGGTTTTAAAAATGTCCATTATTTTTTTGCTTCCAGTTATTACGAAAGTTGTTAATCCCTCTTTGGAAACTGGTGAATTTCCTGCTACTTTAAAGTCATCTGTTATAAAGCCACTTCTTAAAAAACAGAGCTTGCCAACTGACGAATTCTCTAGCTTTCGTCCTATTTCAAACTTAAAGTTCCTCAGCAAGGCCATTGAAAAAGTGGTTGCTCTGCAATTGGTTGAGCACCTTGAGAATAATGATCTTTATCAACCTTTGCAATCTGCATACAAGAAATACCACAGTGTCGAAACAGCTCTCATTAAAGTTCATAATGATATACTGCGTTCTATTGATGAAAATAGAGCTGTCTTTCTTATCTTACTTGACCTGTCAGCAGCCTTCGATACTGTAAATCATGGAATCCTGTTAAATAGACTTGAAACTGTTTTTGGGATTGGAGGCTCAGCACTGAAATGGTTTCAGTCATATCTAGAAAGTAGAACCTTTTTTGTTTCTGTTGAAGGGGGCAAGTTTTCACATCGCTCATTTGATTGTGGTGTTCCTCAAGGGTCAGTTCTGGGACCAATCTTATTTCTTCTATACACTTCTCCTTTAGTAGATGCTCCTTTTGTATGCTGATGATACTCAGCTCTACATTTCTTTTTCTGATTCTTCAAATGATGAAGTGGCATCTGCTAAACTAAAGGTTGAAGTGTGTACTAGAGAGATTGACAAGTGGATGCATGATAACAAGTTAAAACTTAATGGTGACAAGACCGAAATAGCTGTTCTTTCAGCTACTCATCGTGCTTCCCCCAGTGTTGATTCTCTTAATATATCTGGCTTTGACGTTGCTCCTTCTTCCTCCGTTCGTAATATTGGTGTAATTTTTGATTCGAATCTATCTCTTGACTCTCATATAACATCTGCTTGTAAATCATGCTTTTTTCATTTACATAATATCTTGAAAATTCGTAATTCCCTTAGTCCTGCTGCTTGCGAAACCTTAGCTCATGCGTTCGTTTCTTCAAAACTTGATTTTTGTAATTCCCTGTTGTATGGCCTTCCACTAAATTCTATTCGAAAGCTTCAACTGGTACAAAATGCCGCAGCAAGACTTGTCACTTACTCTCGAAAGCAGGAGCACATTACACCTATTCTTAAATCTCTTCATTGGCTGCCCATAGAGCAACGGATTCAGTATAAAATTCTTATTATTACTTTTAAATCTCTGCATGGACTGGCTCCTTCCTATCTATCTAATCTTTTAAATTTTTACATTCCTGCTCGTTCTCTGAGATCTTCTTCGTCAAACTTATTACAAAGGTCTACCTTTAATCTCAAAACGTATGGTAAAATATCATTTTCAGTCGCTGCTCCGTTTTTATGGAATTCCCTTCCAGAGAATATTAGAAAAATTTCTTCTTTAGATATTTTTAAAAAACATTTAAAAACTTACCTTTTTAATTTAGCATATTCTTAAAATTGAAATGCTTTAATTTATATAGTTATTATATTTTATGTGTACTTTTACTGCAATTAATGTATGAAATATGATATATGTACAAAAAAAAAGTAAATGTATGAAATTTAATTGTCTTTTTCATGTTTTTGAATCTTGTCTAATATTTTGTCTTTTGATTTTCAAAATGTAAAGCGCCGATGAGCTTAAGGATATCGGCGCTATATAAATGATAATTATTATTATTATCATTATTAACTGCATGACAAGCACAAAGAAAAGATTGAAAAAGCAAATGGAACCTGACGGTCATAATTTTGAAGCTGTGGCAACTTTCAAAGAATTTTGCGACAAAAAAGGACCAATACTACGTTTATAAACTCAATGACAGACGAGGAAATCCCCATAAACCGTCTTTGTGTTTAAAACAAGTTTGATGAAGGCTAGAATTGGTCTAAACATGAACTGCCTTGGAAGCCACTATTTAAAGGACGAATTTTGTTTTTTTGATGGAAAACATAAGATGCCGAGGTTTTGTTATGCTAACTGCAGGTGTATATCACCCTCTGCTGAGAAAGCAGAGACCGTCACACTATTTTGGACTCTTTTCAATGAAGTATTGAAGAACGCAAAAGAAGCACCAACAAACACGTCTCAAGAGCAAAGTAGATGGGGAAAGAGCTTTTGGAAATGACCTCTTCAGGTGGATTCTTAGTAGATCCAAAGTCCATCCATCGACCTCAGAAACAATCCAAAGCGGATACTAGTCACCACAATTAAAAAGTAATACACTTAAAAGAGTTCATGAAAACGACTTTAATGAAAACCACTGTAATAGTTAACAATCATTATTCCAATCGAGCTTTGTTGTTATTAATATTATTCACTTTCACTTTTTTGATTTTTTTTTTTTTTTGGCATTTTCAATTTCGCATATTTCGGACTCTCGACCTGGTACTCTCGACTCTTGACAAAAAAAAAAAACTCCTTTGGAAATCGCTGAAATCGAAGTCCCTCCAAAAATATCTCCAAATTGTTCCAAATTAGACTTCAGTACTTTTTGCGTTATTGTAGGATTTACCAACACAAGGGTTTCAATAAACTGTGAATCTCCATCTGTAAAATGACTTGGATTCCCTTCCTTCTTTGGAAGTGGATCTATTCTGTTTGTGTAGGTAAAGTTAGTCCAAATATGTTTTACAGTTGTATTACTAACTGTAAACTTATCGGCGACAACTTTCATGCATGCGCGAAAAAATTACAACATGGCGGCGTGTGTAGTGTGTTGTTGACGTTTGTTTGTGTCTTAGTGTTTTTTTTTTGATTTTTTCAATAGAAAAATAATCATTTCAGATCCTGATAATGAAAGTATTTCTGGTAATGAAAGTAGTGATGTTTTTAGCGGCGATTTGGAATCAGAAAGTGGCAATTCTAGCAGTGAAAGCAATGAAAACGACAATGTCAATCCAATTGTTTGACCGGCATCCTATTGCCTTCTCTGTTAGAAATTCTGGACCAAGAAACATGCAGCCAGCAAACTCTTCTCCAATTACTTACTTTTATCTCTTCATAACTACTGATATTCTGAGGACAATCGTAAGCAAAACAAAAACCTATGCAGATCAGAGCCTTCGAAGAAACTACAAAGATGCTCTTTTTCAGAGATGGACATGTTTAGGATTTGACGTTTCAATGTTAAAAAAATTCCTTGGACTGATTAACATGGGACTTGAAGTAAAGAGACGCTTGGCATTGTACTGGGACACAAAATGTTATGGTATTTCTACTCCTTTCTTCTCATCTGAAATGTCTAGAAACACTTTTCAACTCATCTCAAGTTTTTACAAAGATATTACATCCCAAACCAACTGATTTCAATTGATGAGAGCCTCATTGGCATGAAAAACAGGACACAGCTAATACAATACCTAACAAACATCACAATAAGTGGGGTATAAAACTATACTCAGTTACAGTCAGCCACTGGTTACCCAATGCATACTATTGTGTACTGTGGTAAACGATGTGAACAACCAGCATCAGAGTATGGTCACTCCTATGATGTAGTGCAGAGGCTTAGAGAGAGATTTAAAGGTTTTTTTAATTTTCCACAAAATAGAATAATAACAAAATATATAAATATAAAATTGGAAGGTTAATCTTGTGCCTGACTTTAACATTGCCATCCATATCTATAGCATCCATTGCTATCCGATGGTATCAATAGTTAATCATTGCTATCTATTTATTGTTACAAATTTCACGACAATGATAATATGTGCCCCAGTAAGCCACTACAGACTGGTGGCTACCACTACTAAGGAACAACAGTTACTTACAAGGACTCTACAGGGCCTTCCAGACTATTACAAATGCAACTTGCTCTCTTTTTTGACAACTTTCAAATACTATTTAAATGCAAATGTATCATTACACATGTCTTAATTTAACACATCATGATTTCCAACAGCATTAGTGAATCCTGCATCCAGAATTTAATTGCTTATAATAGCAAGGGTACAAATATTATTACACTTTACTAAATTAATACTCTTCTGCGTTTATACAAGTCTCGTCTTTCTGTCAATCTTGATTTTATTCTTTTCTTCACCCTAGCTGATGTTGTTGAAAACAGTCTAGAGCAAAAGATGCTCAAACAAGAAGATTTATTTGGTCACTTCAAAATATATAAGTCTGAATGACCAAACTTAAAATCAATGCAAGAAAATGTTTTACAAATGTATTTTCAATTAGTTCTCAATCAGGATACATTCATCATTCAGATACTTCTAGATAACAATTTATATTATGTAATAAAAACACCATGTAAATAAGAACTACTTAAGAACCACCTTAGCCTATTTTATTTATTTATTTATTTATAAAGCTTTTACCATGCTATTTAAACAAAATAAACTAGCAGGAAAAGCATGGTATGGCTCACACAACAGAGCTTGGCTCCAAATAATTTCTCCAAAAAATAGTGGTTCTTATATGCGGGTTTTTACTGTATGTGGATTTTTGATACAATCATGTACCCGTTACAACTCCACAACACTCTACTACCTGAAGAAATAATAATAAATTTCTTTTTTCTAGCACCACCCATTGTTTGCTATTTGCACCAACTTTCTCCAATCAAGACCAGTCAGAAGAACAACCTATACTTTGATGTGCAAACTGCAATGCAAACTGAAAGCATAAGAAGTGTGTGCTTCTCGGCCGACAAACATGGTCACTTTAAGAAGAAATACAAGTCCTCTTCACCAGTTAAGATAGCCAATTACACCCTAAAAAGAAACAACAGCACTAAGGCCTGTGAAATTCATATCAATAAGAGGACCAGATTGGAAGAACCTGATGCAGAGGAAGTAAACTTTGACATTCAGCTACAACAAGAAAGACAGATTGTGCCAGTGATGAACATTGCTGAGGTGTTAGAAAGTAGCCAGGCACAGGTTTCCATAATGGGCAAAGTAAAGCTACATGGACCTGTTGAAACAGTGACCACAAAGAGCAAGATATTAAAGAAGCAGGAAGCCTCAATTACAGATGACAGTGCTTCAATTCGTTTAGTCCTGTGGGAAAGCGACATATCCAAGATAACTGGTGATACCTCATATAAACTACAAAAGGTAATGATAAGGCAATACAGTGACACCAAGTACATCACTGTAAACAAACAGTCCATACATAATAGCACAGATCAGTCAATCCTTCACTCGTGAACATGATGTCACAATTGCAACTCAGTACACTACAGTGCATTGCCCAGCATACAGTGTGGCATCAGTACAGCAGTTTCTTTCCTGCCTAAAGTGCAAGACTCAAGTGGTTCCTTCGCAAAAATCAGTTTAGTTAAGCATAGTCGTTCCAGTTAATTCCTATTTACAGGTTTTTGATACAATATTTCATTTACAATGTAAGACAATGAGCAAAAATCAGTTTAGTTAAGCATAGTCGTTCCAGTTAATTCCCATTTACGGGTTTTTGATACAATATTTCATTTACAATGTAAGACAATGAACAAAAATCAATTTGGTTACGCATAGTCGTTCCAGTTAATTCCCATTTATGGGTTTTTGATACAATATTTCATTTACAATGTAAGACGATGAACAAAAATCAATTTGGTTAAGCATAGTCGTTCCAGTTAATTCCCATTTATCGGTTTTTGATACAATATTTCATTTACAATGTAAGATGATGAACAAAAATCAATTTAGTTAAGCATAGTCGTTCCAGTTTATTCCCGTTTATGGGTTTTTGATACAATATTTCATTTACAATGTAAGATGACGAACAAAAACAATTTAGTTAAGCGTAGTTGTTCCAGTTAATACCCATGGGCATACTTATGGGTTTTTGATACAATATTTCATTTAATACCATGAATAAAGTCAATTTAGTTAAGCATAGACGTTTCAGTTAATTCTCATTTATGGGTTTGTATGTTTCATTCCATCTGTTAGAAACTGTTTTTTGAACTACATTTGATTTGTTTGACCTCACCTTTCTGAGATATAAACATTTGAAATCTGAAAATGCAAATGATGTGACGTCATCCCAGGCCTCATTAAATATATAAAAGTTATCTGGAAATAATTATAACAATTTTTTAAAGCTCAATATTTGTATTACTTATATTCACACTACCATTAACATTTTTACTACTTTACAAAAAACAACCTTGATGTCAGCTTTGAAACAAAACTTTGACAAAATCCTGGGATGACATCACCTCATTTACATTTTCAGATTTCAAATGTTTAAGGCCGGGGCAAACGGTTTCAACATTTGCTTCAACATCCGTTCAATTTTGTTGAATAGAAATGTTTAAACGCTTTTAAACTTTTCAACATTGTTGAAAAATGTTGAATTGATGTTGATAGAGTTTAAAAGCGTTTAAACATTGCCATTCAACAAAATCGAACAGATGTTAAAGCAATTGTTGAAACAGTTTGCCCGGACCCTTATATTTCAGAAAGGAGAGTTAGCTTAGTCGGGTCGAACTCCTGATTGGTAGACAGCAAATCATTTGTGATTAGTCAACAACACACCAATTTAATAGCGCAGCTGAGAGATTGACACACGCACTAAATCTCTCAGCTGCGCTATTAAATTGGTGTGTTGTTGACGAATCACAAACGATTTGCTGTCTACCAATCAGGAGTTCGACCCGACTAAGCTAACTCTCCTTTCTGACAGAAGGTTTTAAGAACTATATTGAAATTTAAGTCATTTTGTTTCTGTTATCAAGTTTGTAGGATCGTCGTGCTAGTGAACATTCATTGTTAGGCGTTCTTCGCGCAACCTAGAGGACATTGCTCAAAATTGGTATATCAGGGGTAGGGGGGAGTCTGCTCATTCACGCCAAATCAACCACATCTACTTCCCTCGGTTTCAATAATCGATAACTACAAAAGAAAGCAATGACTAGACTCCACTACTGTGTAATAATATATAATTTTATCACATGTTTATAAAAATTACTCGAACATTGATCTACATTTTCCATCATTAATGCATCAACGAAATACAGTTCAGATAAAATTTCACCACAGCAAAACCTATCGCAAAAAGTTTTGACTTTTTCAAAAGTATGTGTCGGGTCATTTTATACAGTTTCAAATGAAAGCAAACCCAACTATTAAAATTACGGCAGCACTCATTAAATGTAAATTAGGCTAGTTATAAGCATAGATTATGAATCATTCCAATTTAATAGTGTGACAATACCCACGGTGATGTTCCCTGATTGAGGCACCTAATTAAAAAATGGAGAAACCAGATTCTAAACGTAAAACGTCTTCTTGTTCTAGGAAATAAAGTTGTTCAAATTGAGCATTTGATGAAAACATATGAAAAAAAATGCGTTCTGGGCTATGGAAGAGTGACATTTTTGTTAAAGATAAGCAAAATGTTGATGCTGCAAGAAGAATTTTGCAACAAGAGGTGCGCATCTGCATGAGGGAGTGGAACGAAAAAGAAACTGTTTCTACCCGAGTTTACCTGAAAATGGGACAATACCTATTACGTTCATACACTAAGCGAGATATAAGCGTCAAGGAGGCTTGGGTCCCAGTTGTGTTCTTGAGATATTGGAAAATCTGGCTAAGAATTTCAGGACACAATGTTGACAATAATTTCATTTCCCTTCAGACCTCCGAGGATACAACACTTCCTGGACATTCTTTATTATTATCCATGAAGATTTTTTCTATCTATTTTCCCAATCATCCATATCAACCATGGACCTTTGGCTCCAATAGCTGTGAAGAGTTGTTCTCCACACTTCGAGGATTTTGCCGAGGGAAGTCAAACTTGTGCATGCAAGATCTACTCAATCTTGCGGAAATCGCTCACATATTGGCCAAAAATTATTGACAACGAAATCACAGCTGGGATGGAAATGGCAGAGAAAGAAGTCATGAAAACGCTTCAGCTCCTTGGCATGCTACGTCAACTTATCTGAGGAAATGTGCTCAAGCAAGAGGGGGAAGACATAATATGTATTAATTACAACCGGACGAAAACAATGTCATTGAATATGAAGAAATTATTCTTGCAGCATCAACATTATACTTATTTTTATGCTGTTGACAAATTTATGGTTTGCTTGTACAAATGTGCAATTACCAGCGTTTTTCAATGTTCAACTAGCTGGCTTACTATAGATTATAAACAATTATTGTACTCAGTTACTGCTGGATTGCAAGAACTAGGTTATTCTACCGTTACCGTTAATATTAAAGATGTTATGTGTCATTGTCAGAGAAAACCGGGCAGAGCCCGCGGATGGGGGTCGTCCGATTTGCTTCAAATTTATACCATAGATTCTCCTTCGGATATGATTAAGAATGATGGGTTTCTTTGAGAAATTTTTTTATTTGGTTCGGGATTTGACCACCCCCCCCTTGTTTTGAACGATTTGCATAAGAAAATGATGTCGAATTTAGTGCAAATTTCATCGAATTTTTGACCTACTTCTCATTGATTGTTATCGCTCATATCTTTTGTACGCAATATTCTGCATCTGATTAAACGATTACCAAAAGATAAGCTGTTTTGGTCAAATTTCGTTTTAACTACGAATATTCGTATTTTGCTCCTGAACTGCTTTGAAAAATATGGTAATTTGTAGTCATTTTCAAAATAGATTTTCTCCCATGTGCGCGAGCAAATTTTGAAGTAAAACTTCTTAGTTTGTAGAGTATTTATAGTAGATTGAAGTCAAGAAAACTTAGATTGGGACCTTTCAATACTATTTGATAACAGACCATAACATCTGGCAAAAATTAGCATAAATTTTAACAAAATTTGTCTACATTCCACAAATGTATCGCATTGAAAGTTGCACAAATTTGTGTTTTAGTTTTGAGATTCTGTCCTATGTCCCTCAGAATCATGTTTCTGATGTAGAAACATCTAATCAAAACCACGGTATCATATTTTGACGTTTTTTTTATAATAAAAAGCAGCGTGACTTTATAATTTAACAACTTGCGTGACAGCTTTAATTAATTGGAACCAGACTTGAAAGTTTTTTATAAATAGGTCGTCGCGTCATGTGAAAGTACTCAGATAATTGGTCATGTACTAATGAAATCTACCTGACTTTTGAAAAAATGAGTTCAATGAAATGCACTTTCTTTTCCGACGAATCGTCTTGTCATGATGTGGGAACTGGAGCACGTATAATACCACTTGTAACTTGTAATCGAGATATGACTCTCCTGCTACAAAGTATTGGCGTAAGTGGTCCTAACGCAGTTACCGAAGTAGATCTTATAATGAATCGTGCTGGGTATTTTACCGTTTCCCCAGAAGAGAAATCTGCTATGATTGTTTGCCCAAAACATAGAAGGTCTTTGACATCCGATTGGGCTGGTCATAAGATCAACAAATGTGCATATCCTTTTCATAAAGGACAAAAGAGGAAGCTACCCAAACCTCGCCGTGTAAATGCCGTTATGTCAGAAGAGATCTATCACAAACACAAGATTGTAGTTCCTATTGGATCAGGTACGTAAATACAACAAAGGCACTTGCAATTTAATTAGTTCAGCTGATTGCAACATTTCATAGAATGTATATAGCATAGGGATTTTAATCAGTATAATTATCAATATGAAAGCCGTTTTATTTAGTAATGACAATATTTATATTTTGTTGCGTGTAGATAATACAGACAAATGCATATGATTGAATAAATAGAGAAGAAAATAACTGAATATGCAAATCAATGCGCTATTTAATGATTAAGTGAATGAATGAATAAATAAAAATGATATTCGGTTTAACTAATACGTTCACTGATATATTTCAATCATTGTTATTACAACAAATGAATGGGTGAATGAATAAATGGATGGATGAATGAATGGATGGATAATGGTATGAATCAATGAATGAATGAATGAATGGTGCACACAGAACAGACTTAATAAGAAAATCAATTAATCAATTAATAAGCGAATGGATGAGAGAATGCTGATTAAATGGTTGAACTGAATGATGAATGGGTGGATGACTAAATAAATGAATAATTTTTTAGTTTTTAGTTTTTTATACAAAGTGGTTTATTTTCAATGTAGCGATCTGTACACTTTGCCGGAAAGACCATTACAAGACACGCAACACCCAAGACAGTGAAGAAGTAGGTGAATTATTTAACACGGTAACTTGTCATTGTCAATAATTATTGGTACATTATTCGATCATGTTGAAAAATACGCAAAACCAGCTACAAAAACGACAAAAAAAACGAATATTGACCGACGAGAGAGGCAGAATATACCCATGCAGGTGTTTGTTGTGTACAATTTCAACATAACAGCGTTCTATTTTATTTAGAAATTAAAATGGCAAAGAAAACTTTTCAAAGCACTTTGGCTATGACATGTTTCGTTTTCTAGGCGGGCAGTTTTTGATGACATAATTTTTCTTCCTCTAGCAACTGCCATCACACAGACAAGATTACATCGTGGAAATGATAGAAAGAGAAGATACCGAAGAAATGACTGCAGAGAATAATGATTTTGACGGAGAAGAAATAATTTACGACACAGAAGACACCTTACACATTAACGAGGTTGTAGATTTAGTAGATTTAATTTTTAATTCTTTGCTCGAGATATTTTGAAAACAATTATTGCTTTGGTATAAGAAAACACTTATAGGATTCACCATTGCCCATTATGGCAGAATATACTTGACCTGCGGTCTCACCCAATATTTAATTCTCGACTTAAATATTCTGTCATAATGGCGGGGCTCGGATGAATGCAATAAGTGTATAATGCAAACCCAGCAGCATTATTATCAGTAAACATTTTCCATAAAAGTTAAAAACAGCAATGAAATAAGTATTATTGTCCAAAAACGCAAATATGAACCCTTAGACAATACCGTATAGAAAACGTTTTGAAAATTGTTTATTCTGTATATTTCTTTTTTCATAATAGGTTCCTTTTTAATTTTAATTTCTGTCTTTAGAACCCGTCATCGGAGAGAAAAGATAATAACATAGAAAATGCACCAGAAAGAGATGACGGCGAAAAGATGATTGCAGAGAGTAATGATAGCGACTCAGATGAAGTGATTTTCAATGTTTCACAGATGTCCCAATCTTCACAGAGCTCTCAATCGTCACAGTCTTCACAATCCTCTCAATCTACACAGAGCTCGGTTCCCGAAGCGGAAATAAGTATATGGATGGATGAGACAGAATCACAAAATGAAAAGAAAGCAAATCTGAATCAAGCTATTGATAGTATAACGGATGGTCGCTACAGCCCTGTAAAGTCTACACTGAATACCGACTGGGATGACGTTTCTGACACCCAACAGCGTTATTATGTCCGTAAAGCTAAGGAAGCTATCGCCGCTTCACTTTCCGTGCTAGCACCTGGCCAAGAAGAAGATGTATGGAAGGCGGTCCAAAAAGAGCCACTTCACGAATCGTCCGCACGTAAATTCTTTGATCCACACAGTAGTATAGTAGAGGCATTGGTCGAAGCATTTAATGAAGCAGATAATTGGCAGACCAAGCGTCAGATTCTTTCATTATTTGCTAACGACTTTAGCAAATGCGAGTTGCAAGAAATCATCCCAGGTCTATCAAAGTGGCGGATAGACCAGGCCCGCCTTCATGCCACAGAAGTTGGAAAAGGTCAGACACCTCTTGAAAGGCCTATTCATCGCACGAGAATTGAGCCCGTCAAAATCGACCATTTCCTTAATTTCATTTCCAGACCAGAATACATCCAGGACGTGGCATTTGGCACCAAAATTCTGAAGCTAGACTCTGGAGAAAAGGTAACAATTCCAGCAGTCATCCGGACGATGATCCCGTCACGAATCATTAGCCAGTACAAGTCGTATTGTATTGAACAGAACATTGATCCAGCAAGTGAACGTTCCTTGTACAGAATCATGGAATTATGTTCGGCATCCATGCAGAAATCTTTACATGGACTTGATAATATAACAGCTGAAGGAGCAGAATCTGTTGATAAGATGTCATCAATTGTTGATAGTATAGCCGAACACGGAATTAGTACAAAAAGTGTACAGAAGTTACTTAAAGATGGTAAGAGGTATTTGAAGACCGACTACAAGACACATGTCGGAAGGAATGAGCAATGCAGTGACCATTGTAGTGACTATGCCCTATCGGATGCAGCATGTCCTGAGCTAACAACTAAATGCGACCATGAGCACAAGTACGAGTGTGAACGTTGTGAATCACTTGAACAGCTTTTTGATGACGTCGAGGCGATGCTAAACGACATGCCGGCATCAGAGGAACAGAAAGCCCGACTCAAATTTGAATTTTCCCAATGTAAAACAAGCATTAAAGCTTGGAAGGCTCATTTACTAAGGACGACAAATCAAGAAGAAGCAAAACAAGACGTGCTCAACAAACTTCATGATCAATCATGTCTATTTATAATGGACTGGGCGATGAAGTTCCTACCCATTCAATATCGCGAGAAAATGGAAGACTTCTTTGGCAAGCGGGGATTAAGTTGGCACGTAAGTGCAGTTATCACAAATCAAAGAAAAGACAAAGATGAAGCCAACAAGTTTGAAGTAGAATGCTTTGTGCATCTTTTTAATAAGTGCACTCAGGAAAGTTTTGCAGTATTGTCTATTGTAGAGGACCTCTTAAAGAATGTGAAAGTGGAATACCCCAATGTTAATCAGGCATTTTTCCGCTCAGATAATGCCGGATGCTATCACAATGGCGCTCTTCTTCTTAGCCTTTCAGAAGTGGGAGAAAGGACTGGCATCAGACCGATACGTTACGATTATTCAGAGCCTCAGTCTGGTAAGGATATTTGTGACCGAAAAACGGCGCCAATGAAAGCACATATTCGACGTTGGGTTGACGAGAAACATAATGTATCTACAGCAGAAGAGATGAAGGAGGCATTGGAGTCGCATGGTGGTCTTAAAGGATGTCGAGCAGCAGTTGTTGAGGTAGACACAGCAAAAGAAGTAAATCAAGATAACAAAATTCCAGGGATCAGTGTCCTGAATAATTTTAAGTTTGAGGAAACAGGAATAAGAGTATGGAAGGCCTTCAATATTGGTTCCGGACGCCTCATCACATACAGAGAGCTAAATGTCAAGCCACAGGGTTATACCAGTTTGAAGGTGATCCAACCCTTTTGTCCGTCAATACAAGATCGTGGTACGGTGGGCAAAAGCACCAGAAATATCGTCAAGATATTCTCATGCATAGAAGCGGGGTGTATCCTGACTTTCACATCCCAGTCAGATTTAGACAAACATCTGGAAACCGGCAAACATAAACGACTACTTGAGTCAGAATCAACGTATGACAAAATACGAATGAAATGGTCAAGCAAGGTAACTGATATGGCTGTCCAAGATGATCATCGTCAACCCACAAGTACAACTACCACTGAGATTGAAAATCCACACCCTAGTCAAAGGTCACAGGGATGGGCCCTAAAGTCCACCAGGAAGCGTTCACTCATGACAAAGAAAGTGAAGACATATTTAGAAGGTAAATTTGCTGAGGGTGCGCGAAGTGGACTGAAAGCCAATCCAGACCAGTTAGCGAAAGAGATAAAATTTGCAAAAAGTGATGATGGGCAGTTTGTATTTGCACCTGAGGAATGGAGGACGTCAAAACAAATACGAAATCTGTTTTCTAGGCTGAAAGTTTTACAGAACAAGAGAGGGATAACGGAGGAGGAGGTAACAGAGGAAGACGTAAGAGCAGTAGAGGCAGAAATTGATTCTGATAACCTCAGAACCGTTGTGATGAATGTCATGGTATCACCGACCCATCCCATTACAGTTGGTGTACACAATGTTTGTGAGCTTATGGCCTCTAACAAATTTCGCTCTCTTAAACTGGCAATTCTCAAAGAGTTCTGTCAAAAGCTACAAATCGAACCAACCGGTCCTTCTTCTAGAAAGAAATCATACTACGAACCAATTGAAGATTTTGCTAAAATGTGCTCTTGCATTAAAGACCAGTAACTGAAACACTTCTTCATTAAATATGCACAAAAATAACCGTGAGCAGTGTATCTCTCTACGAGTCTTTGTTGAGACAGGGAACCCAAGCCTAAAAACGTTTGTCGTCGCATTTAATCACTGAAGAACGATTTGTGTACACATGTATAAAATATCTATAAGACATTTTCAAGAAAAACTTTAACAGTTTAGTTTAGTAAATACCTTGATGCACATGATAACATATCATATATATAATACGCTAAGCAAAAAATATCCGTTTCTTATTCCAATAAACCCGCCCACTGTGCCACCAAACGAATTCCATAAATGCTAAGAACAGGTAATTGTGGGTGCAATAGGGGGTAAATTGGAACGAGAAATTAAATGCTTGCAAAACTAGAAATCAAAGTCGTCTCGCAGCGATCTCACCTCGGCCGCAATCTTGGATTTCATTGACACAGGGAGCCCAATCATTACAAAGAGCAGCCCAAACTCGATTTTTCGCTCTCAAAATGTTCGCCAAAAAAGTAGAACTCAGTCTACCTAAGCGTACCTCCTGACAACATAATTTAGGGTAGAATAAAAAATGTACAAGTAGTGAATTTTTCACGGGTACCCTGACTAGTGTTAGAAAAATATCGTCATTAAACTATGAAAACACGGTATTATTGTGTGCACTGGTCATTGTATATTGAGTTTAATTTCTTTTGAAATCTGTTATAATTTGGTTTATTTATAATATTCCTCATTGAGTATGATCAATTGAGTGAGTTTGATATTAATTTCACTGTTTACTGGTATTTTGAGGTAGAGAGTGAGCTAGATCGTACGCATATTAGCATATCAAAATATAATTTCGAGCTGAAATTTTAGTTATCGCTAGATAAAAATTGTCAAAATACGATACTTTTGTTGTGATTAGATGTTTCTACATCAGAAACATGATTCTGAGGGACATAGGACAGAATCTCAAAACTAAAATACGAATTTGTGCAACTTTAATTGCGATACATTTGTGGAATGTAGACAAATTTTGTTAAAATTTATGCTAATTTTTGCCAGATGTTATGGTCTGTTATCAAATAGTATTGAAAGGTCCCAATCTAAGTTTTGCTTGACTTCAATCTACTATAAATACTCTACAAACTAAGAGGTTTTACTTCAAAATTCGTTCGCGCACATGGGAGAAAATTTATTTTGAAAATGACTACAAATTACCATATTTTTCGAAGTAGTTCAAGAGCAAAATACGAATATTCGTAGATAAAACGAATTTTGACCAAAACAGCTTATCTTTTGGTAATCGTTTAATCAGATGTAGATTATTGCGTACAAAAGATATGAGCGATAACAATCAATGAGAAGTAGGTCAAAAATTCGATGAAATTTGCACTAAATTCGACATTAATTTCTTATGCAAATCGTCCAAAACAAGGGGGGGTGGTCAAATTCCGACCCAAATATAAAAATTTCTCAAAGAAACCCATCATTCTTAATCATTTCCGAAGGAGAATCTATGGTATAAATTTGAAGCAAATCGGACGACCCCCATCCGCGGGCTCTGCCCGGTTTTCTCTGACAATGACACTTAAGTAAACACGCTTTAATAACCAATGTATACATACAGACATTAAAACAAAATATATAGAACAAAAGCGACACCGATATTATATTAATTTAAAGTGCCTATGAAATAGAAATTTCAGATCATAGAAAAACACATATTTAAAACCTTTTGAGTTTTCAGATTGATTGCGAAAATTTCATCAAAATTGGTCCATGGAAAGTATACTTTTAAATGGGTTGAATAATGGCATTCCGATTTTAAAATTTGAGACATTTTCCGCTCTGTCAAAACAGACCTTGTGACGTCATCAGTTGTGTTCAATGCTCGAGTGATCTCAACATGGCGACTGGAAGTGAAAAGTAAAAGAAGAGCTAGTGGCAAATTTTGTGTAGCTTGAGGGCCAGGAAACGTCAGTTGCACCAATAATAGTTTAGTGCCGAACATATCCATGCACACGTTTCCTTCAGATGAGACTACTCGAAGGGAATGGACGAAATTCGTCCAAAGACATCGACCAGAATTTAGGCCTTCCAAGACATCAGTTTTGTGTTCAGTTCACTTTACCCAGGATTGTTATTCTTGAAGACTAGATCTTCTCGGCGGTGAAAGTTTATCAAATGTAGCTTCAGCTAGACGACTTAACAAGGGTGTTATCCCAACTATATATACAGCCATAAGCCCAACAACAGAAACTAACTTGTCTTGTTGTGACAAGAAGAAGGTATGTGACAGTTATCACCATGTGCTTTTATTGACCATTTAGTGCTTTGTTATTTTACTAAAAAAATGTTACTTATTTATCTCTTTAGTTCATGAAAGATGCTTTGGAGAACGTTAAACAAGTAATAGAAGGCGAAGAAAACGAGTCAACTGTAAAAGAGCCAACAGAAAGTGTCGAAATCGACGAGAGAATTATACACGAAGGGCAAGCAGCTGAGGGACCATCGACTGAACCGTGTTGTTCATAGTGCGTAAAAAAAGCCAAAATAGTTTGTAACGTGCAAAAGAGAAATAGGTATTTGCAAAGACGATTACGCCAGTTAAAACAGAGTAACGATGATGTAAGTTGTTATCTGGTTTATTTGCATAAATGGTTCAATTTGTTAGCTTGATCGACTTTAAAACGTGGGTTTCATGTTTTTTTATATTTCAATATTTTGCAGTTTGACGACAGAGATACTTCCGAAAGTTCCGAAAGTGAAGGTGAAGATACGAGCGACGAGAACGAGATCGACATCAACCAAAGAATTGACTACAGGACTACAACAACACAGACTGAGGCAGAGACACAGGAAGATGAAGCTGAGTTATGGAAAATTGATTTTAATGATAAACAATACCCTGTAAGCAGGTTGGTGTTGTTTTGAAAAGTATTTCTGTCACAATAAAGCAAACAATAAAAAGGGATCTTTCATTTGTATTGCTATATAATGAATTATCAATCATAAAATTAGCTATGCATGGCTTGCTTATCAGTGGGTATATATTCCATATTAAGGATACACGGGACACTTTAGGGACATGTTTTTAAAAATATCATAGAGCGTTCACTTAGCATTAAATTCCCCATAAAGTATACATTTTTTGAAAGCTAAATAGCCAAAGTTTACATAATTGATAAACATTTTGGATAAAAATCATTTGTTCTTGAAATATCGAGGATTCATTAACAGCGCACTGGCTCATTTTGAAAAGTCAACATTCACACGGTTTACGGTAGACTGATCAAATTTGTTTTGCATCCTATTATACGTATTTTGAACTTGTCAAGTGTGTTTGCGTTTTCTTTTTTAATGCCGTTTTTTTTATGTCCGTTTAACTTTAGACACATGTTTTTAAGAGAATTTTTAGTAAATGGCTAATATCTAAAGAACTAAAAGGAAAACAAAGAAACACAGTCACACTTTGAAACTTGAGAATTGTTGGAGTCGACATGCAAAAGTTTGTTTAAATTGATGGAAAAGCGTGTGAGGCTTAATTTTTTGAATTTTGTGTTTTTATCAAAAGTTACTGCAGAGAAAAAAGTATCGCGTGTATCTTTAAAAAATCTATTTCGATACTTATTGCTCATATTCTGATTTACTAACGCTTTAATAGCATTTTGAATATCCTAATACACATTTATTAAAAAGTCTTTTTTTTTTCTTTTACAATATAGTTTGGAACCTGGTACACCATCCTGTGAAGAGCCCAAGTTTGTGGTGTTCTATACACTGCTGTATAACCTTTTTGCAATGTTTTGCTTTAATTGCAAAAGTGAAAACCCAAAGGTGACAATGAAAAGAAATGGGACAATGGTAACAGTCGTCCAATGATGCAGAAATTGCACTGGGAGTCCATTCACGTGGCACAGTCAACCTAGAATCTTTGGCAGATTTCTTGCAGGGAATGTAATGCTGAGCTTTGGCATATTGATGGCCTGGTGCCTCTGCAAGCAAGGTGCTCCACGTTCAATTTCAATTTCAATTTCAATTTATTTATAAATATATAATGTTGTACATTTGATTTACGTGCGCAGCCTGCAGGTAGCATAACTAGTCGAGGCAGGCTGTGCAGATACTTTAAATAGAGATTTACATTTTGATATTACGATTATACTTATTATTTCAATATATTACAAAAATAGTAATGTTTTAAATGTTAACCGAAAAGAAATAAATAAATAAATAAATAATAATAACAATAATATATAGACATATATATTACATTAAATAATACACACACATATATTTTTACAGATCTGTTAAAGAAAATATATGTATACAATACAATTGAGGTACCAATTATTTCAATTTTGAGATTTTTGATATTATTTCCGAAGTATTTAAGTATGCGTCTTCCTCTTCTAAGACTTGCTTCAAACTATTTTTTAATTTGGACTTGAATAGGTTTTTGCTTGATTGACGTATGTTCTCAGGGACTGCATTCCAGATTCTACTTCCGGTGGAGGAGAACGATTTGTTAAATTTGGATGTTCTGCCACGTTGAATAAAAAGATTTCCTGAATTAGCAACTCACGTTTGAAACATATGGGACTGTCATCCACTGTTCATCCACCAAAAGAAGTTTTTCTTCCCTTCAATTCTCAAGCATTGGGAAGCATACACGTCAAAGCTTGTTGAAGCTAACAAAGGATTTGTTGTGGTGTGGCATAGTGCAAAGTATGGTGTTTATACTATGTTTTCATTGACAATAATGAAAATTGTGCACTTTGAGATTTTGCAGGTATGTATAATATGATGTAATATTTACTCACAATGCCATTCTTATTGGCTGACTGGCATGTTTACACCAGAGGACAGCCATTTTCAGCCTCTATATTTATATTTTATAAAAGCAATATAAAATGTGCACTTGTATTTAATGGTGTGATATATACACAAGCTGTAACAGCTTCTCTCTTCATCTCCCAGCATATTCATATTCATATAACATCATAAAGATACAAGAGCACATTTTATATTCCCTTTGGGTGGCATGGTTGGCGTAGTGGTTTACCGCACGCCTCTCACCACTGTGGTCCAGGTTTGAGTCCCGGCCCGGGTATGAATTATAAGTGAGTTGAGTTTGTTTGATGTGCTCTTCTCTCCTATGCCACAAGGGTTTTTCTCCGGGTTATCCGGTTTTCCTCCCTCCGCAAAAATGAACATGTGAGCAGAGTTGTGTGCTAAAATATTCAACGTAGAGGTAGTGAGTGTGAGTGTGAGTCTCCCCAATTAGCCACTGGCTAAATACATTGAGAAGTTAAAAAAGTGATTTATTTATTTAACTAATAGTATCTAAATCTTTCAACTATTTAGAAGAAAAAAAGGACAAATAGTTATGTTTGGGGATAATAATAACACATTCCGTTTTCACATAAATGTGATCAATTTAATTTATCCCCAAGCATTAGTGGCACTATACTAAAGAAATATAATTGATGTTAATGGACTGACAATATTGATATTGATGTATGCATTTTGGCCATATGGCCCTCTTTCTTGGCTCACATATTTCCCTGTGGTATAGCAAAAATTAACATAGATGTGATAATGTAATAATTATGATACACAAAAACATTGTATTAACAATAGTCAAACCACGCTGGAAGTAGCCAGGCAATGGAGTTAGCAGGAGCAAAGAAATGCTTTACCCACTTGTTGTCACTTGGTCTTCAAATGAAGGTTTTCATATCAGACAGGCATCTTGGGGTTCCAAAATGTATAAGGGGGCACCAACCCAGCACTCGTCATTTCTATGATATCTGGCATGATGCCAGAACTATCACCAAGAAAATGCAAAAAGCTGGCAAAGAAAAGGGTTTCGAGATTATCAAAGATTGGGTAAAAAGTGCCAGAAACCATATATATATAAAAAAGAGGGCTTCCAATCTCTGATAATTGCCAAATGGAAATCGTTTATGCGGCATGTTGCAAACAAGCATGACAAACACCCAGACCCGTTGTTTAAGAAGTGTGCACATGATTCTGATATACAGCGTAGAAAGTGGATTAAGATAGGTACAGTAGTTGTATACATGTATTAGTTGAAAGTGAACTTTGGTCCACACATACTTTTTTCAAAAGGTTTTCCTTTGTGACAAAAATCCTTCATCCAAATGGAATAGTAGTAATGACATGTACTGCGCTTTTCGGTTGAGCTTGGAACTGCTAAAGTTTTATCGGTTAGTTTAAACGATGAAACTATGCATTTATGAGGTCATAACACAATGTTGTCAAGGCTAGGTTCATATGTTGTTAGGTGGCAACATTTCATAAAATTCACTGTCTGGAATTTAAAATTAATTGTATCCTTGATTTAACCAATCAGAAATCAAGCACATGAAATTTTGCCGCCCAACAACATATGAACCTACAATCATGTGCAAAATTGTTGGGACATTGTCAGTTTTTTATGAGCGTTTTTGATTTCGTTTAAAAAAATATACAAAAACTATCAATTTGATTTGCAAACCCCCTTCCCCCCTAAGCAATGTTGATTGGTCTTTCAAATGGCAACCGTTTCACATTCCCACAATTCAACATTGAGACGGGGGAGAGGGGGAAACGGAAAAATGATGTTGAAATATTTTTCATGTTAAAACCAGATAATGTCCCAAGGTATTTTGAACATGATTGTCTGAGACGCAATTTTTCTGGTAAACTTGTGTACACGCATGAGTGGCCTTGTAATATATATCAAAGTAAAGCATTTACTTTTCGTAAAAGAACGACTGAGGACGCAGGTCACGACCATCCTCAGTGAAAGGCCTACACTTACACTAATATATACTAACTACTAACAGCTAACTACAATGTGTAAAGCGCATTTGAATATATACACATAGAAAGTGCGCTATATAAATACATTATCATTATCATTATTTAAGCAGTAAATCCTTCCGGAATAAAATTTATTTGCAATAAACACAATGTTGATTAAATATAAGGAAAAGAAATACACATAAGAACTGTGCCAATTCATAGCGCGCGTCATTCATTTTAAAAGCAAACGTTGAAATGGTGTTTACCAGAGAGATAACTCCCAAGATTCGTACTCAACCACGTCAATATTACAAAGAAAGTAGTCTGACAGTGTTCGAGATCGCAAAGAAACAAGACGTCTGTCGTTAATCTCTGTATCGATCACTGCAGAGCAACAAAAACACGCGTGGAGTTATCAATAATACCTTCGCTTCAATGCGACATCGAATATATCAAAAAGCTAACACAAGGAGAATGCTAAAATATTAGTGTAATTTTTGTAATTTATCTTAGTAAGAATACATACAAATTACCTCTAAATAGCTGTGTATTACTTATCAAAGCAATAACTTCAGGTAGAATTTGTAATATAATCCCCCTTTAGATGAAAGACAACAGTTCCCATGGCACTAAAGTGGCGGTTGATTGATTAAAGACGTATTTCATATTCTTTTTAAGTTAGCCGACGCTTTACCGGGTTTACCGTTGAAATATAGTTAAAGATATGTCTTTCTTCCCTTATAGAAAAATGAAAATGGTAAACCGTGCAATAATGCATATATCAGGTCTCTAAATCTTTAAATACAATTTTCATTGCGGTAAATCGTTAATTTTCTTGCTTAAAATGAGCATTTTTCATCGAGTACGTATAAATCTGCATTTTCGTCGGAACTTGTAGAGGCCTCGGAGTTAGTACACTGCATAATCGTGGTATCACAAAAACGGCAATAACATGTTGTTTATCTTTGTAGGACGGTTTTAGCTAAATTGATCCCGACTTCAAGTAATCATATTTTTTGTGCGTGCAAGGAATACACATTATGCCGTAATTTTAGATCGTGCGCCAATCATAGATTAATGATGTTCTTTTCTGTTGTAATATTTAGATGTTTGAACTTTGTTACACATGTTACATCATATCAAATTGTAGCTTTAACGTCCATAAATAGGATTGCTTATCTGCGGTAATCAACACCTACACCGCACGATATAAAAATCAAAGCATACGCGCCTCTCCCCACCCCTCTAAAATCGAAATTTTAATGTCTATCATATGGTCTGAAAAATGAGTTTTTTCGCCATGACTTTTCAAATAACTTATGGATTTTCTTTATTTTTTCACATAATACGGGTTTTTTAACATCTTCAATCTGATCTATCCATCATAGAACACTGGTCAAAGAAATGGCTAATGCAATTTAATCCCAGCAAATGTTTTGTTATGAGAATAACCAGAAAGCATGAACCTGTTATTTATGATTATAAATTAATGGGTCATTCACTGAAACCAGTGTCACATCATCCATATCTTGGAGTTGAACTATCCAATACTCTAGACTGAAGCCATCACATTGACAACAAGGTAACCAAAGCAAATCAAACTCTCGGCTTTCTACGAAGAAATCTTGGCAACTGCCCTGAATCAATTAAAAAATTAGCTTATAAAGCTAGAATTATAAAGAATTAGAATTATAAAGCCCTGGTACGACCTCATGTGGAATATGCAAGTCCCGTATGGGACCCCTGGTTAGACAAGCATATACAGCAAATTGAAGCTGTTCAACGGCGATCTGCACAATTTGTTAAAAATTGTTGGGAGCGAACACCTGGAACTGTCACAAACTTATTAAATAATCTGGATTGGCCTACCCTTCAAGAAAGAAGGAAAACTGCTCGTCTCACACTTCTACATAAAGCCATTCATGGCAAATCCTTAATGGAAATTCCCAGCTATATCAAAAGGCGCAACTGACAATTAAGATCTTAACACAAGGACAAATTCAATGAACTAACTCCACATACTGAAGCCTATAAAACTCCTTCCCTAGCAATGTTTTAGATATAGTAGAAGCTCCACTTTTTAAGAAAGCTCTTAGATCAGAATAATTGAACTTGCTTACCATTTTATATATACATAATTTTATCATGTATTTATCAGATTTTATTTATACTACCCCCAAGTCTTGCAGTGATAGGTAACCCCTTTTCCAAGGCCCCCCATATGTAGATGTAGATATCGATTGGTTACTCCGGGACAAGATAAATTGATGAATTAAAAACAACTTTAATAATATTCAACAAAATGTACATGCCAATTAACAACTTCATTTGGGTAAAAGTGATAAAATATGTATATTTTACATACCTTTATTTCGAGAGGACATAGCAGCTTTGCTGATGAAGCAATACAAATCGCAATTTCCCGCGTCATGGCCGGCGTGATCGTTGGGGAGCTTTGGTTTTGCTACCACACAATTCTTCATCACATAAGAACAGGAATACATCAAAAAACTTTATAAAACATTTACTTGTGATTTACTGACACGAATTTCGTAAAAAAAAGAACTGCTGTCATTCAGTTTCCTCGCATTGTTTGAAAAAGACGGCTTGAACTTGGCAACCTACAACCAAATCTAGGTCTCTTACACGACTGAGGCGAGCAATGTATCCTGGGTCAATATCAACACAGGAAGCCCAAAAGGTAATTGAACCAAACCACAGGGAGCCCAATAGAAGACTTGACTAAATCATTTGACTTAAAATATAATTCATGAGAAATTGAAAAAAAGAAATTGTAACCATGTTTTAAATCCTGATAAAGATTCACCCTAATTTACACAAACTTTAACCTGAATTTTTTCTAATAAACTTTCATAAATCCTTTTTTTACAAAAACACAAAATATAGGTTGGAGTTTTTCTGCTCGTTTACTATGAAGTAACAGCATTAACTTGGGCCCCAGAAGGTAAACGTAAAAGAGGTAGGCCAAAAACGACCTGGAGAAGGACAGTAGAAAAAGAAAGAGAGGAAGGAGGATGGACTTCATGGGAAGAGGCAAGAACTATTGCAGCAGACCGAGAATGGTGGAAACGATTTACTGAAGCCTTATGCACCACAGGGTGCGAAGTAGATAGATGATCGTTTACTAAACTATACTAAATGGAAAGAGAATCTTGATATAAGTGCAAAGTTTTAGCTAAAAATACCCAACACAGGAGATATTGCTGTATAAATGAGCGTTTCCCAAAACGAATCTTATATGTAAAGAAAAGCTCAATGTTGAATTGCCACCATTTTTCCTTACATCCATATCTTGAGCTCAAATTTTGCACTTTTCATTTCTGGGGCTGAAGTGCACAGAGTTGATTGATCTAACGGAGATGGGGTCACGTGATCTTTTAGTGCAAGTCACCCTTGCGTCTCAAAAATTGAAGCATATAATAAATTATTAAGATACAAAATTTGAAGATAATGATACAAAACAGAAAAATATGTATATAAACATGTTGATTTTTTTATTTATTTACAAATATAATAGTTTTTATCGTGTACAGAACAACAATAAATAATAAAACAATTTTCATGTTCAGAATAACGCTAGAATAAAGCTAGTCGATTGGGCTTCCTGTGCTTACGTTATTTTAAAAATATGTATATAAACATGTTGATTTTTTTTTTTATTTACAAATATAATAGTTTTTATCGTGTACAGAACAACAATAAATAATAAAACAATTTTCATGTTCAGAATAACGCTAGAATAAAGCTAGTCGATTGGGCTTCCTGTGCTTACGTTATTTGGCGGTTTTGTTTTAATCTTGACTAAATCTACAGCTAGTATCAAACTTGGATCAAGTACTTACAGCAGTTCTCAGTCACACGTGCACCGCTCGCATAAAAAGCACCGCTATAAAACGTGAAGTTGGTGGACGTCAATCAAACTGTGTTTACAAGACGCATGGTGTTTTTACTTCAGTCGGGTTGCAAAACATGTCTGAATTCCTACAACAACCTCTTCGTCGGATTCAGACATGTTTCGCAACCCGACTGAAGTAAAAACACCATGCGTCTTGTAAACACAGTTTGATTGACGTCCACCAACTTCACGTTTTTAGCGGTGCTTTTTATGCGAGCGGTGCACGTGTGACTGAGAACCGCTGTAAAGCTGCTTTTTGATAAAACTGATAGCTTATAATATAGACTCATAACCTCAACTTTGTAATATGGCAAATAGAAAACCTAAACTGATTTACCGAGATTTCAATATCTTTTTATTTCCTCCCTTGATCTCCCTTGATCTCCCTTGCTGTCCCTTGCTCTCACTTGCTCTCACTTGCTTCCCTTGCTCTCCCTTGATCTCACTTGCTCTCCCTTGCTCTCACTTGCTCTCACTTGCTCTCACTTGCTCTCCCTTGCTCTCCCTTGATCTCCCTTGCTCTCCCTTGCTCTCCCTTGCTCTCCCTTGCTCTCCCTTGCTCTCCCCTGCTCTCCCTTGCTTTTCCTTGATCTCCCTTGCTCTCCCTTGCTCTCGCTTGCTCTCCCTTCTCTCCCTTGCTATCCCTTGCTGTCCCTTGCCCTCCCTTGATCTCCCTTGCTCTCACTTGCTCTCCCTTGTCTCCCTTGCTCTCCCTTGCTCTCGCTTGCTCTCCCATTTTCATTCTTGTCTTTGCCAACTGACATCGACATACAGTAAAAACCCGGCATATAAGAACCACTATTTTCCGAAGTTAAAATGTGGTTCTTATGTAATTGGTATTTAGTGAGAAATTAGGCTAAGGTGGTTCTTAACTGGTTCTTATTTACAAAGCAAGAATAATTTCAATTATATGGTGTTTTATTCAGCTTAATATAAACATTTACATACATTTTTTAAAAATCAATTTTAAATTATAAATTTGGGTCATTCAGGCTTAACTTTTTATAGATTTTCACCAAAATGAAACAAATAAAATAAATCCAAATAAATCTTGAAACCTTTCAAATAAGAACCAGTCTAAATTCTTAGGCTAAAGCGGTTCTTTTTAATTAACAGGTGGTTAAAAACCAATTTAGCCTAGTGGTTCTTAATCCAATGGTTTTTATATGCGGGTTTTTACTGTACTCATTGCTTGTGAAATGAAATAGAGCAGATTTAAAAGTTTACGGCACGAACGCGGTCAAGATACGGCAAGGCAATTCTACTGAGAAACCGCACAGCCCGCCCCGAGTCAAAGTTGGCGTACATTTGGGATTGTTATTCCCTTTGTCTAAGTGGTAGAGGTGATCGCACTCCTTTTAGGGTTGAACATATTCCCTGTGCGTACCTTTTAGGATCGTCAGTTCGTGTTCTTGCTCAAACGTGAATTACGTAACATGACTCTGTACTTGGCTTTGTTAGTAAAAATATACAAAAAGTATTAACATGTAATCCATTATCAACGTATTTTGCAGCCCGGCAACCAGTCAACCAGGTGTATTTTTATTTTTAGTTACGTGAACTCGTAATTGGTCTATGTGGTGAAAATATGCTGTAACACTGTCTACACTGTTTTGGAAGTATAGAATGACACATTTGTGAAGTAACTGGCTTTTTATCATAAGGTTTATTCCAAAACAGATATTATGATAGCAGGAGAGCAGACAATGTTTTGAAGATAAATGTCGGAAAATTACTTTAACAAGTAAACAAATTGTTGTTATTTTAGAACTTTCGTATGAAAGAAAGTTTTGCTGCTTTGTGTAAAATGAAAAATGTAAGGATTTCCATGTATGTAATTTTCTGTCGAAGGCTAGAGCTTTGTGGCCTCGTTTTGGTGTATTTTCTTATCTTTAAATTCTTATAGATTCCTGTAAATTGAATTTCTTTTTCTCAAACTTTCACAAGTTATTGTTATATTTCTTTTACTTACATCAGCAATTTTACATATTATGTTAATTAGTTGGCGGTCATTATGATAAATGTCTATAGAATGACATTTCTGTAGTTACCGGCTAAGGTGTATGCCAAAACATACAGATATAATAATGGCACCAGGAGAAGTGACAATGTTTTGACAATTAAGATAAATATTGAATGACATTTTCGAAATTACCTTATTTGAATATAGCTATAGATATAATTAATGAATTCAGACGTTCTCAGTTGTACTCGCCTTTTCATCATGCATAACTTAATCGTCCGTCAATCAACTGTATTTACAAGGCAATACGTACTAACTAAAATGTCTGTTGCAGGTCGTCAGTGTATTTTTTGGTTAAAGAGCGAGTGTAGCGAGAACCGTAGTAATATTGTGGCTAAAAAGAGCCTTGTCAAAGCCAAATTTTGAGACAAAAGGATGTATTTCATAATTCAGGCAACATGGCGAGTGAGGCGAATTAATGAGATATCATCGTGTGGTTTGCCATGGTGTACGAAGACAAAAGTAAAAATACTGTTTAGGTATCTTGAATCCTCTTGAGTAACTTAAAACCACATGACCACTTTATCAAAAAAAAAAAAGCTTTTATCCTTGGTCTTTGAATTTTAGATTAAGTTTCAAACCACATTTATTAGTAGTAGGAAACTTATTTTAGACGACACCTTCTTGTAATTTGGTGTAATTTGGTGTAAGTGCTTTTTTATTCAATATTCGTTATTTTTTTTGGATGTACTATTCTTTAATTATTGATCACTAGATTGTTAATAAAGATTCTTTTTTAAAAGCATGAGGAATAAATTAGTTTTATTTAGTTAAGATTCATCTGTTTCAGTTGCAAAACTCTTTGTTGTATTCTTATGTGTTTTATTATTTATGAAGATCATGAATCGAAGGAATAAAATATTCATTAGTTTTGGGGAAAAAATCATATTCGTTTAGATTGTAACTCGTTCTTTATTAATTATATTTTTCCTTTAATGCATTTTTTAACAATAACTTTCATGGGTTAATATTTAATTAGGAGACTCTAACTGACAATAACTGGGTTCTGACTGAAACCTACAGCCACAATTAAACAATTTGGGCAAAAGATTGTTTCATATTTCAGCCCTCGTGAATCTGATTCTTTAAAAGTTCAAGCTGTGAATAACTCGTAATTTTACTGTTATTTTACCCTCTGTTATTCGACTTATCGAAAATCAACGACCGCGGTAAACTTTCATTCAAATGTTAGTAATAACACCCGGGAAATGTTTCAGGTCACGTACTGAATTATAAACAAAATTCATCTTTCATCTGGTATCTGGAGACAGTTTTTATCTGAAACTTCTTGCGATACTTTTCTGTTCAAAGTTTTCACTTCTTGTTGTATTTTCAGAACTGCACATGGTTTATTTTGTTTTATTTTCTCTTTTCCATGGTCATAACAACCACTTGTACATTGTTCACGACTATCTTCGGTAATAACACTCAATCGACCATTTAAAGCAAACGACGGTGCGATCACATCTAAGTATGGTGAACCTTTCCGAGGTCCCTCGAACCCTTTACCTTTAGAGTCATTATCACTTAAAAACGGTCGTTCTAAGGCGTCTTTTCTCTCGACCTTTTTCCCTTTGCGTGGAATCTGCAGCGTTTGTATATTTTTATCTGCTTGCTTACTTATAAATTTTTGGCACAGTTCGCCTTGTTGTTCCATTTTAAAATCTTGAGAAGAGGTCTTTCCAATACAAGCTAGCATATTTCCTGTCTCGTTTTCTTGAAAATATCGATATAAATTGGATATTGGTTTAGAAACTGACCAAGAACTCTTAGATTGGTCACCAGAAGGTGTCGCCACGGGTTGTCCAAATTTACGTCTAAAACGCTTGTACAGTTTACCCATCCCTACGCGAAAATGACTGGTTATAAGAGCATAAAGAAATGGATTGCACGAGCCGTTCACGAGTGATAGCATTGTAGCTATTGTTACTACACTTTCAGGTATATAAATTGAGATATTTTGAAGAACTTTAATTGTATAAAAAGGCATCCAACACACCGTGTATATTCCGACGACTAGGTAGACTAATTTAGTTTTGGTGGTGGAAATAGCTTTGATGCGTTTCCCTGTATCATGGATATGTATTGCTATCATATTTCTTGCATGTCGTCTTGCAACTAGATGAATCTGTGTGTAGCAAAATACTATAACCAGATAAGGGAATATTATTGCAGTACAGAACGTAAACCACAAAAATCCATGTTGATCAGGCTGACGTAAAGAACATTTATACTGCGAATGATCATAATGATAAGCTCCCCAACCAATAATGGGACATATGGCAATGAATAATGTCACGATCCAAATAAACAGGATAGCTATGATAGTTCGGTGACGTGTTACGATATTCTCGTAATACAGGCAGTTCACAATAGAGTGATAACGATCCAACGCGATCAATGCGATAGTCAGCGAAGAGGCACTTGAATAGGTTGCGTCAAGAAATCCTAAAAACTCGCACATTATACCAGATCGTTCTTTTTGTACTGCAATGGAGGTGATCACCAGCGGCATTAATACCAGCCCACACACTAGATCCACGACACATAGATTGGTAATAAAGAAATTAGTATTTGAACGTAAACGAGGATTTCCGTAAACAGTGAATAATACCAACGAATTGGCAACGATGCTGATGATGTCGAAAAACCCGAGAAGAAGGATCAAACTCGTGCTCGCTTCGGGTGAAAGAATGTTGTAAGGACTTGCATGACTAAAGTTAGTCGTATTTCCATCCATAAAGTTGAATTATTCAGTCATTTATGACCATCTCATTATTGCGGTAAAGTATTTTGGCTTCAGGTTGTACCGGAGTTAGGAGGAAATGCTACCACTCGGAACGATTCGAAAACAATCCTAAAAAAAAGAAAGAAAAAGAATCAATGGTAATTTCAGAATTTTCGCCATGCATACATTTATATAAATTCTTGGTTAGTATAAGCAGGTGAATTTATAGACAGCTCGAACTCCTAGTAACGATAACGCGGGCTATACATGTACATGCAAATCAAAATTGGGCACTTCTAAAACCAAACTAGTTGAGATTCTGAGCAGATATTTTGACTGAAACTGTTTAAAGTCAATGTTAGTTTACAGAAAATTGTTTACGTCCACATTCATGTAATTGTTCACTCCTTACCCATTATTGTGGCAACATTTCGACTGTGGTACGCGTGAGCAGGTTAATTTTCTAAATAAACAAACCTGCTAACCGTGTTTGGTATTACGAGGTTGCATGTCTAAGATATCAAACGGTCCTTCAGGCGCTATTACTCACTAGAATCACATGCTAATATGGGAAACGATGTGCGGCGCCTAGATGGATCGCTCAATTCATATGTTGTGTTGATGTTTTCTTTAGTGCTACTACTATTACTTATTCATTGGATGGTTTGTGTCGTCGCACAGCTGTGTGCTTAAATAACCTAAACCTAACTGAATACATTGGGCAACTGGTGTGGACTTTTAATGTTAATTTATGAAAGGAAGTATACATTAATTAAACGTTTTCTCTAACGTCTTTCGTTGTATCACACCTACAAAAAAACCGAATTTTAATTTTACTCGACTAGATTTTTATTTCCATGAAGTTACACTCAGTATAAAGATTTAAAATTGCGAATAAAACTTCTTACATTGAATATAGTTTACTAAATACATATAGTATAGCCACAGGACGAAATGGGAATATTCACTAGGTTTCTAGTTGTAAGCATTTGGGATTAGTGGCACTATTCTACATATAGATATAACAATAAATAATTCAAATTTGGTTATCTATTTAAGTATAGCATTGTTAAGGACTGTAGGCGTTATTTAACTTTGATAAGTTGTAGTAAATATTCAGTGTTTAGATTGGTATTTTTCGCAGTAGAAGCCAGGACATACTGAATGTAAACATGGGAAAATGTGTTCCTTTATCGAATAAACGTGTTGCTATAGTAGCGTAAACCTCCAGCAATCATCTCTAAGTGATACGTTCTTGGATAGAGCACGAGTATTGTCGGTAATTATGTTTATTAATGCGGACAAATTTGAAAAACTAACAACTTTCTCATTCATCAAAAAATATCCAAGTATATTCACTTGAACAAGAGGATTTATAGTGCACCACAATCATAGTTACTCAAATTCATCGAGTGAGCCTTTGTAAGAATGAAAAATTTTCCCCACAAAAGCTAAATCATGGCAACCAATTTATATAACGGAACCGACCAACCTCTAATACATGTAAAACCCTAACATTTAAACGAGGCTAGTCCGTACATAAAATATCTAATCACATATTGAATTGAACCCAATGCCAGTTCAGTATTAAAAATGGCGTCCAATTTGAATAATTTTATGTCTTGTATAAACATAACATGACAATAAATCTGTAAAGTTCAACTATGCATTCACATAGCAATATCTTCTGAAATTGATCTCCATATTTTATTGCAGTGTGTGCTTTAGATTTGATATTTTGAAAAGGAATTTTGCTAAGTAGCTCATGACCAAACACTCAATTAAGATTCAATCTATAGATAGAACAATAGGCTTATGGAAAACCACCAATTTTCGTACATTTTAATCAAGAAAGTAAACTGAATATTTTGGATATATTAACATATTCAACGGATCTTAAAATGTTTTCATTAAGATATTTATATACATTGAATACGTATAGGATTTTTCATAAATTTTAGATAAGAAAATGTTTCGAAAAATACTGATAATTTAACTAGATATCAGTATAAAAATCGACTTTTTATATATATTTTCATTTCAAAAAACAAATTTTTTTGGATGTTTTTAGTACTACTTAGAAAATGCAAATTATAATAGTGATATGTATTGGGGGGGAAAAGATATTTGTATAAATGTGTACAACCCTTTCTGTAATCGAGTGCATATATAAATTATATATTAAAATAAATTTTTATATTTTCAAATACATTTAAAAACATAATCATATTTCTGCTACAACCTAATGAAACTTGGATACATTTTAGTCTGCCCTTCCTTCCTTCCTATAAATTAGCAAATAAACCTTCGAATATTCTGAACAAATACAAGTATAAAAAACACACACACACCAACAAACGAGATATTCAACAGAAGCGTGGGTGGTTTGACAGAACAGCTGTCACTTATATAGTGACAATATTTGTCATTAAAACTAGACGGACAGTATAGCTTTCATTGACGATACAATACAGTCCGCTCTTCCTTAAAACAAAAACTAATATTCATTTGAATTTCTGTGTCGGTCAAGGGCATCATTGCTTTTAATTAAAATTCTACAAAAGGCAATGACGATCTTTTTCTTGAAACATTAAAGAGACATCTATATCTTTATCTGTTTAGCAACCCTACTAAGATTAAGAATGTTTTTCTAGGGCGTAGTATGTTGAAGAGATTTGCATTCGCTAAGCTTTTTCAGTCAGATTTTTGCCGCGAACAAAAAAGGCAACAACAACGACAGCGACAATTTAAAACTAGTAAGTTATACGTCGTACGTGTTTCGAAAGAAATAATTACAGTAAAAATTGTAACTTATACACTATTGTATAAAGGTGATTTGCTTATTGACGTTTTAGACTATTGTACTACCAGATATAGACACAATATAGACAGTTTTGATTACCAACGTTTCAGACGTCGATCAAATTTGAAAAAAAAAGTTAATTTCAGACGTTCATGATTGACTACAATGTCAGAGAGTTTCGATTACTGGCGCATCTCCGTCGTAAGTAAGGGAGTGAGTGAGTTAGTAAGTAACTAAAGTAGTAGGTAAGTGAGTGAGGGAGGGAGGGAGTAAGTAGGTAAGTAAGTAAGTAAGTAAGTAAGTAAGTAAGTAAGTGAGTGAGTGAGTAAGTAAGTGAGTGAGTGAGTAAGTAAGTAAGTAAGTTAGTGAGTGAGTGAGTGATTGAGTGATTGATTGAGTAAGTAAGTAAGTAAGTAAGTAGGTAAGTAAGTAAGTAAGTAAGTAGGTAAGTAAGTAAGTAAGTAAGTAGTAAGCAAATAAGCGAGTGGGTAAGTGTCGGGTAAGTAAGAAGTAAGTAAGTAAGTAAGTAAGTAATTTAAGTAAGTAAGAAAATATTAAGCAAGTAAGAAAGTATTAAGCAAGTAAGTGAGTTGGTAAGTGTCGGGTAAGTAGTAAGAATATAGTAAGTAAGTTAAGTAAGTAAGTGATAACTGGGTAAGTAAGTTAGTAAGCAAGTAAGTAAACAATCAAGCAAACGAACCAATGAATGAACGAACCAATGAATGAATGAATGAATGAATAAATAAAGACATAAAAAATATAATGAATTGATAAATTGATTGATGGATTCATAAAAATAGATAAGAAATAAATAAACTAAATGTAATATAGAATAAAATGAAATAAAACAAAAATATACACTAGAATATAAGAAAAATATATATTAGAATATAATATGACAAAAAGTATTTCTTATACTAATCTTGAACTAAATGTAATGTATAATAAAATAAAATGATACAAAATAAAACAGAAATATACAATAAAATATAATAAAACGAAATATATTAAAATATAATATAATAAAAAAGTATTGCTTATACTAAATTTGAACTAAATGTAATGTATAATAAAATAAAATGATACAAAATAAAACAGAAATATACAATAAAATATAATAAAACGAAATATATTAAAATATAATATAATAAAAAGTATTGCTTATACTAACTTTTCAATTCTCCGAAATGGTAAAAATTGCAAGTAATTTCTTTAACCAAACGAGGATCAGCTGTCCTATCAGCCAATTCATGTACGGATCGTTATTTAGCTTTCTTTTCTATCCTCGCACCTAACATTAATTAGAATTTGTATTTACTGCCAAACGAAAGGTAAATTAAGATTCTTACTACTAAATATTCATTATATCTTTTCACTCTTTCTTTGCTTAGTTTAATGACTCGACGTTGAATAAATGCCGGCGGAGACAGATGTTTTTTTCGGACGGAGTTTAAAAATCAAATAAAAATTTCAGATCCTGCATCTTTATAAGCTATTAAGAATTGACATATGATGACATAGGTTTTCGAATTAAAAATCGAAGAAACGTTTTTAAAAGAAGGATGAATGTATCGTTGTATAGTTGATAAAAAAGCATTTTATTCATGATACAAATCATTGATTAAAGTAACTATTCTGAAACTTTGGGCAACGTATTTTATTTTATTTGTTATTTATATTTATATCGACAATATCCCTTCAAATATTCCTAAAGCTGCCATTAGAATTAGAATAATTAAACAAAGAAAATATGCTTAAAAGCTGTTCTATTTTTAAGAACAAAGGAGACCTAAAAATGTTTTTTTCTAAATTACCCCATTGACAAGCCATTTCTTTGTGTTGTGGGAGGTCAGTTATCAGTTTGGTGTTTTCTATTTTTTTCAGTTTATGTTCTAAATTAAACAATGGCTTTGGTTTTAGCCATTCGCGGAAAAATTCACTACAAAAAAGTGCATGTTTTTAAAAAGAGCGCGCAGAGTTGTTCGATATCTGGTGAATGAATCATCAACGTCCAAAACGTCAGTAAGAAGCATATTTGTACCGATATATTGATAAACAATGTAGCTTTGGTTTTAGCTATATTCATGAAAAACACACGACAAAAAAGTGTTTTAAAAATAAACGAAAAGAGTTGTTCGATAGCTGGTGAATGAATCATCAACGTCCAAAACGTCAGTAAGAAGCATATTTGTACGATATATAGATAAAGAATGTAGCTTTGGTTTTAGCCATTCATGAAAAATACATGACAAAAAAGTGTTTTAAAAAATAGCGCGCACACTGCAAAAACAGCTGAGTAGATACAACTCAATATATTGAGTAAATCATTGCATTCAGGATGACACTTTATAGTGAGTTAACCCAACTCATCATAAATATTAAACGTAATTGTAGATGTATCTTTGTGTAAAATGTACTCAATATATTGAATACCGCCTGACTTTTACTCAAAAAGGCTTTGGATCGTTTTTGCAGTGCAAAGTTGTTCGATATTTGGTGAATGAATCATCAACGTTCAAAACTACAGTACGGTGTATACACAAACAATTTAGCCTTACTAAAGATAAATCTAAAGGTTGTTGACGGTAGTTCGTACGCTTTACAAATGCGTGTTGATAAATGTTAGAATAAAACAACTGACCTTTGTACGTTTTATCTGATGGATTTACCGGTATGCACTTAGCGTAATGAAGAAAGAACGTTAAAATATGAAATACTTCTAACGGTGTTTAATATACCGCCCTTTTTATTAAATTACCCGTTCCTTCATTTATTTTTCTTTTATTCATTTCTTAGTTTATTCACGTATTTATTCATTTTTTTATTTAGTCATTGTATCCATTCATATTCATTTATTTTCCATTTATCCATTCGTTCATAGTTTAATATTCGCTGGTTTATTTATACATTCGATCCATTAATTTAAATCATTCATTTCTTAGTTCATTCACTTATTTATTCATTTTGTTATTTAGTCATTTTATCCATTCATTCATTTATTTTTCATTTATCCATTCGTTCATAGTTATTCGCTGGTTTATTTATACATTCGATCCATTAATTCATTAAACATTAATTCATTTCTTTTTCAATTACCTCTTTAGTCATTGTTTTATTTAGTCGTTCTAACCATTCATTCATTTTTCATTAATTCGTTTGTTCATTCCGTACTTTTACTTATCCATTCATTCAATTCGTCTATTATTTCATTCTATCCATTCATCTTCATTCATCCATATATTGTTTATTTATTTATTCATTGATTTATTTGTTTATTCATTGATTTATTCGTTGATCCATCCCATGATCATATATATTTAAACTGTTCGTTTAAAACGAAACACTATCTGATAAAAACTGTTATCAATATTGTGAGCACCTATTTTGAATGCAAAGAGATTTTTATTCTTGAACAAAGAAAAAGCCCTATTTTATACAACTGACACTAGACACCCCCCACTACTACCCTGTTTTATATTCTTGAGTTCGTCTTGTCAGTCTATAGATACTTAAATATTTCAGCTTGTTTGCTTGTCTTTTTGTTTATCTGGTTGTTTGTTTGCTTCCTTAATTACTATCACTACGTATACAGATAGTACTTTTGTCAGGGTCCTCAATATGAAAAATCGAAGAAAAACATTAACTTTGATTTAATCACTTGGAAACGACACTTTGAAAGGCCTACAAATCAACACATCAAGTTTTATGCAAGATTTATCTTTAAAAACACATTATATATGTATGTATAATGAAAATGTATCTAAAGATGAGTTACGTCTATTTTAATAATCTCGTAAAAAGAGCTACTTTTCTTTAGATGGCCAATATCTGATTGTTTATTTCTTTTGCTCTTAAACATCGTAATGGTATCTTAAAATATAGCCAATTACATTTGAATTTGCCTATGTTAGGCCTAGTTCAAATGTCGAATCCTGCATGTGTATTCTGAAGTGTTATTAAAGCGTTTTTACTGAAAAATGTGTTATAACAAAATAATAATAATCGTAGTCCACAAAAATAACAAAATGAAATATAAATGAAATGAAAGTAAAAATAAAATGTAATATTAAACATAAAAAGTAAAAATAGTACTAATAGTAAAATATTACTAGAACTAATAGATATATGATTTTTAAACTTGAAAAACACTTACTATGACAACTGAAATTCACTGTATTTTAGCTTGTAAAGTAATTTCGTGTGGGTATTTGTTTTTCTTTTGTTTTCTTTTAAAGGAAAAAAACCCCAAATGTCAAATGTGACAAATGTCTTTTATATATATTATTTAAAATATGCACGTATTTCACAATTTGGCTTCCTAGATGGCTTTAGTTTTACTGAAGTAACTTAGGATAGTAATAGTAATACTAGTAGTGATGACATTTATCGACAGCTAATGGTATATTTGAAATTATTAGCATTACATCAACGATAAGATCCAGTTCTTGATAATGTTGTTACTAGCCGTAAGCATATGGCCGGCTAGATCTACTCTAAAACAAACTAACCGGGATTTCCCTTGAAATTAAAGTGTTGCTAAAACGCCCAATTGAAGATGGTTTAGTAGAACTTGTTTTTTTAGTGAAAAATAAATGTATTGCGAACCGAGGTACTTCTGGAGCATGCCTTGGTTGCGTGACATTCCCTTGAAAAGATGTATTTCTGTTTATATTATCAATGAAACAATAACAAACAAAAATACAAATTCCTTTGTATATTATACTACGTATTATTATAAAATATATCTTAAATTTTGGGTGGTTTTCATTTCTGCCCTGGCGTATGTTTATAGTAATTGACGATTGCGGTTTTCTGTCACCTCTTACCTGTTTACTGCATCCCTAGTTCCAGTACTCTTACAAGCGTGTAAACCCAAAAGTAACGATCAGATATGGTTATGAAAGGTTCTCAAACCCACCACTGCCTTGGCTTCAAACCAACTCTAAAAGCACTTTTGATCAAGTTGTAAGGCTTTTAAAAAAACATGACGATGGATGGTCGATTTGTTCTGTTGTAATTATTAACGATTGATTATTGACTGGTCAAATGACGTCACGACTGTGAAGGACTAGTGCTATGAGACACGCGCCATTAGCAGGCGTACAATCATCATTGACTGCATCATGACAGCGCCACAACATCATTACACTCATGTGGTTCTCAGTGATACACAGTCATAACAACTATTAATCACACTAAGAACCACCCTTTGAATGCTTTAGCGACAGAAAAGTTGCAGTTATATATACTCTCAGATACACTGATTTATTAGACCTAAAATTGATACAAGGTATTTGTGAATAGAATAATTTTTAATAATCATATTTGATAGTAACATTATATTTAGTTTTTAGGAATTCGTGTAGATTGTAATTTTAATGATATGTATTTTATCTTTCTTCAATAAAGAAAATTAACCGTCAGTCCAAGAAGGTAATTTCTGCTATTGGAGAGTATTCTTCCACTAAATATGAACTTGTTTAAAAGTTCTCCATGCATTGTAGTAACATGTGATACATTGTTTTGTATTTATACAGCCTGTGGTAAGGCAGGGAATGCAAGCTTCAACAAACATTTATCAAATAATTATACCATCACGAGTTTTATCTCTACTGTTTAATGAATCATTTAGCCACTAAAACTAGAAAGACTTGCCGTGTTATTTTAGTGTTATCCCTTTACATATGAGGATTAATAAACTAAGAAAATCTTGAAAACCTAGTCTTGTGATTCTTGTCATTTTGTATAGCAGCCTTGATCAAAATACATAATGTAAAAAATAAAATGAGATAAAGACAGAGAGAAAGTAATTTCTATTATTATTTTCATTATTATTTTTTTTTTTATTAACTTGCCATAACGTTATAAATGAGTTTGGAGTAGGAAATATGAAAAAGAGGTGACCGCCCTTGACGTTAATCAATATAACTTTGATAACCTCTTTCAATCGGTTGTGCAGCAAGCCTTTTGTCTTCATGAAAATAAACTAAAGGGTTGTCTGATCTGGTCTGTCAGGGTCACAATGTTGTTTCGACCGAGTCTTCACACCTTTTCTCAGATTGCCCTGTATGGCTGTTGCTGTTGCTTGCAGTAGAGCTGTTCAAAGTTACACAAGCAAGACAAGAGAAACGATTCTTGTAGAGACTACGAGCACGTTGGTTTAGACCAAACGCCAGTGCAATGTATAGACCTTGACAACCGTTGAGAATTATGAAAATATACCCTATAATGATGCTATCAACTGGAATGAGAAAGCCTACGATCCACGTAAATCCCATTACTGACGCGATACGTACGTATATACCAAACAAGTGCCTACGATTGTGGTGATCTACTGCTGCTCTTGCTTGGGTTGTAGTTGTTTTTATTGCTTTCAACGTTAGGGAATATAGTACGATATTGAATAAAAGAATGCAGCCCACTGGGACAGCGAAGAAAAGCGTATTCGACAGCCAGCATGCTTGACTTGTATTATGGTAAATAGTTACTACATTAGTACTATCAAGAACCACGCAGATAACGACATAAACTATAGTAGGTAACCATCCAACAACCATGGAACGGGCACAACGGTTTGTTTGTACAGCCAATCTGATGGGTACATTGGAACACTGGAAAGCCCTCCAAGTATCAAAGGCGATGATTGACGTCCATACAAAGGACACTAGGAAAAAGTAGTGAAGAAGGACAGCTATGGTAATACAACCTATGGGGTTGTCTGTCCGTCCACTTCCAAGTAACCACAAGAGTTGTGCGAGAAGAATGGAAACACTGAGGTTCATGAGGTTAATGCCTGGTGGTGTTCGTAGCTCAGTGAACAACGAATAAGTGACGAGGACAAAGACAAGTGCTGTAATCGATATTGACATGCAGGCCAATGTCAATATAGACAACACATAATCATGTTTCGAGTTTTTTATTGAGAAATTCTTGCACACATAAAGGCTTCGGTTTTTCCATAATTGCTCTAATGTACCATATATTCTCTTGGAAGCATTCACAAATACAAAACCATTGGCTAACACTGTGAATTCGTGTTCTTCAAGGAAAAACCATATCCCTGAGCAAATTGGTGTCTTGCGACAAACAAAGATATCACGACTCCGATTGGCTGAATTCTCGATGACGTAGTAATCAATAAATCTCAGCACTTCGCCTGTGTTTTTGATATACACCGCTGAGCGGTTGTCTGCAGATGTGTATTCATGTTCTTGGTAGACTTGCATGTTAGAACAGCGTAGAGCTCGTTTTGTTGCCTTGATTACAATAACTTTTACGTTGAAGATTGTCATATTGAACGCAGAAGTGAAATTTAAAATCTTTTCAAGTGGACCACTGTGGTTGAGAAATGTACCTTGCAGGTTCAATTCTATTTTGATGGGAGTTTTATCTAGATCAATGGTCAGATTGCTTAACTGTCTTGGAAACACGCCTAGAGCTATCGCGATATCTCCAATGATCAAAGATGCATTTAAACTCAAACGTTTATCTATTTCACTAAGATCGTCAGCAGCAATTTGAATCCAAAGTACAATCCTGTACTCGTCAATCTCTGAATATTTTGGAGGAGATAATGTTTCTCGACATGTTCCAAAATGATGATCAAAAATCTTTTCACTTTCACACTTGACAGCCATCGATCCAAGGCTGTTGAAATCTAAAATAAAGGAAAAAGGCTTTGGGAGAGGGCTCCCTCCACCATCAGTTTGGCTGCAGGTGTCCTTCATGAATGTTTCATCAGGCCCACATTTAATCGTAGTTTTATTTCTACCATTACATTGTGCACATTTTATATTCTTATATATACACCGATTGTCGTTGACTAATCTTACTTTAGTACTATCACATTGGCTTTCTAATGCTGGGTTATTTTTGGAGCTGCAATCAAAACGGATTTCAAGACAATATCTCCTCGGTTGCCCTTCCAAGGGCTTCCAAGTTACTCCAGAGCAGTAAGCAAACAGAAACTCGAGTTTGGCTTTGATATTGAGGTGATCCGGTGGAGTTAAATCACATTTTAAAGACAAATGATAAGGTTTGAGTTCTTTTATGTGTTCTCCATTACATTGAGCACAAAACTGGTTATGATAGACTATTCCACTTTTGGAGTAAACGGGAAGATAGTGGTAGTTATCTAAAGTTATATGGTTATTCACTGAAAGATTTCTGCACTTATAGAACACCGTGTCTTGTGGCCAAGACGTTGGGCATGACCCGATCATCCAGATCCCTTCAGTTCTCTTTAGTCTTGCAGTAGTATCAAAGCATTTCCATAAGGCCTTTTCGAAGGGAGCTACTATCCTGAATTGACGGTTTCCTAAGTTGGGTGAAGGCATCAATGGATTTTTGATGTTTTTTGTCACTATGGAACTGCCAGAAACTTCACAGAAATCATCGAAGTCGGCACAGCAGTCTTTGAAAAACTCGCAATAGATATCACAGTAGCAAGATAACTCTTCCTTGTGTGTTACTTGGATAGACTTCTGAGCGCATCTACTTCGACAAGAGGATGAAGTAATAGTGCATACAGAATCCGATGACAGAGACAGTGATCGTTGTGACCTTACCAAATGTTTACGATAATCTGAAACACCAGTATTGTATGTTTGTAACTGTTTCTTCTTTTGAACGTCAGGTTCCCGTTTAGTCTTCCTTTTCAATTCCCTCCCGTCTCTTCTGTTTGCTCCATCCACTTCCCTAGTTCTAGACTGTTCCCATCTCATTCCTTGGTGATCTGGTGAGTCTAAAGTTTGGTGATTATCAAATCCTTGCACGAGAACCTTAGTACTTCGAAGAAATCTGTTCCTTTTGTAGATTTCCTTGCTTGATGATGACGAGTCTGAATTCTTTTGAACTTTTTGATTAAAGCTATGGTCATTTGGATGTGATATAGAAAGCTGGATGAACAGAAAGAAAGCTAGAAAGGTCACTACGGACGTTTTCATTTTCTTGTTGTTTGAAGTGATCTCCGCCTTCTGCCTTTTTTCACCTCGTTTCCACTCTTTTATACCCCCCCCCCCCCCTTGTGCTTTGCTTAACCTACGTAAACACTCACGATGGGATATTAATAGTTCGTTGTTATTAATATAAGTTATTGAAATATGGTTTTCCAAGATCATTTAGCAGACCAAAAGGATTGCAAATGCATCATAACACTCATTATACAGTCTGATTCATTATTTTTCTCGTCAAGATCACAAAGGGTTATCCTACAGTGACGTTTAAATTTAACAGTTCATACAAATCTACCAAACCATTTAAAATCATCTCTATATTTTCATGATTGAAATACATCTATTTCAAAAATTATTGTCGCAGGCGTAGCCACACTCCACGCTCTGAAGCCTGCAAAGGATGTCGGTAATATGAACTTATTTGTGATTTATTACACGGTTTTTCAAGAAATATTTTTTTTTCATTATCTACCATTGCAACAACTTTTGATGGTCATATAACACAAACACGTACAGCCAAACTATGTTGTGAATAAATTGATATGAAGAATAGCAATGACGATAACCAATTCAGTTTTTTATGTGGACTTAGACTTATTAAGGAGGCTCGGGTCAGTAATTTTCGCGCTCACCCAGCGACGTTTGAAAGGCCGTAGTTCCCGCGTCAGAGGGTATTTTGACAAGATTTTTTAACACTTGTCTACATATAGAATAAAGTTTTTAAAAAAGTTATTTTTAATAAAATCGATAATAATTTAGCCGACAAATGATAACGCCGCCGAATTTCTATGTAGCCTATTTTTGGGAAAAATCGACCTAAACTTTTAAAACCACATAGCCTATTTTAAAGCTGTTACCTAGGTCAACAATCTGGCAAAGTTTAAAAAAAATTCATCTCACCGATTTGGAATAAAAACGGGTCATTTTTTTTCCTAGCAAAAATTCATTGTTTTATAATATTTACCGATAACAACAGACTTTGAAGAGATAAATCAAAATCCTTCCAGCCAGGTATTAACAGGACATTTGTCTATGTTGTCTGTGAATTTCAACTAATTTAGTCCACGGGATTTCTTTTGGGAAAGGATACAAATCGGCAAAAGTTTGTCAGTTTTTGTGCAAAACGTCTAATTTTTACTTCTGAGCACGCTAACGAAAAAATCTGAGATAACTTTTTTTTATTTTTTAGCTATCAAAAGTTCACCATATTTTCAAGTGCGCCTCTAAATTTTATAGTGATTGAAATATTTTGAGGCGGTCAAATAAAATTCTGAACGTGGGTATAAAAAAGTAAAAGCATGCAAATCATGTATAACTCGAAAATAAAAACAAACCGGCCGCTGCAAAGCGAAGGCAAATATACCCACGTTCAGAATTTTATTTGACCGCCTCAAAATATTTCAATCACTATAAAATTTAGAGGCGCACTTGAAAATATGGTGAACTTTTGATAGCTAAAAAATAAAAAAAAGTTATCTCAGATTTTTTCGTTAGCGTGCTCAGAAGTAAAAATTAGAAGTTTTGCACAAAAACTGACAAACTTTTGCCGATTTGTATCCTTTCCCAAAAGAAATCCCGTGGACTAAATTAGTTGAAATCCACAGACAATATAGACAAATGTCCTGTTAATACCTGGCTGGAAGGATTTTGATTTATCTCTTCAAAGTCTGTTGTTATCGGTAAATATTATAAAACAATGAATTTTTGCTAGGAAAAAAAATGACCCGTTTTTATTCCAAATCGGTGAGATGAATTTTTTTTTAAACTTTGCCAGATTGTTGACCTAGGTAACAGCTTTAAAGTATAGGCTATGTGGTTTTAAAAGTTTAGGTCGACTTTTCCCAAAAATAGGCTACATAGAAATTCGGCGGCGTTATCATTTGTCGGCTAAAATATTATCGATTTTATTAAAAATAACTTTTTTAAAAACTTTATTCTATATGTAGACATCTGTTAAAAAATCTTGTCAAAATACCCTCTGACGCGGGAACTACGGCCTTTCAAACGTCGCTGGGTGAGCGCGAAAAATACTGACCCGAGCCTCCTTAAGATAACGATTTTTGAAATAAATGTACTGTATTTACTCGAATAAGCGCCGCATTTAACGCCATATTGTTACTCTGGAAAAACATAAAAAGTAAATTTTTATCAAAAGCTATATTCTTCAGCTCAAAATAATTATATTTTACCGCTCGCCCTTTAAGTTATCTCCACAATATTCGTAGTTCTGATCAAGAAGGGGACTGTGAGACCGAGAAAAGTTTAATAAGCGCCGCGGCGTTTATTCGAGTAAATACGGTCTATATTCAGAATTCCTTTTATATAGCTTTGAAATAATCTATCGCCACATACAACCTTAAATTTGGTAGATGTCATTTTATCTATAAATGCGACCTCGATTATTTTATTACATAAGTTGATTTCTTTTTCATATTTCTTTTTCGTTTTTACACGACACCCTTTTTGAAATTAGGTGTATACAGAACAATTATCTTTGGTAACTGGAATTGGGGTGATCAAAAGCAAGCGAATGAATAAAAACTAATTAAAACTCGCGAAATTAGGAAGATAGGATTTTCAATTTAACTCGTTATTCAAATATGCTATGTACTGAAATGAAAAAAAATAAAATACAAATTGGAGCTCCAACGGCTAGTTGTGAAATAAGTTTTTGGCTACTGTCAATTTCAAAACATTAAAGATGCCGAGTAATTAGCAGCAGCCGAAATCGTGTTTTATAACTTTTATACACTGTCTGAGTTTGCAGAGGGCCAAAAACCGCAGTAAGCATGCATCAGTATATGGTATAATGAATTGAAATGCGTTCGGTGTATAAGTGAAATACAGATACATGAGAAAAATATCATATGCATACCCTTGGCGGGAATTGAACCTCATGGTTTCGGCTTTAATTCTAAACCACAAGGACGACGGCGCCAGATACGCAGCCGGACAAAGTAGTATAGGGCAAATGTGGGGTCCCAGGGCGATATTAATCTCTAAGGAAAATTTAAACATTGGTATACTTATTTATTCATTCATTCATTCATTCCTTTCCTTTTCTATTTTGTCACTAACTTTTCAGAAACACCTTGTATAAATAGCCTGTTCATAACAGTTCTTAGTGTTTTTTTTTCTTCTTGTGAACACTAGTTTTAGTTCAGTTAGTTTGTTTTGAATACTTTTATTTCATTTTTTAAACTCATCTTAAAAAGTAAAATGATGCAGTCCACGACTGACTATTTTAATGCTTACGTCCACCTGCAGCCTGCGTCAGTTCTACTGGTTATTGTTCGAACTCCGCTGAACAGAGAGCGACGCGGGCCATACAAAATTTGAGCCAGTTCTTTCCCTCAGACCACCAAACATCAGACCAGTCCCTTATCACGTGACATTTCCAGACTGGTCGTCATATAATGGTCCTTGATATATATTGATAAAGATGCCTTGACTAGAAAATGTCAGTTTTTAGTAAAAATACAGAGGTGAATTTAGAAACAGTGCACGCTGATTAGTCGATGACACTAGGTGACAAGTCGCTACAACACGACGCGGCGAAACGTTGCGGCGACAATTCCTCTCGGGTGCACATAGAGTTTTTGTGGAAAGTTTTGTCCCCGCGAGACGTAGCCTGATTTTCAGAGCGGGCCTTGGTCCTACGCTATCACTTTCTCCCAAAAAAATGAAAAAGAAAGCGCTAGCGTAGGACCCAGACCCGCTATGAAAATCAGGCTACGCGAGACGTCGCACAAATTCAAACTGGTTTGAATTGGTGCGTCAGGTCGCAGCGGAAAATAAAGAGTGAACTTTTGTCGCAGTGACGTGTTTTTTTCGAAGCAATGCACACTTTATCAATATGTCTATAACTGTTGTACTTGTTGTCCTTGCATTCTAATGAGACAGCAATCCCTTGCATTCCCATAAGGCTGTGCAAGGGATATTTAACCTCATCCTCCTCCACCACCCTGCAAAAAAAAAAACCCACCACACTCAATATATATAGCCTGAGAAAACAGACGTTGACAGAATATCTGTTTTCTCAGGCTACTCAATATACAACGACAAGAACAGTTAAGGCTCGATTACATTAGCAATTTTGTCGTGCGATATATTGAACTGATGTTATAATTAGTTCGAATTCTTTACAAAACAAGTCTGATTTCAATACATTATCAGCACAAAACCAGCATTCGTTTCGGTCTTGGCTTGATGATTGTTGCTTTTAAGCAACAAAAGCTGCGACGTTTTTTGAAATAGTATATAGCGAATAAGTTAGTATCACAGAGATGTAGTTAAAAGACAAGTTGATATATAACAAAAAAAAATTATACATCTTATCTCACCCCAAGATCCACACCAATATCTCCAAATTTTGTCATGTTTCCGTCACCTTGAAACTTTGTGGCTTTCTAGAGTTGAAAAATAGAAAAGAGATGAGTTTCAAGTCCGACTTTGGTCTCACAATGTTGTGGTGTCAGGTTCTAAGGGGTGTCCCTCCAGGCACCGAACACCCCCCTAGTGCTGCAACTACCCCTATTTTAGTTAAGACATTTAGGGACCAGACCCCCCCCCCCCCCTACACCTTAAGAGCCCTTCATTTGCAATTGGACACCCCCTGACAATTTCTCGATCCGACCATGTTCAAGTCCGCTCTGGACACTGAGACAGTATTAGTTCAAAATATTCAGTTTCTCAGCCATACTTGTAAATACTAGACAAATTACCCAAATTTTTAGCCATCTTGTCAGTTGGAATTCTTATGTGTGTGCCAATATGTACATGTAAAACTACTGGGTTAAAGTATCTATAATGTATCTTACCATCACAAAATAACATATTTTTTATAACAGAAAAAGGATTGTGGGTGGCATGGGTGTACATACATGTAATACTTGCCCCTCACCCATGTGGTCGAGTTCTAATTCCGAGCATGGATTATAGACCGAATGCCAAAAAAGAGCAAGCAGAATTATGTATTTTTGAAAGATTTTATTGATATGAAATAATTTAATATAATTCAAGTGAATTCAATTAGGAATCAAAATTACAGAGATTTGTATGTGTTCAGTGAACTGTCTACTTGCTAGCCTCGTTGTGGTGTTTTTTAAACTTTTGAAATTCTAATAACTTCTCAAGAATTTAACATTTTTGTCTCAAACCTTTGTCGATGTCATTCTAATCTATAATTTTGATGTAGTGCTCAATTAAAGCATGAAAAAATATGATAATGAAGTGTAGGCCATATAATTATGGCATTTGGTCAATGTGACTGTGTTGTTTATTTGATGTGTTGGGGGTACCACAGAATGAGCTGTTTTTATTCCCTTCACAACATTAACATGTGAGCAGAGTTGTGTAATAAAATATTGAATGTAGGGGGTAGTGAGTTTGGGTCTGATTCTCCCCAAGCAGTAGGACACTTGTGTCTTACTATAAATTAGATTGAAGTGATTGACATTCCTAAGTACTTGTAAGCACCCTAAGATTATATAAAACCACAATATTGTACTTACTGAATCGTGCATTTCTCTACTTTTGATGTTTTCTCTGTCAGCACGTATCTATAATAAAATCCATAGTCAAAACTGGTCAAAAATTGTAGCATATTATCTTGATTCACAGTCAAATAACTGCTTACCTGAGCTTTTATTCTCTCTTTTTCTTGTTTTTCCAACTTAAACTTCTCTCTGAGCAGTCTTCTTTCTTCTTGAATGGCCTTTTCTTTCTCTGAGAGCTGAAAATGCAAATGATTCAATCTTCATAAAAATATGGCGTCAATGATGCAGTGTTTTTGGATTATTTTACAGTGTTGTATGCCAACAACATGCAAACATGCATGTTTTATGCTCTTCACACACCTTGACCAATTTAAGGTGGTTCGAGGTAGTTTTGAATGGCGCACACATCCCTTTTTGAATTCACAATTAGATGATCTTACCTTCGCCCCATGAATGGGAATTTTATACCAAATGACAATCTTGGATGAAAGTTTTGAATGATGTTTTAATTATGCTAATCAAAGTTTCCATAGCAACGATAAACAACTTTTTTGGAAAATGGTTTTTCTTAAATATCTTTTGAATTTGAGCTGATTGCGAAAAAACAATAAATGTGCTATAAACTGCCCCATTTAGCACATCAATTGGGAAAGTTTGAAGAAAAGTTATCTGTTCGATAACGAATAAATCACGAAAACATTTAAATATGTATTTTGTTCGTGTGTAAATATAAGCGGTCAAAACATTTCATAGGATGCACAAATTATGATTGTAATACTGCAGGATGTTTCCTTGGACCTCCATTTAAACTCCCTGCGGAAAGCTCTGGTTAATATGTAGGTAATGCAGAGATCGAGCTTTTTATTAAAATGAAGTTTTGCTTGACGTTTTCACTCTTTCATAACTGCGATCACAATTGCGTATAACTCACAAAAGAACAAACGAAAATGAGTGATATCTTCGCAGTACAATTTTAGATATATAGTCAATAATATTGCAAATTTTTAGTCAAATCCATATAAAAAAACGTATTTAAAAGTAGCGCCGAAGTTGAAGTACGAAAGTAGCGCCCACCGAATGAAAATTTACTACAACGAGCGTGACATAACGTGTTTATTTCAGTGGCTAATTAACATACAGCGCACAGTGTTAAATTCCTCTATGCATGCTTAGTCTAATGAGAAATCTTTTTTATATTGTAATTATTGAAAGTTTCTTAGACCCCGTCTACACGGATCCGGATACTTTTGAAACCGCATACTTTTTGATGCGAATCAGCCTATCGTCCACACGAATCCAGTGAATCCGGTCACCGACACCGCATACTTTTACTTCAATCCTCCGGATACGCGGATTCGTGTGGACGCAAATATTTCTATGCGGTTTCAGCAGGATCGGATTCGTGTGGAAGAGGCCTTACTCTCATCGCGCATTCCAGCTCGAATACAACTAAGGGTCGTACTTTTCGTGTAGATGTTAAACGTGGGAAAAAGGAACAATTAAAAAAGTCGAAGGAAAAACGGTGAAAGGAATGACCAGTTATATTTAAGCGACCCACCCGAAAAAGCAGCAAAACATGTACCCCTTCTTCGAACAAGCCGCACATCTGATTTCTTGAAGGAGAATTACATCATAAACATGAAATGTCTTCTGGAAGGGTTGAAGGCGTGTTGCAGTTGTAATGAAGATCCATTACTTTTAGAAGATGTCAAAATGAGAATAAGAAACTTTCAATAATTACAGTATAAAAAGAATTCTAATTAGACTAAGCGTGCATTGAGGAATTTAACACTGTGCGCTGCATGTAAATCAGCCACTGAAATAAACACGTTATGTCACGCTCGTTGTAGTAAATTTTCATTCGGTGGGCGCTACTTTCGTACTTCAACTTTGGCGCTACTTTTAAATACGTTTTTTTATATGGATTTGACTAAAAATTTGCAATATTATTGACTATATATCTAAAATTGTACTGCGAAGATATCACTCATTTTCGTTTGTTCTTTTGTGAGTTATACGCAATTGTGATCGCAGTTATGAAAGAGTGAAAACGTCAAGCAAAACTTCATTTTAATAAAAAGCTTGATCTCTGCATTACCTACATATTAACCAGAGCTTTCCGCAGGGAGTTTAAATGGAGGTCCAAGGAAACATCCTGCAGTATTACAATCATAATTTGTGCATCCTATGAAATGTTTTGACCGCTTATATTTACACACGAACAAAATACATATTTAAATGTTTTCGTGATTTATTCGTTATCGAACAGATAACTTTTCTTCAAACTTTCCCAATTGATGTGCTAAATGGGGCAGTTTATAGCACATTTATTGTTTTTTCGCAATCAGCTCAAATTCAAAAGATATTTAAGAAAAACCATTTTCCAAAAAAGTTGTTTATCGTTGCTATGGAAACTTTGATTAGCATAATTAAAACATCATTCAAAACTTTCATCCAAGATTGTCATTTGGTATAAAATTCCCATTCATGGGGCGAAGGTAAGATCATCTAATTGTGAATTCAAAAAGGGATGTGTGCGCCATTCAAAACTACCTCGAACCACCTTAAATGTGTGATTTCTAACTTTGTTATTTGATAAAGATGAGACCCGGTGGGGGCACTTTTTTCAGATGGTAAGGGTGATTGGTGCTCCTTTTAGGGTTAAAAACATTCCCTGTGCATACCTTTTAGGGTTCTTGCTCAGAAGTCAACTATGCAACATGACACTGTACCTGTAAGACTCATTTTTACTAGGCTTTGATTTTACTAAAAATAGGCTTAGCTGCGAAGAACATTGCACAGTCATACCTTTTAGGGTTCATTTGCGAAATTGACTGCCAATCACCCATACCACTTGGACAAAAGGAGTATCACCCCCCTACCCCCCCCCCCCCCCCCCCCTATCCCCCAAAAAGTGAGGAAAGACTAAAACTGTTATAGAAACTTGAAAAGAATGAATGGACAAGTGTTCTGGCAATCAAAGAGAGGTACCTCTAGTTGTAAATAATATAAAATAATTAAAAACTTTTATGAAATACTTACAGGATGGTCTTTTTGATCTCTGCTTTGACTGGTTGACTGTATAGAACTTGAAAAGACATAAACAGTACACTAACAATTGTATTCCCCTTGGAAATTGTCCACTCTTAGGGGGGTGGGGGGGGGGGGGTATGCATGTTTTCTGGAACTACACAATCATTGACAAATGTGATAAATTCATTTTATCACTGCTGAAATTCTACGCCCTTCACAATGTTGTTTGGTGCCTATGTGGTTAACCTATCAATGCTCTATCATTTCACACCAACATTGATGTGGGGAAGGGGGGAAATTGTTTATACTTAAACTAAATAAAGTAGTCACTGACTAAAAAAATACTAAAATCGTGTCAACTACTTTTTAAAATGATTGTAGATGTGTGGTTAGTCCAAAAGCTTGGCTTTCTTTGCATAGGAGATTAATTATACCTAAAGCTTTAAAAAAGCTTCAACTAATCAAAAAATCTAATGAATGAGCACACACATATAAGGAATGAATGAATGAAAGGTTAAATACATTGATGCACAAATGGGTGAAAGAGTGAATGAATGAACAAATATATGAAATTAGCCCACAATAAATAGACACAACGTACTACAAATGAACAAATGAATTCATAGTTTGTAGATGAACAAATATTATAAAAGGGAGTGAATATATAAATGCCTTGAATAGATGAGTGAATATATGAATGAATGAAAGAACAATAGAGCAGCAACACATTGGCCCAGTTAGTACAGCACAGTTTAAGATTACTTTTGAAAACATACCTTAGTTTATTATGTAGCACATGTTTGACTAAATTAACATCTGCATCTGCTGGCAAAGCAATGACATCATCAGCCTGAAACAAAAATATCACTTTCACTGAGATATTTCAAAAGACTGAGGCATTTTCAGTTACAGTGAGGACACTCGAACCGTGAACACTTTTTTGTTACTTTTTTTTACCCACATCCCTTGAGCGAATAGATTAGAAATATGATTTATTATGAGCACTTCGTGTATTTGAACTCACTGCTTCATTTTTAGAGGTTTTGAAGCAGTAGGGGTTCAGAAAATAATAACATGAAAAACCTCAAGTGTTCACGGTTCAAGTATCCTCACTGTAAATATTTCAAACATTTTTTTTATTTATATGGTCTTTTGTATTTAGTACAGCTCATACAGCAAGGCAAGGCATGAAAAATCAACAAATAATAGAAATATTATGAGTTTTATTTCTACTCTTTGACTTATGTACCTATGGCTGAGGCTGAGTCGGTGCAATAAACTTGAAACTGGTTTACTGCAAGTTTAGGTTGATCGAAGTACTAATACATACCTCTACCCATCCACAGACCATCAAAAACTGCTGAGCTTCAGGTAAACACCAAACTCTTTCATGGAAGTTCTTATTATCAGTCTTGATTTTTCGATATTTTTCTTCACCTGGATGCTGGATCGCATTACTGTAAGGACAAAAACGTATATTACAGAATTAGCTTTGTATTATTATTGTTAACATCCTCAGAGTTTCCATTTAATTTACTATTCATTCACAATAATTCCCCGTATCTAATTGGTTGAAATCAACTTTTTTTTAAAAACAATTTTTTTTTATCATATGCCGTCTATCAGCAAATAAATGGAGGCGAATAACCATTCATTAGTGTACTTTTTGACACATCTTTCCTCATTTATACTATACATTCTGGAAATATTTTGAATGAATACTATATTATTAATTTTTTATATTTAGCTTATCTTGGCTATTTTTGTAAAGTATATATGCCATTATGACAATAAATAAGCCATTTTTGCATTGAAAAATACAATTGGGTTTTATTGTTTAAACATTTAAAAGACAACAACCACAACTTGTAAATAAACAATCTTTCAGGATAACTTTATGCTCTCACAGCACTACAGCCTAAAATTCTGAGCATACACTTTCACAAGTACGTACTTCGTTATCTTGAACAACGTCTCCAGAGCTACTTTAACGGTTTCTTTATCGTGCTCTTTCCCCAATTCTTCCAAACATGCAATGAGCACTGCTTCCATTTCGCTGCCCGAGCCGAGTAAATTACCGCCCTAAAAATAAAGAAAAATACTATTATTTCACTAACATAAGCTAGAAAAAAAATATATGCAGTCTAAAGTAATGCTGGTTATGTTAACAACGAATCTCGATATTCTGTGAAAATTTTGTGGCTGCTTTTTGTCCGGATTTTTGCAGTGAGTCAGCACATTTGATGTTGAGCCACCCCCCAAAAAACAACAAAAATCGACCAAGAAAAGCCACCAAGATTTAAGAATATTCAGTATCGTAGTTATGAGTTAAGTATGTGAAAAAGTGAAAAGGAAACGCGAAAAAAATCACAAAAAATATATATGCTAGCGCCATACCGAAGTAGCCATTTTGTTTTGTTGTGGTGAACAACCGCTGTACACACTGACCACATAAATCTTCACGGCGCATAAATGTTTTTGCAATACCGCTGACCAGTAACCAGTGTTATTTTCTCCCGCTCTAGTTACAGAGTTTGAAAATTTATAACGCTGTTTTACTTTTATTTTTTATCATGAGCTTAAATATGGTATATTTAACCCGTGCATGATGGCTAGCGCTTCAAAAAGAGCGCTTTATTTAGGTCAAGGCCGGGGTAGAGGTCGTGGAATACCACAAAATTCGCCTCAAAAACCTCAGCATCACAGAAATGAAAGGGAAGAAAAGAAAGAAATGTCGAACGGGAAACCGTCACAAGAGAGACTGAACAAAGCCCACATGATAAAGGAGTCGGCCAAGAAGTTTGTCAACGAGAAATATCTAGATGACTCGTCTGAAGATGAAGAGATAGAAGACGATAACATTATTAGTAGTACTTTGAAGATCTACACGGACACGTCACAAGGTTCATACTAAATGTACCTTTTTTACTTATATTTATAAGTTTGAACGGTACCTTTAAGTTCATAATAGACTAACTTACATTGTACAATATACGTCCCATCTATATCTCCCTTTCCCATGCAGGAGCTCTATTATGATTTATTATAGTTTTTGATAATACATTGACTGTGATTGGTCATAGCCTGACTACAGATACTCAGGGGAGGTGGGAGGGGAAAGGGAGGGCTGGAAAGGCAGGGAGAGACTGCACTAGACTGCTATTATTTGAAGAATACACCTTGTTCATCCTAGAAAGCAGGCATCTGATTGGCTGAGATCACGGAGCTGTGACATTTGCAGTTTTAACCGGTTTGAAATAGACCAGATATTATTGTTTGGAATATTGCTTTCATGGCAAGAGATAGCCGAGAGCCGAGTTCCTTTGAATAAGCACAGTTTTTGACCTATCACAAGGCTGAGCTAGCTGGTTCTTTGTAGAGCCCCTTGTTGTCCTAGACAACTGGGTGTATATATTATTGTTCAAACATATAGCATGGAGCAAGCAGCAACACAAGCCTTATGATTCTATTCAATCACATATAATTTCAATCAGGATGAACATACTAAATGCCAACTTTTTTTCTAAAGAGAGTACCTCTGATAATACATTGGAGAGAACAACCCAGTATTTGGTGGACTCATGCCGTCCTGGTGCAAACACCTGCCTGATATGTATTGCCTCCATTAAACATATTGATGCGGTAAGACAATAGATGATGTAAAAAAACAATAATGCTTGTTCATAAATATTTTAAATACAGTCAAAGCCATTAAATTTGTCCATGTAAAGTAGAGATTGTCACTACAACAAGTGACACATGATTCTAGATATTAGATAGATGGAGATGAATAGACTGATGTGTTTTTTTAGGCCTCGTGTTAAAAGAGGTTTATATGAGAAAGTTATATGATGAGGTAAATATCAAGAAATAATAACAGAATCAAAGTAGAGGATATTATTTACAAATACAATCACCAAGCCTGAAGAGAATAATTGTGTTTAATTTGTAAAGTCAGGTGATTATTTAATACTATAGTACATTGTATGTTTGTAGATATGGCACTGTGGTCAATGTTTTAGTATATTCCATATCAACTGCATTCAAAAGTGGGCTATTGATGGAGCAGTTCAAACGTCTCCTCTATCTCAAGAAAACTTTCCTGCTTTAGCTACCAGCTGGTTTTGGTAAGGATAAATTAATCTTTGAAATAGCTGTATATGTTACAAATGAGCATTATTGTTGTCATTGTCATGGTATTTCTTATTATTTCTTTGTTATTTTGTTTCTATTTGTATTCTTATTGTCATAGATATTTAGTATTGCCATAGACATTTCCATATCTATAAACATTGTAGAACTTTGTTGTTGTTTTGTGATAAGTGTTATTTTTTACCATGGTCCAATTTTAATAACTATAATTGTTCTGGACTGGCTAGCCTCGCATACATGTGAAAACTCTATTGTGTCTCAAAATGAAGATGAGGCTACAGGGCTGGAAATAGCTGCCTGCCAATGGCCAAATACCAGGCAAAATTTAAGGTTTGGCAGGCAAAAATAGTGCCAAATGGATAAAAATATTGCAGTCAAAATTAACTGGAAATCATCAGGGTTCGTGCTACTCCTTAAACTCCTTGAAAACTCCTTAGATTTGATTTACGTTTTCAAGGGCACTTGACAAGCCCTTGAATTTTAGAAAATCAGCAAAAATTCCTTAAAAACTCCTTAATTCTAGCTAAAGTAGGGTAAAAATTCTAGTATTGCAAATTAAAGTTAAGTAAAAATTCTAGTACTGTACATCATTTTCGTAAAATAAGTTCAACAAGATTAATTAAAATCGCAAAGGAATTATCCGTCAGGCTCCCTGCATCTATTGAGAGGTACTGGGAACGATCGTCCCAGAATGCAACAGCCAATGCATGTCGCAAAAAGTGCTTAAAAATTACTTTTTGGTCCTTAAAACTCCTTGAAAACTCCTTAGATTTTGTTTACTTCATCTTCACTGTGTATTTATCTGGAAGTGGCATGCCATCCCCCCCCCCCCCCCCCTATTTCAAGCCCTGGGCTAGCCAGACAAGAACACTAGTTATTAAATTGAATGCCTTATTTCGATTCAGTCTATTGTATTTTTATTAGTATTGTTTATGATTATTGTATTGTTCTGACTTATAAACAGTGAAACATGACATGCATGTATTTATCTTTAGTCCAAAATGTAGATATGAGTATAAGCAATCTGATTGTCCAACCACATACTATTGCTACTGTGGAAAAGAGGTGAGATATCATCTTTGTCTTTATCAAAATTAGCTGAACTTTTTAATTAATGGTTATATTATATAAATAATTGCATTTTGTAAATGCCAAGTTTGTATGGGTTTTGACACTGATTGTAAATGAGATAATTATACATTGAATAATAAATCAAATAAATACAATCATTTTTTTATTTCATTACTCATTTACATATATTAATAATTGTCAGTGGCATTCATTCATCATCCATCCATACATGGTCCGAACATTCATTGATAAATTTATTCATTCTTTTATTCATTTATTGATTCATCCATCCATTTATTCATTCATTCATTTATTCATTCATTTATTCATTCATTCATTCATTCATTTATTCATTCATTTTCCATTCATTAATTGTTTCCATCCATTTTTTCATTCATTCATTTTTTCATTCATTTTTCATTCATTCATTGTTTCATTCATTTTTCATTCATTCATTGTTTCATTCATTGCTAGAAAAATCCAAAGTTTGATCCTTGGATTGTGCCCCATTCTTGTGGCCAAACCTGCAGCAGACATCTCCAGCCAGAATGTGGTCATGAATGTTTACTGCTTTGTCATCCAGGTTGGTCTAAAAACTACAAAGGACATTTAACTTTGGCTTTTGGTGTTTTTCAAAGTTATTAAAAAATGAGTTCTCCAAAGTGTAGGATACAACTGAAGATATTTATTGCCTGATGGCTGGTTGGATGAAGGACAGCTGACTAACTAATAGGCTGACTCAATGACAAACTGAGTGGCCAATTGAATGATTGCCTGTTTGACTGACTGACTCATGACTTACTCACTGACAGAATGACTGACCTATGGACTAACTGACTGATGCACTGACTGGCTGATTGATTTGATTTATTGATTGATGGATGGATAGGTTTTGTAACATTCCTCTTTGTTGTTGTTTTTCTAAGGACCTTGTCCACCATGCCCTAAAACAGTCAAGAGTACATGTTACTGTGGCAAGAATGGTCCCAATATAAGACGCTGCGGGTCAAGGGAGTGGTCATGTGGTAAACCTTGTAGAAAACTGTTGTCTTGTGGACACCATTACTGTCAAGCACCTTGTCATGCAGGTAATACACTTTTGTACAAAGAAAATTAACACAGCTTTTGATAAAGGGTTTTGAAATAAAGCACACTTTATTTCTAAATTTTTAAAAGCAAAATGTCCAAATTATATTTTGAAAGGTTAATAGTGACAGTATACTTATCTAACAATACAAGAATAGTGCTAGCTAGTGCTAACAGCTGTTATTACAGTTATGTGCTAATTAATTAATGGATTCAAACAATGGATTCAAGTGATGGCTCTCAATGATATATAGGCAAAAATAAAAACTTGGCTTGAAAGCAGGTCGATTTGAATCCATTGTTCAAATTCATTTGGCAATGCATATAACATACTCTAAAGACAGCTATTATTTGTCACAAATTATGTTATTACATAATTTGTGACAAATAATAGCTGTGTTTAGAGTACGTAAATAACTAATAGAAATTATTGCTTAAACAGCATGCTTCAGCAGACGGATAATTTGCATGTTTACATAATGTTTAACAATACCTATTCTGTCAGGTGAATGTCCACCATGTCCCAAAGAAAGCTTACAGCCATGTGATTGTGGCAAGGAGACTATGATGAGGCCATGTGCTATTCCACAGTGGAAATGTCAGAAGGTAAGAATGGATATGAACACTCCCTTTTAAAGACACTCAAACTATAATGATTGATAAAAAAATTGACATTATTTCTTGATAATCACCTACAGCATTTCACACACTTTTAGAAATTTTTTTAAAAGTTTTTTTTTTAACTTTTTGAAATAAGGTAATCAGTAATTTGTGAAATACGGTAAATTATGTTTTTTGTATATTAAAACAATTATCCAACTCAGACTCAGTGAATATCAGTGACTCCGTCTCGGTTATTATTGATAAATAGTCACTTTCCTTTGGCAAATAATTGTTAATTACAGCCAAGCCTACAGAAGCGTTCGTATCGAGGTTGGAAGGCTCGATTTATTCTTTCAAACTTGATTTTAAATTTGTCTTGAAATTTGCATAAATGAATTGCAAATCGAATCTTGTAAGTTTCAAAAACTGCCTCAAATCAAAACATTACTTTCAATGTTTTTTTTGGACAAAGGAAACTTGCTAAACCTAGTCTGCTTACAGAAATATTGTTATAAATACTTAGTAAAGTATTCTATTACTAACAATAGCATTATCAGTTAATGACCACAGATCGTGATTTCGGGAGCATTATCAGTTGACGGTTGAAGTCTGCATTTTGAAACTTACAAGATTCGATTCATTTATGCAAATTTCAAAACAAATTTCAAATCAAGTTTGGAAGAATAAATTGAGTCTTCCAACCTTGATAGGAACGCTTCTGTAGGTTTGGCTGTAATGATAAGTCATTTTTCATGATTTGTTTGTAGGTATGTGGTGGTAGTTTGTCATGTGGTTTTCATGTCTGTGAGATGGTCTGCCATACTGGTCTGTGTGGTAATTGTCCAAGAACTGGTGAAAGAACATGTCCATGTGGAAAATCAAGTAAGTATACATACCCATATATACACTTGCTTAGACTCCAATGGAGAATGTGGTTTTTCGTGGACCATAGTATTCAGACAGAAATCTAACCTTAAAATGATAAGAGAGACAGTCATTCCAGTTTCCTGTGTCCTTATTCAAGAAAACCTATTTCACACTGGCATCAACACACTCCTCAACCCATATTCGATTGGAAGTCCATTGGAGATGGTTGGATACTGTTAGAATCATTGTCAGAGTGTGCTATTTTAACAGTTTTGTTTCAAGCCTAAAGGCACTGTTACACTGTGCAATTTTCTCAGCAACTTGTCTAGCAATGCCATTGCAACACAAGTTGCTGAAGAATTGTACAGTGTAACATGCAGTGGCCGTCTTGTCATTGTTTTTGTTGCAGACAGCATTGCACAAAGTAGATTTCAGTTCTACTTTTCGCAATGGAACTCAGCAACTTACAACTCCATTGCACGGTTTATCACCTGTTCAGCAACTTGTGTCACAATTTTAAAGCATTTATTTTCAAGAACACACACACACATATTTTCATTTTCTCTCTTCTCCTAGTCCCCAAGAGCACCATGAATCGTCAAAAATCATTGCAAGTTGCCAAGATCGCTTTGTAGTGTATCACTTCACCTTGGCAACTAATTGCAATGCAACATTTTCAAGAATTGCGAGACAAGTTGCTGAGTAAATTGCACAGTGTAACAGCGCCTTAAGAAAGGAGGCATTCTCTTAACATGTTTTTATTTTACCCAGAATTGACTTTGCCATGTACAGAGGATATCCCTACTTGTGGGGATACTTGCAGCAAGGAACTGGAATGTGGTCGCCATGCTTGTACCCAGCGATGCCATGTAGGAGCATGTGGGACATGCCGTCAGTTTATAAATAAGAGATGTCGTTGTGGTAAATATGAGAAACATGTGCAATGCTGTGTTGAATACCTGTGTGAATCCAAGTGCACTAATATGAGGCAGTGTAACAGACATCAGTGTAAACGGAAAGTAAGTTTATTGTTTATTTTTTATTCTACTTACTGTGGTATTTGACTTTCTGAAAACTCAGACATTCAAACAGTGACTTTGAAATACATTTTTGGCTGCCATCAATCAAAAACACAAAAAGAGTAATTAGCAGTGAGCAAAAATTGTACAACTAGCCATTGAAATGTCTAAGTTTGCAGAAAGACAAAAACCGCAGTTTACTTAATTGTTGATATAATTCTGTTGTATTTTTTTTTCATTTAACTCATTTTTCAAATCTTGAAAGTTCTTTATTTTCAAATCTTGGAAATTCTGCATTTTCACTATAATTGGAAATTTGACACTAAATTTCAAATCTTGAAGATCCCTAAATTTCCTAAATTTAATGGGAAAATTCTGCAATTTTAAATTAAGAGTAAAAGGAAGGGTGATTGATTCTCTTTTCTATCCATATTTTATTGGCCAGTATTTCAATACAGGAACCCCAATTTAGAATAAACATGAAGCAGCCTGAAGAGTTGATCAATGCATTAGTTAAGCACTGCTAATGAAAAGAAATGAAGAATGTGCAGATTAAAATTAGAAAAGAGAAGTTACATAATATTATATATGTTACATAAATTATACACATAGGGATAGATCATGAATAAAATATGATAGTTTATGAGCTTCAAAATTAATGTAGATTTTAATGAGAATTATGTTGTATTCCTAGTGCTGTGACAATAATTGCCCACCATGTGAACAGATTTGTGGAAGAAGTTTACACTGTAAAAACCACAAGTGTAATTCACCTTGTCACAAGGGTAAGCATTAAATGAATAAATGAATGGATGGATAAATGAATGAATAAATGGATGAATAAATGAATGGATGAATGAATCATTGAATGAATAAATGAATGAATGTATAAATGAATGGATGAATGAATGGATAAATGAATGAATAAATGGATGAATAAATAAATGAATTGATGGATATAAATGAATAATTGAATGAATGAATGAATAAATGAATGAATGAATAAATGAATGAATATTAAGTGAATGTTTATTAAATAAATAAACCAAAAATAACAATTGAGAGAAAACAAAACTTCAAACAAAAGACACCATTATGTTAATGATAATACAGTATTTCAATCATGATTACCATCTCTTTTATTTGGTATTTCATTTTGAACATAATGCTAGTCAGTCAGGAACAACTACTACACAGGCGATTTGATGATTCCTGCCACAAATATGTAAAAGCAATTCCTAATACTATTTGGTGTTTATTACTATTTCATCCTAATTAAAACATATTGATTCAGGTGTGAACCACACAGTTCCCATTTTGCAATGATGAATTAATAGTTACATTGTTCGGCTCAAGTAATACATACAAATTAGAAGAATTGGCAAGGCATTTTATGATTCTGTTTTTTTTTTTGTGTGTGTGTCTTTAGGTTTATGCTATCCATGTCCACTCACTGTTAAAGTGTCATGTTTTTGTGGAAAAACTGTTGTTACTTTACCTTGTGGCCGGGAGAAAACTACCAAGCCACCAAAGTGCCATCAATTATGCAAGTAAGTCAATGTCTGTCCTGAAGAGAGTTTTCACAAAATACTTTAAAGTCCCATGATGGTCAATTACCAGCATGCTTTGTGTTGTTTATTTTAATTTTAGTGTTATAATTTATTTGCAGTCAGTTGTATTACAAGAAAACAAATCGAAATATGGTGTACTCTTATTGTTCTTGACTGTCTAGCCTCTTGTTCACGCTGGAAAACAATAGAGTTTTCACATGCATGTGAGGCTCAGGGGCAGTCAAGAAGAATTGTTATTCAAATTGGCCGCTATATTTCGATTCAATGTACATATAATATATTTCTTTTTTTAAATATCTAACAAACAAAAAACACTCACAATAATGTTCCATATAAATATATTTACCTATGTCTTTCAATTTGAGAGAGAAAATAATATTAATAATATCTTATTTTGAATAAAAAGTTGGAATTATAACTTCGAAGTTTTGTAACAGACAGAGTGCAGTATGCATTCACAGAAAAAGTGCACACAATCTCTTTTTTGATGTTGATTATTTAAGTTGATTATTGTTTTTGTTAGATCTCCACCTGACTGCCATCATCCACAACGAGTTGTAAGTAATTTTGTACTTACTAGTAATGAAATCTTCCATGACAATGATTATCAATTAACCTGCAAATTTATGCATTATATCAGTCAACATTCAAGTCCATCAAGTGATATTTTATATCAAATATTTTAATAAATGTTTTGTATCATAGCCACATCGATGTCACTATGGCAACTGCCCACCATGTAGTCAAACATGTGGTAACAATTATAAAAAATGTGAACATTCATGTACTTCACCATGTCATGACAACGTACCTGACAAGTCAAGTGTTAAGGTATGTACTATATTATTATAGACAGCATTCAACCCCCTCCACCACATTTACTGAGTGTGGAGGATCCCAAACTAAACAGAGCACAGAAAACAAGCAAGACTGCAATGAACAAACTCACAAATTCAATATGCATGTTTCAAGTCACAGCAGTGAGAGGCATTAGAAACCTCTACAGAACTCTACTTCAATGGAGAATATGGATAAACAGCTTTTACCACACCACCTAATTAGATGTAGTTCTATAGAGTTCAATGTGTACATCATTTTTTGTTGTCACTCAAATAGACCTCTTTACTTCCGTATGCAAATAGCCCATTTCAGACCATTGTTCTTTTATGATGAATGTGTTATATCATTTACATGTGAACGAAAAAATTTCCAAGGGTATATATATAGCATCAAGTGATCTGAAATGGAACACCAAACAAGGAAGGTAAAGAGGTCTATTCAATGAAGTCTACAAAAAAAATAGTTTTGTTTTCAAAAGATTATAATATTATAGTCTCTCCCCTAGACTAGTGGATTGAGCATGTGCCCAGCAAGTGAGCAGTAGGCCATGATCCAAAGCCAGAATTGTTTTCATTTTTCTGTAAAAATCATGCCATTCTAAACTTGACAATCTAATAAGTTTTTTTTTTCAATATTAAATTACATTCATCAATGTTTTATTGTTACACTTTAGGTTCAAGATGAGCGTAGAGCACCCTGGGGTCGTCAAAGCCAACCAGAACCAGTACCAGTTGTATGTATGCCATGTCCACCTTGTTCATCACCTGTACAAAGGTATGTATGCTGCTATGAATAATGGATATAATTTACAACTTACAACTTATTCCTTTTGGCAGTGAGTCGTTACAGTGCGGACACTCCAACTGGGACCACTTATACAAAACCGTCCAATCAAAAAACATGTAAACCAGAGATTGAACTGATAACATCATAAGCCAATCAAATTATAGTGTTCTCACGCTCATAACATTCTTGAACTGAAAGCTGCAATATGATTGGTTGATTATCAATTCATCTAAAGTGGTCCCGGTTGAAGTGTTCGCACTGTAAAAACACATAGATTTTATTTAGCCTGTTTGGCAAATTGGAGTTTGATTTATTGGTTGAGAAGGTTGAGAGAGAAATGAAAGTAGAAACATGCAGGCTCTGTCTAAGTTTTTAGAAATACTGTGTGGCTTTTGTCTTCCATTGTAAATACTTTATTCATTGTACATGTACTTCTTACAGCGCAACGCGTAAAAGTATGGTCACTGATAATGTATTCGCATACTTCTGTCTCGCAATAGATCCAATAAGCGTTTTGATCCGAGACAAGATAACAAAATCCTACAACGCTGATTGGATCGATTGCGAGACAGAAGTATGCGAATACATTATCAGTGGCCATACTTCTACGCGTTGCGCTGTAATTTTGATCTCATATACTGTAAAAAAAAAGTGAAAACTGCAATTATGGTAAAATTTGAGTCTGGGAAACATGCTGCAAACCACAGAACATGGAAAAAATGGAAGATCATGTTAACTAGCATTTTTCCTGAATATCGTAAACAAGATGTAACTGAATAATGTTCTGTTTGTTTTCAGAGAATGCTTTGGTAAACATGAGGTACGTACAGCGTGTTAGCAGTAAACCATGTCAGCAATCTTTTGCATCATATAAAGGCAATCATAAAGTTATTTAGTTCAATTAACATTGTCTCTGCATAAAAGCCCAAAACCTAATCTTCAGGCCTAATGGGCTCATGGGATTGAACATTTTTCATGAGTGTTTTTTGTTACACAGTAACACTTGCATAAAAACATGTTGAGGGTCTCACTGGCCTCATTCGCCATGATCCCTTGATGGAAAATATCATTCATTTCAGTCTCAAGATTTACCTCTAGGTTTTTTCTGCAAAAAAGTTTACTTTAAGAAAGAAACTTTAGAGTACAAAAATCAAAAGAGTGCAAAATATATTGTACAAAGTAGTGATGTTTTATGCTAATTCTGTTGTCTTCGATTGTTTGATTAGCACTATTTAATACCAAACATTAGAGTGATTTCCCTTACTTGTTTCATTGGGTAATACTATTTTTTGCACCCTATATTATTTGCTCTCTAATTGTTTTCTATAGCTTAATTCGCACTACTTAGTACTTGTTTGACGGGTATAGAGTGGTTTTCGTTAACCTGTGAAACACTCTTTAGCGTATCACTCTTTAACACACTCTAATTCCATTGTGTTCTTTTGTTGTTATTTGACTATTACACTTTAACTAACACACTTTGTTTCATGGGTTTAGGAAATCCACTGTTAGTAGTATTTGCACTCTAGACCTATAATCATGTTTAAAACTAAATGAACCTATAAGTATTAAGTTTATCAAGACTTTTACTTGATCTTTATTTGCATACAATTGATCAATGATTCTGGTTATGTTTTAGTCCCAAGCTTTACCTTGCCACCAGGCAAAACGATATTCATGTTGCCGTCCATGTGGTCGACTATTGTCATGTACCAATCACAGTTGTCAGTTAGTGTGTCATTATGTAACCCATGCAGCAAGCGATAAAGAGGTATGCAATCACCATATATTCTGGGTCTTTCTTGCTGTTGCAAGTTGTATAGGTGCCCATTGAATAATGTGCTCTACTTACTATAGTTAATGATTTTACTCTGCAAAGCTAAAAAGTATGACCACTTTTAGTTCATGCACATTCTTCCTTACATGGAATTTGTATGAGAAGCTCTGTTGTTTTAACAAATAAGGTGAATGAAGTTTTTAACAGAAAAAAGCGTGCATAAAAGTATGTGAATATTTCAATATTATTTCATAGATCCACAATTTGCTTGATTGAACATGAAACAATTGTGCAGTATTCCCACTGGAATATGGAATGTCCGACAAACATGCATGTACATCACATAGATTTCAGAAAGATTTACCACATTTACTGTTTTTTCCTGACGTACTCTTAGATCTTACTTACTTCTTACTTACTTCCGGTCGGAGACACAATAGTGTCCACGGGATAGGAATTTCCACTCATATCTGTCCCTCAAGTATCTCTCTAATTCGTTAGTGTCTAATAGCCCTGTATCTCTGAGGAGTACGTCCACGAAGGTGGTTGCTTGTCTCCCCGCATTAGCTTTTCCATGTCTAGGTAGCCATGTCACAGTGAGGTGGGCAGGTGAAGATTTATCACGAAATGTGTGGCCAGCTAGCGAGAGCCTTCGACCTCTAATAACTTCTGATATAGGTTTCAGATTTCCATAAAGTTCACTATTTGACATCTTTTTGTTCCATGCGATATTATATACGCTCCTGAGCATTTTGGTGTAGGTTCCGTCTAATGATTTTTCGTCAGACTTGGTGAGGGGCCACGTGGCACAACCGTAGAGTAAGATAGCTTCGGTAGTTGCTCGGAAGAATTGCTGTTTGATGTTGTTTGACAGATTACTTTTCCAGATATTGGACATTTTGTTGTGAGCTCTCCAGGCCATCGCCTTTCTTGTTTGTAGATCCCTTGTCTTATCACACCAGCTTCCAAGATATTTAAAGTCCTGTTCTCCAGTTGTAGTCAGTGCCTGTTTTATCTCAGAACCACTGATAGAATTGATGGTTTCAACATTGGCATTTATGAACATTGATTTGGTTTTCTTGACGTTAAGTTTGAGGCCAACTTTTGAGCACTCACCTTCAACACGATGCAGAAGTCGCCTAGCTTGTTGGATTTCATTAGACAGCAAAACAATATCGTCAGCAAAATCAAGGTCGCAGATTGACACAGCAGGATGTCTTGCACTTCTTCGGTTTTGGAGCGTCAGACCAAGTTCCACTTCATGATCAGTAATTGCCTTCCTAAGTGCAAAGTCTAAGACAATGACGAAGAGAAATGGTGCTAGTGTGTCGCCTTGCATAACTCCGGCATGAATAGGGAAGTAGTCTGTATCACCGTCAGGTGTTGTGACCTTAGCTTTCAATTTCTCATACGTAGACTTAATTGCTCTGTGGATGTTATCAGGGATTCCATATGCCTTGAGGATCTTAAACATGGCATTGTGGTCTATACTGTCAAAGGCCTTGCAAAAGTCAATGAAGACAAGTACAGCTGGTAGATTCTTTTTCCGAACACCTTCAATAATTCTTCTCAGAGCAAGTATTTGTGTGGTTGTGGATTTCCCTTTTCTAAAACCAGATTGGTTTCCACGCAATAGCGGGTCAATCACTGGTCTGATTCTGTTCAAGATCATTATGTTAATGGTCTTGGCAATAAGGGACGTTAAAGCGATGCCACGATAGTTAGTTGTTAATCTCAGATCACCAGATTTGGGAATAGGTAGGATGTTCATTTGAGCTAGTTGATCAGGTAGTTCTCCGTCTTGCAGTAGTCTATTGGCAAATTTCAGAATGTAGTCGTTGATGTTAATTCTTTTGAGGACTTCTGGCATAATCCCGTCCTCGCCAGGTGATTTACCTTCCTTTAACTGTTTGGTTGCTTCAGAGACTTCAGCTATAGTGAATTCAGACTCGACAATACCAGTGTTGGTATAAATAGGTTGGATGTCATCAAACTCCTGGTTATCTTGGTAACTTGGGGATCCAAGGAGCTTACTAAAATGGTCATACCATTGATGTTTCCTTTCTTCAGGCGTCTTGCCCTTCAGTTTACCTGTTGGTGTTATTCTTCTATTGGAGATGGAATTGATTATCTTCCAAGCATTACCGGTGTTTTTAGAGTGGATGTCTAGCTGAATGTTTGCAATTTGTTGATTGAGTCTCTCGCTCTCCAGTAGTTTGTATTCGTTGTTTAGTTTGTTTTTCTCCTCTTTAAGGTGCTTTCTTGTAATTGATGACTTTTTAAGACGGTAGGATCTTGATAGCTTATCAATTTTGCTTCGTATGGTGGCAATGGTGGGATGATTACTGTGGCGTTCTTGTCTTTTCTGTTTAACTAAAGGTAGCGTGACTGATGCGGCATATTCATTAGCTTTGGTTAACGCTTCAAACTGTACCGTTGGAGATGAGTTCTTAAATCGAATAGATCTTAGATCGAATACATCAATTCCAAGACAGACTTTAAAGTTTTCAGCAATCTATGTATATTCGTGCTGTATATTGAGAAAAACGTATTTGGCTTGTCGGACGTAGCAACAGTAACTAAGATAGAACACAATGGATAGTGGATCTATGAATAGTAATCTATTTCATAACACTCTCCTTCATGTTCAGTTGAAATAAGGAATGGGTAAAAATATTGAATCAGCGGCCAAAGGCAAACTATAGCAATTTGCCTTTGGTGGCGGGTCCACACGACCACGCGAGACATGTCGGGGTGGGAGGGTGGGTCGTTTTTAGTGGGTCCGCCTCGCTGATCAATCAACTGAACGAGCGGAGAGTGTTCTCTCGCATTTATAATGCCCCTCTACATTCCACACGGGCCTATTCTATCCGTATTCCATCGTGTATAAACAATAATTCTATTATTTCATCTTCGCATCTCATTAGAGTATTAAGAATAGTAATCTATTTCATAACACTCTCCTTCATGTTCAGTTGAAATAAGGAATGGGTAAAAATATTGAATCACGCTACCTAGGTCTATCTATGCATTATTTGTAATTATACCACATTTTACACTGATATCATCTCATACCAGAATACCCCAATCCTCATATCCCCTATCCTTTAAAAAACCCAAAGCTATAACTCTCCTGGGCTGTCTCATTTTTTCCTTTTATTCGTGGTTTCCATTGGGAAAGCGCTCACAAAACGTTTCAGTTCATTAATGTCTTGCCATGGTTGGATAGTATCTACTGTTCCACTTGACGCTAGCTTGCCCGACGCACCCGATGGGTTTAACACCTTAGCTAACTGTAAATAATACAATGCAGTGTGGCGACGATTCCACCCAACATGATCCATGATTTCGGAGAGGTCTGCACCTGTCAGAGCTAAGGTGATGGCGCATCCAGATCTAAAGCCATGTAGTGTTTCACCTTCATTTATACCCATCTCATCGAGGTATCCCTTTAATCGAGCTTCAGCTGTTGATGATGTCAGCGGAGCGTCTACAATGCCCTGCGCTGACGTTGTCGGCCGGAACAGATAGCCCCGGGTAAGATCAACGCACATTTGCCTGGCAATATCTATATATTGTTCAATAGCCCTTATAGGGCAGATAGCAGTTTGAGGGTTTCTTCTAATTCCGAAAACATTCTGATCTCCGTCTCGTAATGTTTTACCCCATATGTGGTTGAATAGTAACCCATCATCGTTTGGGAAGCGTAAGATTTCCGGGACTTTCACTCGACCCAGATCCCCTGGTCGGTCCCCACTAAAGAAAGCTGTCTTGAAGTAAGCCTGATCACGTGCAATTATAAATCGCTCTATGGGTTTATTCACCTTCTCCAATTTACGTTGTAAATGTAGTGACAATTGCGTAAGCTTGTCGACAAAGAAAGGCGTTGCTTGCTTCGGTGTAACTCTAGCCTGGAGCTGTTCCGCAGTAACTAAACGAAGATAGTCTTTAACGCATTTGTCCGCTGCTGGATTCCCTAGCCCTAATCTCTTATCCCATTCTCCATCTCGACCCATCGTATGGAAAATTGCCCTCAGTTTGCCGATATATGAATCCACCGTCTTATAAGATAGGCGCATTGGACAACCACAAGGGTGTTTTCCTTTATCTCCAATAAATTGACAACTATTTATGTGTACTTGCGTTCTACCATTGCGGTCCTTATAGATTAAGAAACGGCATATGTCCCGTGGGGTTAAAGTAGCAAGGGTTACGTTTCCTTGCAAAGCCGCTACAAACTCTTCAAGCTCTTTTTGTAATGAATCCTTTTGTTTCGCATAGCTGGTGGCGCGATCGTAATTCAAAAGTTGCTGTAGCCGCTCATCGATGACATCCAAATCTATATCTACGTGATCCACCCTTTGCCAAGATATCACCTTTCTCTTATATCCACAGCGCTGGCAAAAACGAAAGTCCACGTCATTTGCGTGGCTACATTTTGGGCATCGTACTGAAGGGGTAAATAATTTTGCCACCATGGGAAGGTCCTACAATACAACGTATTAAATAACAAGTTATTTTCTTTATTCTTATGTTGTTACACACTAGTAATTATTTATCATAAATATACAATGATATGCAAAAATATTGTTATTGTCTTCGTTATTCTCTGATTACCCGACGATTGTCCTACACTGTCTACATACATATATACCAAATCGGGTTCTGCATTATAATGGTTTAAAAGCAAACGCCCAAAGATCTCCTTGTAGGGATTTATGCGGGACCCAACCGTTCTTGGAGGGAGCGAGAATAGCTTTCTCATCACCTTTTGCGGCAAGTTTATGTTTCTTAGTTGATTTGCACCATAATAAGGGCCACCAAAACTTCCTGGGATAAACATCCAAAACTACCACTGTGCAACTTAGTGAATATTCCTGAAGGAGAGACAACACTGGCCCGACCAGAGCCAGAGGCGGAAACACATAAGGTCGTTTCAAAATACTACCACGCTGGGCTAGATTTTGAGCAAAAACATTAACGCCAGACGAACCTGGAGACGGCCAAGGAGTAAAATGGGGGAGGTCTTGGCCGGATCTGTTCTTCATCACATTGGAATCCAATGACATCAAATCACATGTATGTCCCTCTTTCTCCCCAAAGATGTTCTCCACATATCGCCACGTGTTATATGCTAGCCGACTGTCAAGCATCGAAATTCGGCGAGATGGAAAGTCGGCTGGATTAGCACTGCTTGGGACGTAAAGCAGCTGGAGTAACACGTTCAACCTCACAGTGGTGTGGAAAAGCTTCTTGAGAGCTGTGTTTAAGGGTGCACTCCTACCTCCTTGGTTATTCCATGCGTTTATTACAACCTGACTGTCCACCATCGCGTCTACCCTGGCATTTCGTAAAACATCTTCACATGAACATAACAGCTTATCAATTGCTATGGCCTCCTTAACGGCAATATCCCACCCTTTTTCTTCTGCAGACCAATAATCTGATATCTCTTTCTGTACAGGAGAAAGGATATTTGCACCCCAACCATATGATGAGGCATCCGTCGCTACCCTGACTTGGATGTGTCGTTCGTTCTTCCATGGGAAAGGTGCGTCCCATGTTTCTAGAAATAGCCAATATTGAATTTCCTCCTTTAGTTTGCCTTCCAAACGAAGGGGCTTGCATGATCGAAGACCTTTTGAGATAGCTCTATTCATCTCTCTTGTAAAGAGTTTTGCTGCCGGGACTGCGAGAGCGAGCGATACACATTTCCCCACAAGACGCTGAAGAGTTTTGACGTTCACGGTATGTGCTGTAAGGACGGTTTTAACCAGTAATATAAATTTACGTCGTTTTTCAGGTATCAAACGAAAACATTGTTCCTGAGAGTCTACCAGAAAACCGAGGTACGGTACTTTTCTTTGAGGTATTAGTATAGACTTCGCAAGACCCAGGAAATAACCAAGCTGTATTAGGTAAAAAGCCACCAAGAATAAGGCTGACTCGGCTGCAGACCGCATACGATCCTCATGATTCGTCATGGTCGCATATACCCCTGTATCAAATGGAACTTGTAATTGTCCATTATGCCTGTCATCGATATAAAGTGAACAAGGAACACCAATTGATCGAAAATAATTAGTGGCCATCAATCCAGTCGTATTATATATGTACGGGGAGATTTTCCACCCAAATGGGATAGTATTATAGGAGAAATACCATCCCCCCCACTGCATACCAAAGAAAGTACGGCTGTCGTCTGTTAGCATTATATGATCGTATCCGGATTTGTCGTCCAACACCGTCTGAAACGAATCCTTGTCCACGTAGCGAGGTACGTCGCTTAGTTTGTCCAACGTGAACGGCTTGTCTTGCATCCATAAATTGACGTATCTCGCGTCTAGGCAGAGACGTGGTTTCGATGGTTCGACTGTCAGTGGGAGGACAATATGTGGCGCTTCTACCTCTCCTACCCTCCCGAGTAAAGATATTGCTCCTGTTTTCATCCGGTCAAGAAGCGTAGACTGTATGTATTCTGTAAATGGCTTACACGATGCGTTATTCTTGAATATCCTTGTTGGCGGGCGATCAGAATCATAATCTATACCCTTAAAAGTACCTTTAAAACGTCGGAAGAACGACCAGACAGATACCTTGTTTCTGATCCATTCAAGGACTTCATCCTGGCTCGCCCCAGAACACTTTTGTGCTAACGCTTCCCATTGTGTTTCATGTGCATGTAACTCCCCCGCTTTAAAACATTTTGGATCCCGGAAGCATAAATTTGTTACTCTACCACCAGCTTCTCCCTTTTGTACTAATATGACCCTCCTATCTATCTCATCATTTGCTGTCATTTCATCTGCGACTGTAACGGGATTTCCCTGATAATCCACCCAACTTATCACATTCTTTTCTTGTTCTTCTCCCATTAGACGTCTATCAAATTCAACATTCTTTTCCCATTGAGGGAATTGCACACCCTAGGATAAGGAAAAGGCATTAAAATGGAAAAAAGAAAAGGAAAATCCCGCACAGTCAGCAGCGAAATGACAGCATTGACCCAGTTAAACCGGGGGGGTTATTTTAGATACCCTTTTTCAATACTGCTAAAACTCTGTGACTGTCACCAATAAAACACTCAATTTTTGTTGTTGTTGTTGTTGTTGTTGTTGTTGCTTTTATTGTTATGTTAGATCAAATACAATGTATCATAATCGACTACAAATCCTTTTATTTTCATATTCATAACCCTTTGCCAGTCCGGTAATTATTAACGTAATTTACAATAGTACTAATTATCGCCCTTGCCCTTTATAGCATCATTAGTAGACGTTGACGCTCCCTGCATGTCTTTCTTTCTTAGCTCGCAATTGAACTTTATATGGCCAACTTTACCACAATAGAAGCATCGACGGTCCGCCGATCCTTGCCAAGTATTCGCCATCCTATTAGGATACCTGCGGTATGGTGCTGGCCTTGCTTCTGCCCGATTGTTGGACTGCTTATTGTACTCTTTTTCTACTTTCCTGAGCACATCTAACACCTTCTCATGGTCTTTGTCTCCCACCAAGCGTAGTAACAAATGGCGGAATTGTTCCTTCGGGATGTCGATCTTAGCACGAGCGGTCTGGTAGGCCACTTTGTAAAAATTGGCTTTTTCATGCTTGTTATCATGTGCGGCCCCTTGTAGTGTGTCCAACATCTCTAGTGCTTCATATTTATTAAATTCCAATAAAGGGCGCGAAATATAGTTTGTGATTTTTCTCGCAACATCCTCTACCGAAGGCTTTCTGAGTGAAGACATCAATTCTTGTAATTCTTTTTTCAATTTCTAGAAAAACAACAAATGAAGGTACTTATGAGTCCCGTGCCATCCGCTGCATAACTACATATCATAAATCCTTTAGTATTACAATTTATAAATGTATGTAACAAATTTTCATCACTTCAGTTGTCAGTAGGTATAAATATCCCCGTACCTTTACACTATGTAACTCACTAATTATTCAGGTCAAACTACATTCCGTCCTTACTACCCGAAAACATAGGAAATACTTCACTTCCCTATACTCAATTATAGTCATCCAACGATTCATAATTTAATCTACTTCCCTGTGCGCGGGAATATTTCAATTCTGTACGTGTACTATGTAATCCTAGTCATTCAAAAAACACACACCGAAGCAATCATTCTACACTTGTCTCCTCCCTGTGCGCGGGATAATTATTACTTTTATAAGTACTATTATAGTCATCCAACGAACACTCGCCGAAACGAAAGAATTATTAATCTACAATAGCCTGCCTCCCTGTACACGGGAAAATCATCACTTGTCTATACTATTATCGTCATCCAACGAACACTCGCCGAAGGAATCATTCTACAATAGCCTGCCTCCCTGTACACGGGAAAACCATTCACTTTTATATACTATTATAGTCATCCAACGAACACTCGCCAAAGGAATCATTCTACAATAGCTTGCCTCCCTGTACGCGGGAAAATCATTACTTTTATATACTATTATAGTCATCCAACGAACACTCGCCGAAGGAATCATTCTACAATAGCCTGCCTCCCTGTACGCGGGAAAATCATCACTTTTATATACTATTATAGTCATCCAACGAACACTCGCCGAAGGAATCATTCTACAATAGTCTGCCTCCCTGTACACGGGAAAATCATCACTTTTATATACTATTATAGTCATCCAACGAACACTCGCCGAAGGAATCATTCTACAATAGTCTGCCTCCCTGTACACGGGAAAATCATTACTTTTATGTACTATTATAGTCATCCAACGAACACTCGCCGAAGGAATCATTCTACATTAGTCTGCCTCCCTGTACACGGGAAAATCATCACTTTTATATACTATTATAGTCATCCAACGAACACTCGCCGAAGGAATCATTCTACAATAGTCTGCCTCCCTGTACACGGGAAAAATCATTACTTTTATGTACTATTATAGTCATCCAACGAACACTCGCCGAAGGAATCATTCTAAAATAGTCTGCCTCCCTGTACGCGGGAATTGTTCTTTTATTTTAGATAAACCGGCTTATAAACCCGATTATAAAATAAGCTAAACTCTAGTTACGAGTAAATTACTATCTTAAGCGTTACCCACGTGCACGATGCTTGTTGAAGGCATGCACTCAAGCTTATCAGGAATATGCAAATACATTTAGTTAAGAATAATCTTTGTTCATCTGAATAGTCCGTTGATTTAGAATAGCGCTTCATGTAGAAATTTATAATAAAATTACTCGATTCAGTCCTTAATAAACTAAGATACATTAACGAGTCAACTTGTACCGTAAAACTTGGTTTTAAAATGTAATATATTTACCTCCAGCTCTACTTGAGCCGCTGCTGGCTGAGCTTGGCCCTGGGCGGCTGCTTCGATGGCATTTTGTGCTTGCGGAGCTGGTGGTTCGGCTTCGCCTACTGCTGCGGGAACTTGTATCTCTCCAACTTCTTCGTCGGACATTTCTCGCGTGGTCGAGTTTTCTACAAAGTTGTCTAGTGGGTCTAACGCGCTGATCAATCAACTGAACGAGCGGAGAGTGTTCTCTCGCATTTATAATGCCCCTCTACATTCCACACGGGCCTATTCTATCCGTATTCCATCGTGTATAAACAATAATTCTATTATTTCATCTTCGCATCTCATTAGAGTATTAAGAATAGTGGTCACACTTTTGCACTTTACACTGTAATAATGTTGTGTAATTGTTTCATAATTGGCCAGTAACAAAACGAGTAAAGGACTGGGTACTAGTTTTCCTAATTAATGTAATTAAGCAACGAACCTCATAATATAAAAGAGCAGATCAAGATATGTAAGATTCCTGAGATTTGTTGCTTTTGGTTGGATATTAAATGAGTTACAGCCATTCAAACCTGCCCAAAATTACAAAGGAATGTATGGATTGGAAGGACAGGCGTCCTTCCAAACCATACATTTCCTTCTATTTTTAGGCATTTTTATGAGGGTGTATCTTGGTCAGAATACAACCAAATGCAACCAAACTCAGGAATTTAACATATCTTGATCTGCTCTTTTAAATTATGAGGTTCATTTCTTAATTACATTAATTAGGCAAACTAGTACCCAGTCCTTTACTCGTTTTGTTACTGGCCAATAAGGCTGGTCAAGTGAATACATTGATAGTGGTCACACTTTACACTGTAATAATATTGTGTAATTGTTTCAAAAAAAGGCTGGTCAAGAATGTCAAGTATGTGAAGAGCCATGCAGTAAACCACGTGTTGCTGGCTGTACTCATCACTGTATCAGACCTTGTCACCCAGGTACCATACTCAAGGGCAACCATTGTTTAGTTGTACATAAATTCACTCTCCGTTCTATGTAGCTTTGAGTAGCTTTACAGTGTGACGCGCGATACCGTGGCCACCCAAGAAACTTTTGAGAAAGTTCTTAACCACATTAAAACCTCGCACATCTTCACCACTTTGTATGAAATAGGTTCCCAACTTTCGATAATCTGTTGATGCGCAGACGATCCTGTCAATCAAAAAAACAAATTCTCGCACGCTGATTGGCTAATTTTCTCAAAAGTTTACCGCGCGTCACACTGTAAATGGAGCATTGATGGAGAGGGGGAGACTAGCTTACTTCTAGCTGAAGGAACTACCAACACAAAATATTAGTAGTGTTCATTGGAGCAATTCAAGGATTTTTTTTGCCATAATTGATTAGCCTGCGTTACATCGGGTTTATTACCGGATGTAACGCAGGCTATAATTGATTGGCTCACTAGGATCAATAAATAGTGAGGATTTGGACTTCAACTCTATTGTTTTTATTATGTATTGTAGATGAATGTCCTAAATGTAAACAGATGCTAAAAAAGAAGTGCCACTGTCAACTTATGACTGTGTACATTCAATGCAGGTATGGTAATAATTATATGATCACTGTACCCAAATATCAGTTGTGCTGTCGTGTAGTGGTGAACAAAGCTCACAATAGCACAATGCTCAAAACAAAGGAATCTACACTGTTTTTGTGTTACAAAACAATAGATTAAAGGTACATAACGACAGAGCTCAAATATCGAGAGTGGGCTATTATGACCACAGGGAGCCCAAGCTCATCACTTGTGATCTTTTACAGTAAATGTATGGAGTTGCGAGATATCCTTTCATTGTGCCTCAAATATACAATAATAAAAACTTTTTTTTACGTAGATAGTTGTGTATAACTGTTTTCTAGTCTGTGACCGAGTTTTAGCTCAATTAGAGTGATTTTGACGAAAATACCCCAGTAAGTTTTTATTATTGTATATTTGAGGCACAGCGAAAGGATATCTCGCGACTCCATACATTTACTGTAAAAGATCACAAGTGATGAGCTTGGGCTCCCTGTGTTATGACTTACAAGCAAAGCCAAAAAATTTGAACCAAATTATAAACAAGTCTGTTGAAAATTCCAGACTTCAAGGATTGATATCACATGACTGTAATAACAATTTATTTTAATCAAATAATTTAATTAATATATAGAGGATATTACATGGGCGCGCGGAGATACGGATTTTATCTTCGAGTTTTCAATTGATATCTCACGATAATGTTCTGTTTATTATATAAACTCATGACAATTGAAATAGCAAAAGTTTTATCAAGATATGCATTTAAAAATACTAACAAATAGATGGTAACGTGTTATTTCACATGTGAAATAACATGTTATTTTCTAGCCTCCTCCGCAGGCAACTTTTTTCACTTTTGGGCTTCCTTTTTTGAGAAGCGAGTTGAAGAGAGACTGGGACTGGGAGCGAAAAAAAAGAGGGGGGAGGGGGTCGTCCCTCACTCTCGGCCCCAATCCTTCTCTCGGAAATCCCACAGGAAACCCAAAGGAATCCCAAAAGAGAAAAAGGAGTAGCCTGCACAATGTGAAGATATCACTTTTTCGCGCGGGAGATCACCTGAAAATTCACTGAAGTTTATATAATAACTTATTTTACGTTGTATTAAGTGAATGGACATCATCCAAGAAGAATAAAAGAGAAGAGCTGATGTCATGCAAGAATCGATGCCCAAAGATATTAGAATGTAGTCATAGATGTTCAAATGACTGCCATCCTGGGCCATGTCCTGAACAATGCAACAAGAAAACATATCTTAGATGTCCTTGTAAGCGTAAGAAAAAGGTAAACTGCTTGTTTTGGTGTTCTGACATTCATGAAATCATTACGTGATTATGAGAAAAGAAGCTCCTTTATTATTGCCATATATAAAAGGGTAGGGGTGTCCATCCTAAATGGGTTCCTACTGTAACAGTCTTGTCAAGGTTGCATCAATAAATTATATTTTAATTTGTCATTACCTCATCTATGGTATCCTATTTTTTGCCATTTACCTTAAAAGGCAATGGATTTGTTTCTGGCTGAACATTTAAATTTGCAACAACATCCAATTATGGATTTCAACTATTAAACCCATGGTCATTTGCAAGCATGCATCGGGCAAAAGACCGAATTCCGTATGCCATTATAATTGCACATACAGACTTTTTGACATATTTTATGATGTTTTGTTTTATTAGTTTCCTTTGTGATATGACTGATTGCAAATAAGCAAATGTTTATAATAAACACTTAAATTAAAATGAGTGACTGTGGCTTAAAGGATAGCATGAGCATCCCACCCTTTCCGGATGTAAGTCATCAAGGAACATTGCAAAAGTGGAAGCATCAAATGAAATAAAACAATCTCTAGACTGATTCCATAAATCAGAATATCATCAAAGAGTGAACTGGGTCTAAGTTATGGAATCAGTCTATAGTAAGTGATCTCATTGTTGATTTGATTTTTTTTTTTTTGAGACTTTATTGTTTGTGTTGTGTATTTTTAAGGATTTTCCATGCAGTGTTGTTCAACAAGATCAAACATCATTGGAATGTGACAAAGAGTGTGAAGATTACAAGAAACAACAGAAACAGGAAGAAGAAGAAGAGAAAAAGAAGGAAATGGAAGAGGAGTTGCGCTTGCAAAAGGTATTGTGGCTTATGAAATTACTTCCCTATAATTTTAAACTTGTAAAAACATTATGGCACTTGTTTGAACTACTGGGCCCAGTTCAAGTCTCAGATTGGCACTAGTCCAGGATTAACTGCATGGGTTATATTCTGGTCTGATCTAGGATTAGCTTAGCAATCAGGCCTTCGTAATCTATGATGGAAATATGATTCTGGCTAATTCTGTTTCACTATAAACCTTCAAATACTTCAATGCTACAATCATTGATTTTAGCACTGCTGAAATTCTACTTCTACCCCCACCCCCCTTCGCAATGTTGAGGAGGGAGTCATTGTTTGGTGTGGGGGGAAGGGGGGGGGGGGGGAATTTTTTATACTTAAAATAAATGAAGTAGTCACTATGAGATAAAACACTAAAATCGTGCCAACTACTTTTGACAATGATTGTAGAGGTATTAATTTTATTATCTATTTGGTAGTTCAATACTAGTTTTGCCTGCCAAACCAGTCATTTGGCCATTGGCATGCAGCTATTTCGATCCCTGTAACTTAACCCATACCATCATTATATAGGAGGAGCTGGAGCTATTTGAAAGAAACAGGCGTGGCAAGAAGCGCCGTCCAAAGAAACAGGAAGAAGAAGTAATCAAAGAGTGGTGGATATTGACTCATAAACGAGACATCTTTGTCAGTGCTTTTGCCATTGCTTTTGTGGCATTTATGTTTTATCTTGCCATTAATTGATGACTGCTATTTACATATTTACATTGTATTATAAAAATTGATAAAAATATTTTCACATTAAACAATGTTAACTTTGTGCTACTATGGATTTTCGTTTCTCCATCCTGGACTCTAGATCTGGTGATTTACTGGTAACTTCTTTTAGCAGAGTTTCTAGCTGGTTTTGTTGTCCTTGTTGTTCTACTGCTTGTAAAAACTCTGGAACTCTTGTGCTTTTCTTGTCTACAAAGTCTTTAAATGCCTTGGCTCCATGCATAGTGGCAAGAACAGTATCCTGAGAAAGACAATAATTAATATAACGAGAAATAGCATCAATTATTTGCTTTAGCCTGTTTTTGTAATTACATTTACTGCAGTTTTCAACTTTCTGTGAACTCAGCCATTCCAACAGTTAGTTGTGAAATTCGTTTTTTGCTGCCGTCAATCATAAACATAAAAGGACCCGAGTAATTAGCAGCAGCAAATAAGTATTTCACAAGTAGCATTGGAATGTCCTAGTTTGCAGAAAGATGAAAACTGAAGTAACATATCATTTGCATATATAGATCTTCACATCCTTATAACTCAGAATTTATGACGTTAAATAAAAATTGACCTATCCAAAACTTTAGTAATTTACGAAGAATGGATTTTTAAAATATTGTTATAAACATTAGGGGTACTGTTTGACTTACTAGTTTTTGGCTTTTCTTCTTGGCTTCAGACAGGGTCTTGTCCTGTTGTTCTTTAGGGTCTTGAAGTTGTTCGTCGTCCGATCTTGGTTTCCAGGTCTTTGGGCTTAAGTACCAGGCACCATACTTCACTTTTACCCAGCTAGGCATGTATTTGGTAGAACCCTGCGAAATAATTTGGAAATTCATTCATAAAAATATTGAAAATACAAAAAGGAATATAGGACATCTCCTACATGTACTGGCTGCGGTCCAATTTACTAGAAATGAAAATAAATAAAGCAACAACAGTACTTGATAGAGCCAATTATTGAAACTAGGGTAATACTGAAAGACTGTTTCTAACTATTCCAGAAAAAAATGACAAACTATGTTATTAGGTTTATTCTCTAAAAAAGCTCTTGCATTGTTATCTATAAACCATAATAAAGAGTGAGGATTACTCAAAACTGTTAGAGATGACTTTACGTTTACCACCTCAAAGCTAGAGCCCAACCTTGCAACTTGACCATGCTGGCTTTATGCCTCACTACTTTGTAATAAGACTTGTGCTTAATTACCTCTTTGGAATCTGTTATTTGACCATGCTGGCTTTAAGCCTCACTACTTTGTATTAAGACATTGTGACTAATTACTTCTTTGGAATCTGTTATTTGACCATGCTGGCTTTAAGCCTCACTACTTTGTAATATTACCTCTTTGGAATCTGTTATGGTTGGTTTTGCTTCGCTTGTTTTTGGTACTGGTGACCCAGTATTTATTCTCAGTTCAGGTGGGACATTAGTGAGTTCTACAACATGAATAGGTACAGACAGGGCAGGCTGCAATAGAAAGTAAACATTCAACAATGGTTTTCACTTTGGTTGCTCAACAATTTCCGTTCATTTATACAGGCAATAAATATATTTAATAAATATTATATTAATATACAGTAAGTTTAAAAAGGTTGTCCTTGACAGGCTCCAAGTTAACGAAACGTACTGCATCGAATGGGAGTATGGGTAAAAAACATTCGTGTAGATTTGAAGGCTTTGACAACAACGTTTCTTTTGAATTGAGAATATCTTACAATGCACTTGATCACTGTAATTGTGGTATAGCAAGTGCACTGCAAATGTCAATCATGAAAACCACCTTTTACAGTAGTAAACAGTCTTAGTTGCCTAATATCTATGTGGTTCACAAACCTTAGTTTCATATCCACTTGCAAATAATGACATCACTGTTGACTCCTCGATGTTGTTACTTTCTCCACCCTAAATCACAGTATATCAATTACAAGATTAGAGTGTTATACACATTTGAATAAAACACACACACCTCTTTTAATTTGGTAAGCAACACCTTTACTTTACAAAACGTAGTATAAATGTAGTATACAAAATGGGGTTTCTGGGACGGGCGGATCAGGGTGAATCACGGGTCAGCCCTAGAACCCACAACAAACGTTAACAATAAACCGAACATTCTTTTGCTTATACTAAAAAAAATCAAGTACAAAAAGACTCACAGCACGCTTCAGAAAATGTTTGCTGGAGTTTTTCAAAAAATTTCAAAATCGTAAAGGACTAGAGCCGAGTTCTAGACAACCTGTTGATACTAATGATGGCTACTCTACTCGATGTATAAACTTGGATAAGTTCCATCTTTCATACTTGAATTTTACTAAAGAAATGCTTTTTAAGAAAATACACTTTAAAAAGGAGTTCTGTTTTTTTTTTGTCGTGCGTCGCAAGATGGCGAGAACAAGGACGTTATACTTTCATCCGCCGACTATAATCGATACGTCGCTTCACTTGATGTCCTTGTTTTTGTCTATATTTTTCGATCAAAAAAAAAAACCCAAAACAATAAGTAGCGATGGTATGAATGCATATTATATTTACTAGCTTTATTTTCTATAAATCTGTACAAATTCTAGTTAAGAAAAGAGCTGCAGTTATGGAGAAATTGTCTTGTAAAGTTAGAGTAAATTTCAAGAACATTTTCTTGTTCGTCTGACTACATTTCACTGAAACCTCGATAAAGTTTCCAAAATCAATTTGTTTTATTTTTGGTAGATATATCTTTTAGTGTAAATATAACTGTGTGTAATAACACACAGTTAATATTTACACTAAAAGACATATCTACCAAAAACAAAAGAAATCGGTAATGGCCCTTTGTAGACTATATGGTTACCCTCTCCGCCGTTATTAGTGTCGGGCTTCCTGTCCCGAGCAGCCGTTATTGGGGAGGGACAGGAAGCCCAACACTAAAAACGGTTGCGAGGGACACTATTTGTAGACACATTTTTCGAATTTGCATGGATTACAGACAGACTCGCTCTTAAGAATTCAAATAATTTAAACTTAAAAATAAACAAATGCTCCCTTGCGCTGGCACATTTCTACTCAAATGAAACTATAGTAAACCCACACATATCTGTCTGCACAAGGCCTGGAAACGAACTTGTTAGATTCCGAGAAAACGTAAATACCTGTTCGTTGTTATTCTTACGTTTTCAAGACGTTTTTTAAAAAAGTAAATGATCGTTTTGATAACAACATGGACACAGCAGGCAAATCAAATAAAAGACGCCATTTAGAAGGGCAAGAAGAGAAAGACCCAGTTGTTATTACAATCGATCTAGACAATGACAGCGAAGAGGAAGAAAACGGGGCAACACACAACAACATTGACTTGCAATACGCTACAAAGAAGAGACGGTTTTCAAAAGAGCAAGAAACAACAGACGATGACAGTGTAGATGGATGGAACGGACGTTCGATCGTACACGCCAACATGGACATAGAAGGTACATCAAAGAAAAGACGTTCTTCAGAAGTGATCCCGGACCCTGTTAATGCAGACGATAGCAAAGAAGAGATAGACTCTGTCAATGCTGACAATAGCAAAGAGGTGATAGACTCGATCAATGCACACGTTAGCAAAGAAGTGAAAGACCCAGTCAATGCACACGTTAGCAAAGAAGTGATAGACCGGCCAGTCAATGCAGACGATAATAGCAAAGAGACAGGAAACGAACGCACGATCACGCTTGATATGTCGAAATACAGTCCAGATATTCGAAGGTTGACCGACTCTCAGCTTGTAGAAATATTCGATATAGGAGTCGCGATCAAACAGTCGTTTACCCTGACCGTCAGTGAAAGTAGCGACTTCGTCAAGAAAGAGCTCGAGTCGCAAATGGAGCCAATAGTTAAGCAAATGGGCTGCTTCCAAACAGATATGAACCAAAGGGTTTCCTCTCATATGATTCAATTTACAAATGAAGCCACAGCACTGAAGACAGGTGTTTTGGAAAAAGTAGCCAGGATGAAGAACGATCTTGTGGGTCAAGTTGAAGGAGTATGTCAAAAGGTTAAGCCGATGCGTGAACTGGAGGATCGCGTTACAATTGCAATTCAATCCTCTGTACGATCTGTTCTCAAACAGCTAGAAGACTACAAAAGAGAGGTGAACCAAGTAACCCAACATATGCAGAAGCCAGCCATTAAAGGATCAGTTGGTGAGAACACAGTTATGTCTATATTAAGAAAGAACATTCCTAGCTTTACTTTTACAGACGTTTCCCATCAACCGGGTGGCGGAGATATACACGTGCAAAGTCCAGATGACCACCACTTCTTGGTCCAAGTGAAAGCTCACACCAGAAATGTTCCCAAGTCAGAAATAGATAAGTTTATACAAGACGTAGCCAATTCACATGAAGTAAAAGTTGGCCTCATGCTCTCTTTGAAAACCGGGATTGCGAAGAAATCCAGGCAAAGGAACTTTCAAGTCGACACTCACAACACCAAGTTTCTCATCTATGTACCAAACGCACTGGACCAAAAAGAGAAAATGACCATTAATAAGAACAAAACTCACATCCACAATAAAAAATGGGGAAAAATAGTAATTGCTTTTAATTTCACCACAGCTAATTAGATTTAAAAGACTAAGTCATGTATATTTATTTTTCGTCCTATGTAGTAGATGTAGTAATTATATATGGTGTAGTTATGTTGTATGTATGTTATTCTTGTGTGTGATGGTGCTTGTTTGTGTATATATAGTTAATTATAAATAAGCTTATTTCATTGAAACTTTAATTATTGTAGATCTCGTGTGTCACATTTATTGTGGCACTCTTTAATTGTAAATTGTGTGTGTGTGTCTTCTCGTGTGTCACATTTATTGTGGAACTCTTTAATTGTAAATTTTGTGTGTTTTTTCTTTGTTGTTAGTTATTAATAAAAAAAGAAAAGAAAAGAAAAAAAAAGTGCCTATAGTATAAACTTTGCACCTTTTCAATACATTGATAACCGCAAATATCGCGACAATTAAATCACATCGATTTTTGTCTACTTTGGATGTAATTAACGCAGCATATTTCTGGCTATGGCTCATTTGTAGTTTGCCTTTATCGAAACTTTTAAATACAATGTACTTTTCAAAGATCTCAATACATTTACAATTCCCTTTTTGGTGTATTTAGGTTTGGTTTGTTGGCTATTAAAAAAAATATTTCCATGAAAAAAAAGAAGAAAAAAGAATTTGAACTGCATCGAGGTTTCATCCTCTACATATAACTTAAATATACATAAGTTTAGTGGCCGATAAATAAGGTTAATCAGTAAATAGAGTACAAACACTAAAATTGTGCAACATAAATACCACTAAATACTACTAAATTATGCAAATTCTTTTGTTCTCTATTGTTTAATCAACACTATTTAGTGGTAAATAGTACAAAGTATTGCACACTTTAGTGTTTGTACTCTGTGACATTTTAAGCCATTATATATAACTTTAGTGGCTTAAAATGTCACAGTAAGTATATATATTTTCAATTCTATTTTATATATAATGTTATTTTTTATAAATACAAAGACAGAGTTCTTGATTAGAGGTTATGAGTAGAAGTTAGATTCATGAAAATTACCAACTGAAGCATGTCCATCGCATGAGCAAACATACGTACATGACATGAATGTTTTATAGAATAAAGAAAATTCAGGGCACGTGTCTCATTGTTTGAACATAAAAAATTAATACATCAAATACAAATCAGAACAGTGGAATTGAAAACCTGAACAAATGGAAGAAGAAAAAATAATTTAATAAAAACAATACAATATAAATTTTCAAAAATTATCGGATGATTAATAGGAGTTCTTATTATAATAAATAATTGCTTCTATCTCAATATATAATTCACATTTAAGATATTGAAAACATGATCATTGTAAACAATATCGCATTTTTAATAATAATGACAAACGCAAAGAAATTATGACGTTTCGACATCGTCCGATGTCTTATTAATGTTATATCAAAGTCTCGATTTATCAATATCGCAGTTAAAATATAATTATTATTTATTAGTTTGTAAAAAGACAATACACCTTGTTTAGATTAATCAAAAAATCATTTGTACCTGTATAGTAATGTTGTATATGAAGGAAAACATAAAAATTAATAAAAACAGGTCTTATCCATATCGGAACAACTGCTGATTGGTACTTTCGATCATCCCATGATGTCACACTTTGGACTTTGACGTCATCGTATCCACCTGTCCCAGAACCCCCATTCTGTATACTACAACCTAGTCTATCAGCATTATTTTTCAACTGTTTCAATAACTCAAAAAAAACCTAGTCTATCAGCATTATTTTTCAACTGTTTCAATAACTCACCAATCCTGCAACCCAGTTACAGAAATCCCTTGTGACATCTTGTATTTGAGTGTCCTACAAATATTGTCAATAAAAAACTTTAATACAAACTTTCTCTATAATTAAATAAATTTCTCAGGTATTACAATTCTCATCATTAATATATATATCCTCATGTCTAGATGTTGTGAAATAGCTAGACCTCTAGTACCTCCGTATGCAAATTGCCCATTTCAGACCATGTGTCATTTCCTTGAGAATTGTTCTTTTATGATGAACATGTTATATCATTTACATGTGAAAGAAACAATTCCCAAGGGCTATCTGAAATGGGACAGCAAACAAGGAAGGTAAAGAGGTCTATTGAATTTTCCATTTATCAAAACTTAATTATCACTCAATAATCTCCATCTTGACCAAATAATAGAGCATTTTCGTATAAGTAACCCACTTTTAAAATGCAAATAAGCATATGTGCGAAATAACATGCTTATTAGCTGTGCATGTAGGTATTTGCTTTGAGTTTTATCTTTGAGCCACAAGCAACTGAAAATTATTGATATAAAAGTGGTTTCCAACAAATCTATAAATGTTCTCGTTGCCACTCATGTTTGATTTAGCCAAGAGCTCAATTAACTCAGTCAAGTACTTTACTACACGCACACCTAATTAGCATGTTATTTTACACATTCTCTTTTGCATGTTAAAAGTGGGTTATAAGAAAATGTTCTAATATGGACAAAACTGTTTACTTACAGATGATGGAGAGTCTGCTTTTTTCCTGCTTGCTTTTAGTCTTTCTTCTTTTTGTATTTCTTCCTGTTTTGGTAGCCACCTATAAGCTGCCTTTCTATCACTGTCTCCCATTTCACTTGAGAAAAACAAACAGACTATTAGATCTATGAACAACATCATCATTCATCATTTTTCTCAAATATTTACCTTCTTTTCCCAGACTCCATACTTTTTGCAGACTAAAAACAAAGTAAAACACACAAGTTTAATGCAATGATTCTACTTTTTGTGATTAAATTTTTTCCCTTCAGTTGGTACATCATCATATCTAACATTACTCTTGTTAATAATGTTATGGACATGGTTAAGACAATAATCATCTTTGGTATAAATATGCAGGTGATTGCTTTTTGATATTTTCCTGTGTTTTCAATTGCCCATCAGGCAGTTAATTATCAGAGTATAAACCACAGCTGAGCCTTTGTTTTTTTGGTAAATAATAATATTTGTTATCATTCCTGGATATTTGCCACACCTTTGGACAGCAATAACTATTAACAATGATTATTGTTCTTGAGTATTACCTGACTTTCCCTAACTGATGGCTGCTTTTCACTTCCAACCACACTTTGATGAATGGACTCCTAGATAAAACAACATACAAGTCAATACCCAATATTTCAAATCCTAAATATATTGTTAAAATGTACTGTCAAAAACCATGGCTTGGGTATTGTGTGATAAGTTTTCTTTGTTCTTTTGACCTATGATCATACAAGCATTTTTGTCCTGATTTTAGATATTTATATAAAGTACTCATTTCTTGTAATCCATGTACTAATTATACTTCTTAAATAATAATAAATCTGTGGTATTATTTTGTGATTAGTGACAGATCACTGTATTCTTCGGAAGTTTCTAAAAATCTGTGTGTGGTTTGACATTTTCTTCTTGTTTGGGAAAAATCTGAATTCTTATTCCTGATTCTCTATTTTTTATTTTGACATTTGTGCGAATCTCTGAGGACCTAATTCCCCTGTACTGCGCGCCCCTCAAAGCTGGATTCTTTCAGTGAATTTTATTGTCAAATAAAATAATAATAAATGAATATGAATACCTCAAATGACTCTTCCTCTGCATCACTGTCTATATTCATTTCAGGGTCTAGAACTTCAACAACATCTTCAAATACCTAAAGAAGCAATTGAAAATATTACAGCAACTTTATATATTTATACCATTATATTAACTATATATTTTAGAAAAAAGTGAATGCTGGTCATTTCGAAATGACCTGGATCGAAATGACTGGTTACCAAATTGTATATAAAAATAGACTGAAATACTCTTTGAATTTGCAGTTTTCTCTAAAATTATGTTCATCTTTATTTAATAAAAGTATACATTTTTTGCTTATCTTCTCCCGTCCTCCTTCATGCAATGTTGGTTTTACAGTTAACATGATTTCTTGATGACTTTCTTCAGACCAACAAATTAATAAATTGAAGCCCAAAATGCAATGTGCATCACAGTAAATACTTGAATGTGTCCCTTTTTAAAGCAGTACATAGTCTCATCCCTTGGTTTTAATGCCAAGATTTAAGCATTAGAAGATATTTTCCGTGTTTCTATTCTCTGTTAGAAACAAGCAGGATTGTTGGGAGAACACGAGAAAGATTTTGAATTGAATGAGCTGAAAGCGAGTGATCCAAAATCTTTTCGAGTGTTCTCCCAACAATCCCAAGTGTTTCTAATGTAGTTTCAACAACACTGAATTTTAATAATAAAAATAAATAAAATAAAGTGAAAAAATAAAGTCCAATACATACATCGGGTGGTAGAGACTCTTCTAAGTGAGGAAACAAAGCCAGTGGATGCTGTGTTAGATTGAACTCAATATCATCTACATGTTCTCGTCTTTGTTGTTGTAATGGTACAGATCTATTTTCAATTAATAACCAAAAGTTATTCCAGATTTTTGAAATATGTCCCATATATCATTTCACCAAAATGTGTTTATAATTAACACACATGGACCAGCAACTTTGTGATGCACCTGATTGATTTATAATAGAGCCTGGTACGAGAACCGATGAATCCTTCAGCCCATAGGGAAATTTATAGTTTTTTTTTAGCCAATTTGGGCATGCATAATTATATATCAGTTATTGTTTCCATGTGCATGCTTCTGAAGCCATCCATTTGAAAGATATGAAAAACAAGGCACGACAGTTTGAAATCTGACTGTGCAAGAGTGCAGCCCATGGGGAAATAGTTCCTAGGTTTTTGACTAATAAGAGCATGCTTAATAATTGTGCTATATCATAAAGCTGTACGTTATATAGAGAGGAATGAAACTAATAGTGTGATGAAAATTGGTAATCATACTTTGAATATATAGCTTCTGTTTTAGTAAACTTCTTTGGCTTTTTCTTCTCTTGTGATCCACTAGTTATCGTAGGCCCAAAACCCAAATCATCCTATAATAACAATTATATATGATACTATGTCACAATACATAAATAGTTGCTTAACCACATTAGCTTACTTAGTTTACTGCAATAATGTCGCAGCAGACTAAGTATAATTTTATAATTAAATAACTGCTGTACAAATTGATATACATGCAGTCAATTCAAACAAAGTTGTTCTGAACTGGTTCCAGGTCATTGTGACTGGACTGAAAGGAATAGACCTCTTTATTTTCCTTGTTTGTTGTCCCATTTCAGATCATGTGATGCTACCTTAGTAAATGATATAACACATTCATCATAAAAGAACAATTCTCAAGGGAATGACATGTGGTCTGAATTGGGCAATTTGCATGGAGGTAAAGAGGTCTATTGAAGCAAGGGTAGAAATCACTATCGCTATATTTACTCTATCTGGTAATAAGCAAAAACATTCTACACACCCTTTTAACATAGTTATAAAAGGCTTCAGGGGGCAGACCATCTCTAAAATCATCAGACCCCCTTTGTAAAAATGTCCACTGTGAACCCACTAATGTATCTGATTTTCCTCTTGTTTTTCTGGGTTTCACATATTTAGTTTCTAGTCGTTCTTTGTACCTGGAGAGGAAACAAATACATCTATCATTAAGACATTCATTTTCTAATCCTTTCTGGCATGTAATAAATGTAATAAAAATGTGTGTAAAAAAAATGTGGCTTTTATCTTTAGCAGAGTTCTTTTTTTAACGTTTTAGACTGTTGATTATATTTTTCTCCATTTTCATTTTTTACGTAACTTTGTTTTACTTGCAGCTCTCCACCTCCAACCCAAGTCTAGATAGCATTCAGGTGTTTTTATAAAGAAACATATATTTCAGTCAAAACTTGCCAATTGTAGATAAATTTACAAGCCTCAAAACTTGTGTCACAGAAACGAAGGTCAGAAACATGTGGCACACGAAATTGCCCCAAAACACGAAAAATTACACGAAAACAACAATAAATACACGACGAATAGCTTCCTTACCATGGTTTATATCTTTTCTTGTCGTCTGTTTGTGTTTTTACAAGAAGTAAGTCATATTTATGTGCCATTTTAAAGATAGTATTGAGAAAACTGTTCCAAACGTTTACCAATATGGCTGTTACCTCCTGTTGCCTAGCGACATTCACCGCTGGCCTAAAATCTTATCCACAGGAAGCCCAAACCAGTTATCTTTCTAAAATAAAAACAAATAAATCAAATAATAAAATAAATAAAGCATTAACTTACGTCGAAATACTAAATTCTTATTTCCTGTAGTGAGCTCCAACAATAAAAAGCCTCAATTCCGGTCAGAAAAATATTTGTTACTTGTTCACTTGTTTGCTGAAATTTGTATAGTAAATCCGTGAAAATCATTTTTGACACATTTTTGACACACAAAAATAGCCTTATATAGCCATTGTATAGAATATTTAATGAGCGAACACGATAAGTGGATTTTTATGTTGATATTTATTTATTATATATTTATTTAAAATTTATATATAGTTGACTCTCTCTGAACGACCACTCTCATAAGCGATCATCTCCCGTATGAGCGACCACTATTTCAATTTCCTGTTTTGTTTCCCATATAAAACTGTAATAAATCTCTCTCGTAAGCGACCACTTTCGCAAGCGACCGCGACCACAGTTAGGGGTTCAAATTGTGCTGTTTCGTTGTTTTTCCTCTCTAGCTCGTAACGGCGATCATCCAGAGTCATTAGGGCCCGGGCAAACGGTTTCAACATTTGCTTCAACATCCGTTCGATTTTGTTTATGGCAATGTTTTTAAAACGCTTTTTTAAAAACTCGTTCAACATTGTTGAAACTGTTGAATCGATGTTGAATTGATGTTGAAAGCGTTTAAACATTGTCATTCCAACAAAATCAAACGGATGTTGAAGCAAATGTTGAAGCCGTTTGCGCGGGCCCCTAAAACATCTTTAGATATAAAAGCGTGCAATTTAAATATAACTAATTACTTCTAATTAGTACCAACTAATTAGTCACTAAAATAGATTCAAAAGTCCGTGCAGGCTTCAGGTATGTAGTCGGCATCATAGTAATACCAGTAGAAAATCACTATAACAGTTAACTTGTCTTGTGTCATCATCAGTTGTAGTGTCTCAATTTATTTGTGTCTTGTGTTCTCATATTAGTTTAGTAAAACTTGTGTGGTCTCAATTTATTCGCTTCTTGTGTTGTCATTTTAGTTTAGCTTCTTTAGCTTAGCTGCTACATTTATTTCGACACAAACTTGAAATTATTTACTGTACACTCCAAGAAAAATAAAATAAGCGAGAGTCGACGTTACGACTCAAATGACGCTTGATGCGCTGATTCTTGCTTATTTTATTATTTCTTGAATTCAAAGGTACAATGCAACCATCTGAAGGGTTTAAAAATACCATCGAGCAACAATGACACTGCTCTTTCATGAGAAAACTGACTTCATTAGAAAAACAATTGTATAATTAGTTGTATTATTTTTTACCACGACGACAATGTCATGGAATTACAACTGATTATATTTGTTAGAGAAGAACTTCCAAAAACTTTGTGTTTAATTAGGGTTAATTATAATTCCAAACACTCGAAAACATTAAGGCCTCTTCTACACGAATCCGATCCGGCTGAAACCGCATAGAGATATTTGCGTCCATACGAATCCTGTTGATCGTTTCCTATTCAAAAGTATGCGGTTTCAGTGACCGGATTCACTGGATTCGTGTGGACGATAGGCCGATTCGCATCAAAAAGTATGCGGTTTCAAAAGTATCCGGATCCGTGTAGCCGGGGTCTAATAAAAGCACATGCAAGAAATATTTTTACTAGCTTTTTTTAAAAAATTCTCAAATGGAAGAGCTGAGCATATTCAAAGTTGTGATGACAAAGTTGCGATAAAATCGACATTGAAATATCGCTGATAATATCTCGCGACAAAATTGATAGAGTAAATTACTTGTGTAGACTAGAGTGGTTTTCATGAACCCGTGAAACAAAGTGTACTATAATTAAAGTGTAATAGTTAAATAATAACAAAAGAACAAAATGGAATTGCCCCAGTTCATTATGACGTCACGATATGTTTTAGTGGGGGATAGAATCGCCGAAAACAATGGTAATTTCAACTAAATCTTCTTTCAAATTATCTAATTTTTATGTATGTTATGTTGTGTCTATGTTTATACTTTCATATTTATGACATTTTGTTGTCATTTCGTTCCTATCCGTCTTGTAAATGCAATTTTATCGTGTATTCTTGTATTGTTGTTATGAATCTGTCCCCCACTGGCGACCATGATCCTTAGCGTTAGAACAATAGAATGTTTGGATGTGACGTCATAGTGAAATAGGACAATTACGGTGTATTAAGGATTTTTAACGTACGTCCAAAAACATCCAGAAATTGATAAAAACACTGAACAAAGTAAATATTAAAATTATAAAAATGTTTATTATTTATGATTAACAACCATATGGTTGAATAAAATCAGTGCGTATTTACAATTAAGCTAAAAAGTTGGTTTTAAATTTTCGATAAAAAGTTATACTAATATTATTGTGTTGTGTTTTAGGTCCGTACAGGATATAACAGCTTTGCTGTATTGTACTCATTAAATAAATATAGTGTATTGATCATCATCATTATTATAATCATCAACACCATCATAATCGTAATTATTAGTATTGATTACGATAGTGTATTGACCATCATCTTCATCATAATCATCAACACCATCATAATCGTAATTATTAGTATTGATTACGATAGTGTATTGACCATCATCTTCATCATAATCATCAACACAATCATAATCGTAATTATTAGTATTGATTACGATAGTGTATTGATCATCATCATTATCAAAATCATCATCAACATCATCATAATCGTAATTAATAGTATTGATTACGATAGTGTATTGACCATCATCTTCATCATAATCATCAACACCATCATAATCGTAATTATTAGTATTGATTACGATAGTGTATTGATCATCATCATTATCAAAATCATCATCAACACCATCATAATCGTAATTATTAGTATTGATTACGATAGTGTATTGACCATCATCTTCATCATAATCATCAACACCATCATAATCGTAATTATTAGTATTGATTACGATAGTGTATTGACCATCATCTTCATCATAATCATCAACACCATCATAATCGTAATTATTAGTATTGATTACGATAGTGTATTGATCATCATCATTATCAAAATCATCATCAACATCATCATAATCGTAATTAATAGTATTGATTACGATAGTGTATTGACCATCATCTTCATCATAATCATCAACACCATCATAATCGTAATTATTAGTATTGATTACGATAGTGTATTGATCATCATCATTATCAAAATCATCATCAACACCATCATAATCGTAATTATTAGTATTGATTACGATAGTGTATTGACCATCATCTTCATCATAATCATCAACACCATCATAATCGTAATTATTAGTATTGATTACGATAGTGTATTGACCATCATCTTTATCATCATCATCATCATCAACATCATCATAATCGTAATTATTAGTATTGATTACGATAGTGTATTGACCATCATCTTTATCATCATCATCATCATCAACATCATCATAATCGTAATTAATAGTATTGATTACGATAGTGTATTGCCCATCATCTTCATCATCACCATCTGAACTAGGCCTTATATAGTTATCATTGTCAATGAGTCGTTCGTTATCTTTATAGCCTGTCTTGCATTCGGTGAATTCAAATGATAGGTTTTGATTCGTCACATGTCAGACGCGACACTGAACTACGCCCACCAAAAACACACTAAAAGACCCCCCCCCCCCCCCCCCCCCAAAAAAAAAAACAGAAAAGCAAAAACTTTTTAAAAAAAAAAACACTTATTTACAGGTGTAAAAATGACCACACTAAAAATTTCAATGAAAAAAGGGAAAGTGTTGTTAGCTAGCTATTTGCTAATGGTCTCCTGTGTTGAGAAGAACTATATTTCTACTGTGCTTATGGTGGTTGTATCTGCTGGCCCAGCGGCGTACCTTGCCCCTTGATATCCCTATGATATAAAAAACAGTAGCACAACTTTATTTTACCATAACTATAAGTAGGGAAAATATGGCGAATAACAATCAAAAATCAATGTCGCAGCCGGCGAAGCTGTAGTCCACAATCTGAAGCCTGTAAACGGATGTCATTACACTATAGACATAATTTCGATTTATTACACGCTTTTAGATATATTTGTTTCATCATCTGACACTGCAGCGACTTGTTATGGCCATCCAACACAAACAGGCACGACCAAAATATGCTGTGAATAAATCGAAAAAAAGAGAAAAAATGCCAACATCCTTCAAGGAAGGCTTCAAAATGTGGACTGTAGCTTTGATTGCGACAACTATTTTTGAAATAGTCGGTGCAGCATACCTCCAGTTCTAGACAGACTAATTAACATTTATAAAATAATTTAGATAGTACGCGCGCTCTGATTGGTCAAAAACCGTGTTGGATGAGGCTATCTAAACATGCGCGCGCGTATTGATGGCGCGCGTATTGAGAATTGCTATTCTTATTAGCAATTAAAATGCCGATTTAGCCTAAAAAAATATTTTATAAAAGCAATAGAAGACGATTTTCTGTGTTATATAGCTTGTTCTAAACACTTGTGATGTTGGGAGAACACTCGAGAGCTGGAAAAGCACTCGCCTAACGGCTCGTGCTTTTCCTACGCTCTCTCGCGTTCTCCCAACATCACGCGTGTTTAGATCAGGCTATATAACACGGAAAATCGTCTTCTATTTCTTAAGTATGTTACAGTAACACAGCAGTTTTGTACAAAGCATAAAGAGTTGACCATGTCTTACGTTGTCAGCTATTTTTAGCATTTCTTGTTTCAATCGAGCCAATAAGACTTGTCCTCGTGGAGTGTCTGAGGTTGACGTACAGTTGGAAAGACTCTCTTCGTCAGGTGTCTTGTACTAAACAAACAAACAAACAAACAATTAAACAGATAATCATAAACAAACAGATAAACAAACAAATAACAAACAGACAAACAAACAAACAAACAAACAGACAGACAGACAAACAGACAATCAAACACTTTTGACAAACAAACAAACAGACAGACAAGCAAACGCACAAACAAATAAATTAGCAAACAAGCAAATAAACAAACGAATAGACAAAACAAATACATTCAAAAGAAACAAACAAACAAACAAAACAAACTAATTCGATTTGAAAACCATCATCATTATCATCGTCATTATCATCATCATCAACAGCACCACCATCGTCATCATATCGTCATCGTATCACCATCACCACCGACATATTATAATTATTTGAGCATCATCATCATCAACAGAAGCAGCACCACCATGCATCATCATAATTATTCTAACATCAGCAACATCATATCATCACCTGCATCACCATCATATCATCCTTATTTTATATCATCAGCAACAGCTAGCATCGCCACGTACTACCACCACCACCACAATCATCATACCAATCATATCAATCATATCATATGATTATCATGACTATATCATCATCAGCAACAGCACGTCACATACCTTTTTGACGATTGACGAGGGTCTGTCACAGTATATTCTCAAAAGCGATCCCCAATTAGAGATATGTGGATGTAGTTTCTTTAAAACAACAAAGACAAGTATATCAATCAGTTTGTCAATCTTCTGGATTATTAGTACGTACGTATTTATACATTTTGATTGGCCTGACATTTTGCTTTTATTAATTAGTGTTTGTCTGCGTGTTTCTTTGTTGTTTACCTTTGTTGTTTGTTCTTTAGTGTAATGGTGCTTCTTCAGTTTTTTCAGTCTGTCCGTTAGCTAGTTTACTTATTTGTTCGTGTGTTTCGGTTTTTTTTTGTATAAATGCTTCTCTGTCTATCCAATTGTCTGTTAGATGCAAAACTATTGTGCAACTTTTGCTGTTCACTCTATTTTCACCCTCAACTATGCCGGCCTTTTCACAATAATCCTTCTCTCCCCTTGGAAGTAACAAGTCAGAGTTTAAGAGGTTGTCTATATAAGCTTTTGCCTATATTGTACTTTACTTATTTGTTCTTTGCATGAATTTTCTGTTTATTCAATCGTTAGCTAGAACTCATTTGTTCTTTTGAACTGATTTCGTTTCTGCTATAATCATCTTACCATCAGCAAAGCTTGCGATGCTAACTGTTTACCAATTTTCTTATTTTTACAAGGTCCCTATAGTAAACAAAAATAAATAAAAATACGTGAATTGTTGCTGACATGTACAATAAAAACCCGTGTAAAAAAACACTAGCTTTTCAACTTTTAAACTGTAATGAAATACTAAAGGTTATTTATCGTAGATGTAACTCAGATAAGTATAAAATCATGTCAAAGGTTTAGACCGCGACGTTTCGGCTGAGTGCTAGTCTAGCAGTAGCAGCCGAAACGTCTTGGTCCAAGTTAACCTTCAACATTCGTATAGGACAAACGAATAATTCTCACTACTTAGGATGAAATGATTCTTGTTTTTAGAGGAATTAGCCTGAATATTAGATTGTAATGATAACTAGCTGATGTCGTCAATGTTTGTATACCTCTGCTGTATGTTTTCCACATGATATTTTGAACGAGTGATTCTGAGACTCCCCAGGAACTATCTTGAAGTGGATGGTCGATGAACACACGCCTTGATTTCTGAAAAGAAAAGTGAATAAGACTGACCTGCAGAGATTGTCAATAGACGGTTCTCGTCCACAACCGTTCAAACACAATAGCGTGTGATATATCTTTACAATTTTACTACAGCTCGCGGTTATTTAAGGAATGTACACATTATCAAACAATTGAAACACTTTAAAAGTCCGCAGGTTGTAGTCAAATTGTAAAGAATAAAGTACACGCTATTAAGGCTGGGGTTGTTGAGCGTAAGACCCCGTCTACACGGATCCGGATACTTTTGGAACCGCATACTTTTTAATGCGAATCGGCCTATCGTCCACACGAATCCAGTGAATCCGGTCACCGAAACCGCATACTTTTACTTGAATCCTCCGGATACGCGGATTCGTGTGGACGCAAATATTTCTATGCGGTTTCAGCCGGATCGGATTCGTGTAGACGAGGCATAAGAATACACTGTTACATTTGAGCACACCGCATAACAAACATGCATTACATAACATCCAGAATCCAATTGGCACCTTGCAAAAACATACTTATCCAGCGCTTTTTGAACTAGCTAGCTGTCACAAATCTATTTACCTTTTCAAACATTCCTGCAGAACCTGCGAGGGAGTGGGAAGACCTGATTTGTTTGACAAGTGGTAGATGTTGGCGTGGTCGATTTTCAGCTTATCAAAACACTGGAAATGGAAGTAAAAAAATAAGCGATTATGTCTACAACGTTAGTAAGTTATGATTGACGCAATTGAAAATTTGGTATTGATAATGCGTAATAGATGTTTAATGAATTATTGTTGTTATAAGTAACGACCTTGGGAACGACTTACTCTGGTAAATTCACTTAGCATTCAATTAATACAAAAATAAAGCAGCATTGCAAACACCAAAGCAAGATAAAAAACCTCTGGTACTTCAAATAAAAGTAAAATATTTCAAAAAGCTACAATTATAGGAGTTTTACCTCTAATTTGTCCCTGGATATTACATGGTCTCGTATCTTATTGAATACACCAGGCATTAATACTTCCAGTGCAACCTCTGCTGCAATTTGTTTGGCTTGCTTTTTACTTGACGCTGCTCCAGTACCATGTGTGATTCCATTGATCTGAACCTCGGCCATGAAAGGAGTAGTATTATTACTACACTCACTGTTCACATACACAGGTTTTTCTTTGAGAACGGCTTGACAGTATTCATGTAGAATTGCTACTGGTGTTTTCCCTCCTGGGTTTAAAACCCAACCTTTGTTTTCCTTAGCGTTTTTACCCTTTACGCAGTAAGGAAGACACTCCAATGCAGATGACAACATACCTTCGCCTTCCTCGACAACTTGTTCGGATGGTTTAACAACATTTTTTTCTTGCTGTATTGTAAGCTCTTCAAATTCAAATAGCTTGTTCAGGTAAGAGCTTAGATCCTCTGCTTCTATCAATTCAATGCCAGAAGTGTGGTGAGTGCTTTTAAGCAAATTGTCAGTATCCTTCACATTATTATTAAAGTGCTTATCAACTGAAGTGGTTTCAGTCTCTGCAGAATTTGAATCCTCGGTTTCACCACTTTGGGCATTGCTTGAACAACTAAAATGTGTTTCTTTCATTATTGGAATATCATTTTCCGATTCTGAGTTTATGAAATTATTTCTTACATTACCTTTGAGGCTGAGTGGATTTATTCTATAAGAACTTTGTTCTTCAGTGAAATTACTATTATATAATTCCTGGTTTGAGAGGCTTTTCAAGCTTTTATTTTGTGTTTGAGACATGTCCAGCTTTGAGCTGGAAATTGGAGAAGCACCAGAAGCTTTAGGGTGTATGTTATCACATTGTTCCATATCCAGTACAGCACTTAGAGTGTCGATAACAACATCAAGGCCATCCACAGGATTAACTGAGCCATCCTTGTCATTACATTTAATTTGCCTTCCTGTAACATCATTAGCTGTTTTACAGCCATGATTATCATCACTGCCATTATTTCTATCAAGTACTTTCATGTTGTTGATTGTGATGTCGAAATCTTTATCTCCTGAGACTATGCTAGTACCTGTGGTATTGCTGTCTTGTTCAATATTACTCCCACAATCACTCTTTCTTTGAGATGTAACCTCATAATTTGAATCACACTCTTCAGCAATGCCACAATCAATATCAGTTACCATGCCATTTACACCATCATCAACTATTGCCTCAGCATCTTGTGGCTGTGTTCTGTTCTCTTCACCATTAGTTCTTTGACAATCAAGTGGATTGTCATCAGATCCTGCAATGTTGAGAAAGTTAAGAACTGATGCAGCTTGACTGGATGGACAGACAGTTTTCACAGAGGAACTTCTTGAATGTTTGTGTGTTTCCAGTGCTTTAGTCTGGTGCAGGCAAGGGATAGCTGCGATAGGAACATCATGTTTCTATGACAACAAACAATGACATTTAATTTACAACCAAAATTGAAATGATGATAATGATAAGCAGGTATGCAAGTGTAGTCTCAGTATCAATGAGAGCAAGAAGCAGCATCCTCCTCATGAATAGGAATGAGGGAAAATTAGTTCTAATTTTCCCTCATACATAGTAATGAGGGAAAATTAGAACTAATTTTCCCTCATTACTATTCATGAGGTATTACTATTCATGAGGTATATAGTCCCTCATCACCGGGACTATCGTCGAAACAGGTACGTAAAATTTACACGCTGTTTCGGAATTTCATTTGATTTGTTATGGGGCCATATTACTCTTAGGGCATAGGATAGGGTAATTTTACCTAGTAGGGGACGTCATGTTCTTTTGTAATCTTACCTGCCTTGGCGAATTGTTAAATGAATAAATAAATAAAAATAAATACTTAATATCGCTGCACACTCCTACGCGTGTGGGAGGCATTTTTGTCATTGCGCATGTACATATAAAACTGACATTGAGAATCAAAAAAATCAAATCATCAAGTTTAAAGTAACAAGGTGTTTATTTTATTGAAAAATAGACCTTACATCATACACCACAACATTATCTTTCTTGATTTATTTATGAAAACTTATATTAAATTCGACATTGTTTAATGTCGCTCCTTGAAGAATCCCTCCCAAAGTAAATCCCATGCTCGTTTATTTCCTCGGTGATCATGGTATTACAACTAATACCATGACTTCTTCGGGATATTAGTGATTAAATATCCCTCAGCCTTGGGAAGTTTAGTAAAAGTTCTTCCACTAAACTTCCCTCTGCTTCGGGGACATTTAATCACTAATATCACTCAGTGCCATGGTATTACTTATAATAATTTGACCACATCTCATGGATATATATACAATCCTGCAGGCTGTGGTTGAATTTTAAGAATAATACTACACAGCTGTCAAAGTGGAGGATGACCAATTCAAGAGCACCATAATTAACAATTATTCGCTGAAGGTGGTTATCGGGTGAATATTTCCCACTTAGCCTGAGGTGAATAATTGTTTTAGTATATAATAATACACAGATCACAACCGAACAAAAAAATAAAGAATTCTTGTATAAAATAAAAATTTATTGCATAATATTACAAAGCGTGACAAGATGCACAAGCTTAGATATGGTCTAATATCCCGAGATAGTGAACCAATGAGAGTGCACGTTCTTATGAGGTTGTGAATTGTGCATATATACAAATATATTATATTCCTTACCCTCACACTGCCTTTGCCAATGTAATATGGACGTGCCCATGTACAAACCCTTGTGGTGCGATGAAGGTAGATGATTCCTCCACTCCTGTGATTTAGGGCTATCCATCCTTCTGGTAGTGCTAGGTTAGGCAATGGTCCTTCAACTGAAACCAAAGGAAGTAATTATATTTTGACGTCACAATGTGTTTACAGTGGGGGATAGAGTCACCGAAAACAATGGCAATTTCAAGTAAATCTTCCTTCTCTTTGAAATTAGAGATTCATATTATCTAGTTTTTATGTATGTTAATTATACATGTGTCTATGTTAAACTTTATACTTTCATATTTATGGCATTTTTCTTTCCTCTCTGTCTGGTAAATGCAATTTTATTGTGTATTCTCGTATTGTTGTTATGAATCTGTCCCCCACTGGCATCCATGATCCTTAGCATTAAGACAATAGAATGTTTTGATGTGACGTCATAGTGAAATAGGGCAATTAATTTCTTTTATCACTTGCTCTCACAACTGTCTGGGTTTTCCAACATTGTTGATGATTGTATAAACCAAAACAAAAGTCATCTATCGACATTATGATAAGACTTTGGATAATGTACACCACCTCCCATCATTCTAACAGTCCATTCCACATCCACCATACATGTATATATTACCCAGCATGCTTATAACCAATGACAATCAAACATCGGAAATCATTCAGTAAGACATTAATTACATTGTCATTTGATTGATGGTCCTGAAGAGGTAAAATGGGAGCTGGGATTGGCCTTATTTTTGACTGGGAAAATGGGATTGGATGCACTGGGACTGGGATTTACAAATAAAATAACAATACAAAATGGGAATGGGATTGAAAACTTGAGCAAAACTGATGGGATTATGTGATTTTTGACTGGGATTTGGTCCAAATAAAAACTGGGAACTGGGAAATGGCCCTCTTGATTGATATCACTTTTAGTTATTTTTGTTCAATCTATAGTTTTTCTGATGATATTGCTACACATCCAACAGAGTTAGTGTCAAGTGAGTTGGCAATTCTCTTCCGTCAATCAAACACAATTTGTCAAACAAGTCATGAGCGACGTAGTTCAATGAAATTCATTCTAGGTACTAGATTGTTAACCCTAATTAAATTCAATAAGACAATTGGTATTTTTGCTCAATTTTCTATGTAAAATAAGTCTACCCGTTGCATGTTCACATTGACCGTTGTTGACAGTTCAAGTAATTAGTAGTCTAGACAAATTGTCTTTTTGGAAGAACATGGGATGGCAGATTTTTAACCCCCAAGTGATAAACAAACCAATGCATGGGCTCTTTATCATATATTTTAGGGTATCAAAAATAAAAGTTGAAATTCTGAATTCTAATTTTAATACTGTACAATAAAAGATACCAAATTGCTGATTTTTACACCAAAAATATACGAAACAAAGATACAATGAGCGTTTTCATTTACCGCTGATTCACCCGCACTTCCCCGACCATCTCATCCCCGCCACTCGGGAAGTCAATTGCAATTGATTGCTGTCGATTGATATTGATATTAATGAGTGAATAATGAGTTATTATCCACAATTTCATTGACGGAATATTTTTAAAAGAGCACAAGTTGTTTGTAAGTTTAATAATGTAATTGTTTGTAAGTTTTTACAGAAAAGAGTGATTGTACAACACTGTAGCAATACTTACCTCTGATAATTTTTCGCAGCTGTTGACTCCTTTCATTAGTTCCGCCATCTTCCAACTGATTCACAGTGCTATCTGAATCTTGTGACGACAAATTCGAAGATAATTCATCCAATAACTTGTCCCTAAACTCGATTTCCTCGTCTGTAATACAGTCTTTTTTAAGTCTCTTTTCTGTTTGTGAATCATTCTCGTCGGTGTAAAAAACACGATCTCTTTTAAGGCTAATTCGCGAAGCCAAGTCATTGTTTGTAATTGAAACATCACTTGTAGCAAACAAACCCTCGTCTCTTGACATGATCTTCAATTGTATCTATTGTTTATAAATTTGAGACACTATGAATGTGAGATTTTCTTGTAATCTTGAAGTTGTTTGATAGATTATAAACTTTGTTTTCCACGTATTTGAATCCGGTGTTCGAATGCTCGTTCTGTAAATTCGTGGCGACAGCAAACAACGATCCAAATTGATCCATTTTTAAAATAAAAAAGCTAATAACGAATGGATTAAATGTAAATGTCTACAGACAAATAAATATAGCGTTAACTTGTTAAGGAATTCATGAATTTCGATAACTAAATCTCAGCCAGAATCACAAAACAAGCTGTTTCTCAGTTTTTCAGCCGTTAAAATGAAACAGGAAGCCCAACCGTTGTCATTGTATTTCCCCAAAAAACATTAATCTAATTATCATGATATCTGGCTGAGTAATCTTTCTTCTAAAAACGTACGTAAACTAGAAAAAACAGAACTCTCAAAATAAATGATATTTGTTCGTTCAATAAATTTATATCATGACTTTGGCAAAGTTGTTGGGCCTCCTTTGGTTGGTGGTGATCGGTCTCTTTCCGGTAAATCAAGGAACGCCTGCTTTTATTTACGCACTAAAAAGTTCACGTTGAACAATGCTGAATTATTGTAGGAATTCTCATCAATTCTGTGGTATTGTATTGCAATAATGGATTCAAGACTGCCTCCAGATCCTATCTTTATACTTCGAGGCTCAGAATCTTCTATTAATACGGTTAGCTTTGCACCAGCTAGCGTATCAGAACATGGCATATTAGCATCAGGGTAGGTGACGTGAATTTTGTATCCATGCATGTGCATGCATGTTTTGGCTATTATTATACACACTTTCTATTTACAAATCTTTTAGCAATATTTTGCTTTTTTACGTGCATTCTGAAAGATTTTCAAACTGGGATTGTTTTTGGTAATATTAATAAAAGTGATGGCAATTTTTTATATTTTTCAATCTTTCACTAGAGATTACAGAAATTTTTAGATTGAAATTTTTCCTTTAGTAAAGATCGAAATATCTAAAGTGAAATCATGGCATATAATCGGAGTTAATTATCCTTTTGGTCACCATATAAATTATGTAATGAATTATCACAACCACATCTCAAATGAACATATCGATCATTTAATTATGTAACATATCATCATGACGTAGTTCAAGGAGATATAAAACACATGCGTTGCAATTATAAAGCATGTGGGGATTGGCAGAACATGAGAGAAGTGTTAAGAGAAGCATGATTTGAAGGTGTTATAGTGATTCTTAACACTTCTTGATTATTGTGACAATCCCCAACTGCTTTATAATAAGTTTCTAATTCTTAATTATACAAATTGTAATGGTTGATTGACATGATAACATGCATGCTGTGTGCTGTCATAAAGCATGTGCTTCGACCAATCACAATGCATAATTCTTTATTTAGTTATTTTAAGGATATGCTATTTGGTACTGTCCCCAGGGGATGTACTCGGGGGGGGGGGGGGGGGGGGTAACATGACGGGGAGGTCCGACGTATTTTTTTGGGTTGACAATTTTCATTCTTGGTATTTTTTTGGGTCAAGAGACCTGCCACATTATTTTTTAGGTCTTAAAATGAAACCCATATTTTTTTGGGTGTCCACATCTCCAAGTTCAATTTTTGTATCAGAAAATTATTCGCTTGAAATTTTTTTCAGCAAGGTGTGAGTTCTGTAAAAAAACTTTTTTCTGATGATTCAATAAATCAGTTTTGAAATATTTAAGCCTTGTATTTTTTGGGGTTTGAAATTTGCATGCCATGTATTTTTTTGAGATGTAAAATTTCAGGGTTGAGTATTTTTTGGGGGTTGCAATATGAAACTCCATCAGACCTCCCGTCATTTCACCCCAAGTACATCGCCTGGGCATAAAGCATGTGCCTTGACCTTCATCACAATGCATAATTCTTTATTTAGTTATTTTAAAGATATGCTATTTGGTACTGTCTATAGTGTTCATTTATGTGCCTTGTAAGGTGTATGGTCATTACTTTGCTTTACTCTGTCAACCTCCTTTGACTAAAACCAAATTTTTAGTTCATCGAAAGGTGTTGTCAGTCTCTGGGATCTAAAGACTAAAAGAGTTCAAGCAAGCATAGATGAGCACAGCGGGAAAGGAATTCTTGGCCTGGATATCACTAAAGATGCAAAGCTAATCAGGTATTTTTTATGATAATGACAAAATTATAGTGTTGCCTACATTTGAAATTGGATGATCTAAAATAATCATAATGGTGATTCCTGATGATCATGATGACATGATATGATAATGACGATGATTGAAAATAGATGATCATGTTGATGATGATAATGTTGATGATCATAATTATAAATCTTTGTTACTACCACGTAGGATAAATTTATTTTATTGTCACCAAGCTTTCGGACTTAGCGTCCATCTTCAGGGCATGAATGAGCTACTTTATTTACATGCGATGTTGATGATGTTGATGGTGATAATGATGGTGATGATGATGGCAATGATTGTGATGATGGTGATAACAATGGTGATGATGAGCACAGTGTTGTTGATGATGGGGGTGGGTATGATGATAATGGTGATAATTATAGTAATGATTACTTACTAGATAATGATAATTGTGTTTGAGATGGTGATCAATTGTGTTGATAATGGTGGTGGTGGTGGTGGCTGTGATGATAATGAAAAAGATAACAGTATCTCTCCACACATTTTTCTGTTTTATTTATATTTTTATAATTATTTAGTGAATTATTAAAAACAAAGAACATTTTGTTATTATTGAAAGCAGTTGTAATCAATATTATATATGGTATTTGTGTTTCATAGTCATGGCCGAGATGGTTTCATATATGTTTACAATCTTGGAAATGGTAGTCCTACTCTTGAAACAAAGCTCTCTCTTCCTGTTTTTGGGTTTTGTAAATTTTCACTTCTACAAGATGGTAGGTCAAGAACATGTAGCTTTATTATGTAGCTCATATTATTCCAGTCTGACTCACTTTTTTCTTTCATTTGCATCTCTTTTGTTCTTTTTTGAGTAATTCCCTGTTTTTAAACTTAAATTTGTTTTATTTCTTTGAAGTATGCTCCTTCCTTTGTTTATTTGTTTTTTCCTTCCTTCCTTTCCCCCTTTTCTCTCCTCAAATATTTTCTTGTATGTCTTGAAATTGTTTTCCCTTTCATTGCTTCTACTGTCGTCTTTTCATCCTTTTTTATTAGATGTAACTAAGTGATTATCTAAGTATTTTAGCTTACCTCATAAATGTATTTATAATTTTACTTTTTAGATAACAAAACTTTACTGGCCACAGCTTCATCAGCTCAAGCACAGGTTCAAAATGCTTTTAGTATTGTATATCCCTCAAATAGTATCATCATTGTCATCATTCTTTTTGTGAATTATTTTTCTGTAGATAGACATTGTGGACCTGGATGCTAAAGCAGTTCTATACAAAATCAAACCTGCGGATGAGAAAGGATTTGGTAGGTGAATAGAATTTAAAACAAAATATTAAAACACAAATAGATGAATATAAAAAGAATGAAAGAATAAAAGATAAGATCTTGTTATCTACATTTATCACTATATCTTAAACAATATTTTACCACCATCATATACTCTCAAAATTAAAGGAGATCTTCTGCAAGGCTTGCTCATACCCACTTCCACAGCACTCATTAGTTTTTCAAACTTTATAATTATAATCACAAAACCTATCAGTTGACACTGGTTCTATAGGGGATGTGAACTTGTAATACTCTACCCAGGTTGAATATCTTACCAAGATCCATGTAAGATAATACCAGTACAGGCATGATCTTACAAGATCTTGGCATGCAACTGTCATCCTGCAAGAACTTGCATGAACGTTCAAGTTTCTGACAAGATTTAATTAAGACCTTCCCAAGAGCCTTCCAAGAAATTTACTTGCCAAGGTTTTAGTAAGATTGTGGATGATCTTACCAGATCTTACCAACCTGGATATTAAATATATTAATATTAACAAATTGAAAATATACAGTCAATGATTCATATCCACTAGTCATGGTGGAGTGAGGACGTGTATTTGTGAGCTCTGTCTCTTACTCGTAATACCTTAGTACTTATCTTTTCTCAATAATTTTATGTCAATATTTGTATTTTTGTATTTGTACTTTTTTCTTACTTAACTCCATAAACATTGTAAATCAGTACTGTGTGATCTCCCACGATGAGCACAGCTCTTGGAGAAAACTCAGAGTAAAATATATGTTTAAATAAAAAATTAAAAAATACAGTCAATGTCATTAAAAGGACATCAACACTATAAGAAATGTTGCACATATAACACCACATAAGTTCACCTAAAATTGTTATTAATCAGAATTATTAATGAGTTACTTTATAAATAATGATTATCATCTTTACTGTATTATTTTGTAATTATCATATTGCCAGTACTAATTGCTATTTATGTTAGGTATGTGTATGTGTGTCAAGCTATTTATCTGCCCCAAGACCCAGCAAACCAAACTATTAGCAGGATATGAGGATGGGTATATAAGACTGTTTGATGTTGGGTCAGGGAAGATTGACAGCCATGTCAAAGTACATTCAGAATCAGGTAATGCAATACTAACACAAAATTCACAAAGTTCTAAAATTTGTTGACCTCCTACTATTAAATATATGTGGCTTCATAGCTCAGTTGGTAGAGCATTGCACCGCGGTTCTGCAAAGGTCATGGCTTCAAATCACATTTATGTCCCAAAATGTTTTTGAGCTTCTATAATTGCGATTGCTTACTATTATGAGATGATCATCATCATGCACACTTTGATTACTGCGGCTCAGACCAACATATATTTACATTGTAATCTATGGCCGAATGAACTCAACAAAATGACCTCCTACCAAATTAACATATGTCGCTTCATAGCTCAGTTGGTAGAGCATTGCACCGGTTCTGCAAAGGTCATCGGTTCAAATCCTGTCGAAAATCCTGAAACTTGTTTCGGGCTTCTATGATTGCAATTGCTTATTGTTCCATGACGATCATCATAATACACAGTTAATAAATAATTATGTGAATGAATGACTCTCTGAATAAATGAGAGATCAAGCACCCTATTGAATGAACTAATCACAAAATTGTAAAATGAATGAATAATAAACGATGGCCAATAAAATAAAATGAAATTACCTGAATATGAAAAAGTGAATAAAATAATAAACAAATGAATGTAGAAATGAATGACAAATTAATGATTTGATAATTTCAGTATTATTTTCTATTTCTATTAATTTTTTTTTCTAGTCATGTGCCTGGATGTCGATTTGCAGAATCAAAAAGTTGCATCTGGTTCAGCTGATAGTAAGCTGGTTGTTTCAGAGATATCATCAACGGTAAGATACTAATAACGACCACTCTGAACGACCACTCTTGAAAGCGATCATCTCCTGTATAGGCGACCACTTTCTTCTAGTCCTTAGGTGGTGGCTTACTAGAGAGTCAACTGTAATTGACTGTAACAACAGCAGCAAAAACAACATCAGACACCATACAAATAACTTTGTAAACACCTGCTCAATTTGGAAAACGTACTTGATATTTGCTAACATGCCAATGTTTAACTCACAATCTGAAGAACAGAAGAAATGATGGCAATTTAGCATTAAAAAAACGATAAACTGAAGCGTTCGCAGCATGGCCTAGCTCATATTATCCGAGTCTCAGTTTAACTGTGTAGCTTACTTTGTCCTGGTTTGTTTTGCTTTATTCTTAGAATACATTGAAAGTAATTCGTGAAGTGGAGCTCAAGAGAGCTGGCATTGCTGACGTTAAGATAAGACGTGATGGGAAAATAGTTTGTACTGGAGGATGGGATAGTCGGTATGTACTTTCATTCATTTAATACGTACTCTGTATTTTTCATTGCACAGTCTTTTGTATTTAGTACAGCCCTTGGTAAGGCAAGGAATGCAAATATGAAAAAAATAGAAATACCATGGTCTTTATCATTTTTGATTAATTTACCTGTAATTGTTATCGTCATCTTTAGTTCGTCAACGTCATCACCTTTATCATCATCATCATTATCATTGTCACCATTATCGGTATTTCCGTCATCGTAATCATCGCCATCGTCATCTTCATCATCATCATTATCATTTTCATCTTCGTTCACTCTGATGAGCTGGGTACGAGGGGAGCAGGCGGAATGAGGTTGCGGACCGTCGCAAAATGGGAGGGGGTGGGTCGAAACACTTATCCAGCAGCGTTGGCGAAATCGTCTAAAAGCCCTGAAGCAATGATACACGACACAAAATGAAGGTGCTTACACAAGATCTTGGTTATTTGCTTAACGCTTGCTAGCATTTCGCGGAGTATTGTGTAATGAAAATATAAATGTAATGTAAATGTAAATGTAAATGTAAATGTAATGTAAACTTTAATACTTCGTCCCTTAACAGGGCTTTTCAGAAGTTAATACAACAAGTAAATAATATAATACATAGCTAAATATAAAAATGACTAGGTGCTATTATATATGTGTAGTTATAAAGGTTAATAAGGTTCTAAATTAATGAATATAATTTGTCAAAACTAATATCTATCTAATATCTAATATCTATCCACTGATAAATCGGAGCCATAGCTCTCTTTTCAATTTAATTTTTCATATATTTCTATTATCATCATCATTATCATTGTAATTATAAATATGATTATCTTAATTATCACCTTCATTTAATACCATCATCATCATTGTCGTTTTCACTTTGTATATGACTTTATTTATTTCCGTACAGGATTCGTGTATACAGTTGGAAGACTCTGAAGCCTTTAGCCATCTTAAATTGTCACTCTGGTACTGTCAATGCTTTAGACTACTCCCCGTGCCTCACGGATAGTGGTACACTAATGGCCGCTGGCTCAAAGGACTGCAAGATCAGCATTTGGTCAATATATAATCAAGCATAAAAGACACCAATCTTAATATAACGTACAAATATTGGCCTCTGGCTCAAAGGACTGCAAGATCAGCATTTGGTCAATACATAATCAAGCATAAAAGACAACAATTTTCACATAACGTAGAAATATTGGCCTCTGGCTCAAAGGACTGCAAGATCAGCATTTGGTCAATATATAATCAAGCATAAAAGACACCAATCTTAATATAACGTACAAATATTGGCCTCTGGCTCAAAGGACTGCAAGATCAGCATTTGGTCAATACATAATCAAGCATAAAAGACAACAATTTTCACATAACGTAGAAATATTGGCCTCTGGCTCAAAGGACTGCAAGATCAGCATTTGGTCAATATATAATCAAACATAAAAGACGCCAATCGCCATACATGTATAACGTACAAATATTGGCCGCTGGCTTAAAGGACTGCAAGATCAGTATTTGGTCAATATATAATCAAGCATAAAAAACACCAATCGTCATATAACACAAATATTGGCCGCTGGCTTAAAGGACTGCAAGATCAGTATTTGGTCAATATATAATCAAGCATAAAAAACACCAATCGTCATATAACACAAATATTGGCCGCTGGCTTAAAGGACTGCAAGATCAGTATTTGGTCAATATATAATCAAGCTTAAAAAACACCAATCTTCATATAACGTACAAATATTATTGGAATTGCGAGAGATATTCAATTACACCATACAAAAAGACATCAACTACAAAGAAAACTATGGAAATAGATAATAGGTCACATCAAGAAGACATCTATCCACAAACAATGTATAGAAGTTAAATCCTAATCATTTCTACGCTAACCTCGAGCTCCATGTTGGCAAGGAGAAAGGCCAATGATCCCGGGGGTCGTCCTTGGTTTAGATGTGTATGCCAACAATTCCTTTCCGTCTTACAATGATGAATTGTGTTGGGCAATCTTTATGATATATGGATGTGCAGTAAAACATTTATTTGACTAGAAGCCAACCCGAAATATCGATTGCAAACGCCTCGATTATTCCCATATTTTGTTGGTCGATTGGTGCTCATCGCTTTAGGCAACCTTTTTGAAATGGTTGTAGCCGCTTTTCAAGTACCTCGAATCAATCAATATTATAGAAGAAAGAAAATACCCATGATTCCTTCCCGCCTGGAAAATACCTTTCGTTTTGGACAACCTTTTTGAAACGGTTGCAGCTTTTCAAGTACTTTTAATCAATCAATATTATTGAAGAAAGAAAATACCCATGATTCCTTCCCGCCTGGAAAAATACCTTTTGTTTTGGACAACCTTTTTGAACCGGTTGCAGCATTTCAAGTACCTCGAATCAATCAATATTATTGAAAAAAGAAAATACCCATGATTCCTTCCCGCCTAGAAATTACCTTTGTTTTGGATAACCTTTTTGAAATGAGGTTGGATCAGTACAATCAGCAAGAAACGGATACAGGATGTTTCGACTGAGAAAGGAAATGCTTTGGTCTTATATTCCATTGTCTAATATAAGTATTTCGTGTTTTAAAAGAAAGGATTGAAAATGTTTTACTCACCTGGTGGTAACAATTCCTACTGTGATAGACTGTGAAAGAAAAGCAACTCTTTCAATAAAAAACAAGTTTTTATGCGTAGCCGATAACATTTCAACAACAATACATAAAAACGTGGTGGAAGCAAGTGTGTCTGGAGAGTGTTTCTCACGAGGCTAAAATGATAAACTGCACACCGTCTAAAACAAATAATCACATTGTTATTTCACGACAAAAACAGTGGGAATATTATATTGCAAAAAAAAACTCAACATTTTTTAGTGAATTTTAGTGATTCGGATGACAATTGGAAATGTTCGAGTTTTGATTATTATCGAGCAAAGCCTTCAAACCCAAAGGTTAATTCAAAGAGAATGCTCTATAATTGTGTGTTTTATATATAAGCGACCTCATATCGAGAGAAAAACGTCGGATTGGTTGGTTCAAGAGTGACGTCTCAAGGTTTACCACAAGTCCGTGATGATAAAGCAACGTGATTGGCTGGTTGTTTCACGGCTGGTTCTTTACCAAGATAACACCATTCTCTAAATATTTAATCATTTATGGCTCCTTACTTGGTCGTGAACTCTTCACTGTCCAAAAAACTCTCTTAAAACACGCTACGTACCTCACACAAGGGCATGGCTTGTGAGTTTTGGAGTTCTATTTCTGGAAAAGCCAAGGAGCTATTTTTAACTTGAAGGAGATTATCTGTGTCATGGATTTGATGTGTTTGAAATGTTTTACCGCTAAAACTATTTACTTGATTTGTAAAAACCTTCTTACATTGTAAAATCATGGATATTCCAATGATAGCTGAATGAATCAAGGTCTGGTTTGATTGAAGTCTGAAATACCTGAAAAACCTGGTATAATTTGTGGAGCTAAAGCTGTTTTTCTCTGGGAATTATTCGCGGATGTGGACTTTTAAACTTCATCAACGATGCATTCCGTGGTCTTTCAGTATTTGGACACCAAAAAATCACAAATCAAAACAAACATAGCTGAAAATAAGAGAATTACCAAGATCCGTGAAAAGATGGCGACTGAAGATCCTTTTAAACGTAAGTACTTCAATAAGTTTTGATTTTATTTTATAATAGAAAAGCTCTTTCGGTGCAAACTTTTGGTGCTGAGTTCGCTTTGTGCTCTGTGAATACCACGAATTTATTCAAATTAAATTTATTTATTTAAATTTAATGTTTATATTTAGTTTTGTTTATACAAAACTTAGATTATATTTTATTGCTACAGGAAATTATTTAAAAAAAAAAACTTTGACTGTTGTTGATATTGGTAGAATTCGCTTCGTGCAAAGACACTGTGAAAACAAGATTTTAATTGAGTAAGAATATTGTCGAAAACATAATTTATAATTCAGTTTATTAAAAGCGTGGGATACGTGCAATTGTTCTATTGAATTTCACAAAATATCCAATCATGCAAATTATGTTGATTTTTTTTTTTTTTTTTTGTCATTTTTAATCTTGATGTATTAGTGAATACAATGAAGCTTTCAAAAAAGGTTTAAGCATTTATGACCTATTGTCCAAACTCATATTTAGAAAAACTATAGGAGTAATACGCACACATTCTAGGAGTTTGTTATTATTTCTTTAGTTAAAGACTATTATTATTATTATTATTTTTTTAAATCTTGAAAAGTATTGGGAGTATTTTAACCATAATTCCCGCTTGGATAAAAATGCTTTAAAAATTTTAACCGCATTAAACCACAAACTTGTTCCATATTAGTTTGAATTTACTATTTTTTCATTATTCATTTTTTAATTTTAAGTGACTTTTTCCGTAGCTTATTCTTTTTGTTAGAAACAGTCGGAAAATAAACGAAACAATATACTAGCGAGCAGATCGCTGTATTTGTGCTTTTTTCACATTGATCGGACCCACAATGCCTTTGGGTCTAGGAATGCACTATTCAGTATCAACGTTTTTTGAAATGGCTGTATGGTTAGTCGTTAGCGTATCGTGATGATGTTAAATGTATCTGAGTGGGGGAGGGGAGGTTTGGGTTACTCCATTGTTAAAGTGGTATAGTGGGTGGTCGATTTTTAAATTGTCCGAAGCATAGATCACACATCGATGACCAACGATTTATACTCTACGATATATGATCAACGTTTCGAACACGATAACGTTTTTTAAATTAGGGGTACAGAGTACATGCAAAGCTCATGCACAGGCAAGGACATGGCATTTCATTTACGGAAATATGGTCTTATGACCTATTAATCCGCCAGAATACGGTCTTGCTATAATTATACTAGTCCCCTGATGTAATGGGGTGGATCCCCGCTTTAATGACGTATTGGTTTATATCTTAAACATGATAAAGACATTATATGTAGCCGCGCAAATTAGAGTAGGTAATGCTGCGGATAGCGTAACAACGCTGTAAAGATGCGGGAAAGATTGATTTTATTAGGTAAGCTGGCTGTACTTTGAAACTGGCTTTATTTATTTATTAATCCAATCGTTCGTTTAATTATTCGATAGGTAAAAGAATGACTCGGAAATTAGTAACACCGTTAAAATGTTAACTTAACTTTACTGACGTTTCGAGCTTTAGCCCTATGTCGCAGTAAAAGAATTAGAATAAGAAAGATACCAAGCATAAATATGAAGTGGTAAACGTGATGAACCAATTAACTATTCATTCATTCATTCATTCTTTCATTCACTTACTACACTAAATCATGAAATACGACTGAATACTAGTTACTGCATCCAACGTTACTAACTGCAAAAAGACTGAGTAGCTGTTACTTAAATAACTGCCAGTAAATTGATGCATCCACAGTTACTCACTCAGTTAAAAAACGACTAAGTAATGGTTACTCTAATAATAAAATGAGTAAATCAATGCATCCACAGTTATTCTATTGCGAATGACAATCACTTTCGTATTTGAGAAGGGCTTGATTTTGCTCTTTCCTGAACTCTCTGGCTTATTTGGTGATAATGTGTTTCTGGTAAACGTACTGAGCGAATCAAAAGTGTTCACTTTGTGAAGGCGTTGTGCCGCCTTTTGGTACGGAAAAAGTGTACTTTGAGGAGCCCGTTATGACTCTTACTATATCTATGAACTTGCTCAGTAGCGAGTTGACTGTTTTAGGAGTAATGATGCAACTAAGCAATGAAATTTATATACTATATGGCAGCGTCTATGAGGTTTTTTTTATCAAAAGACGGTCAGCCAAGTATCTGGCCAGTGAGTTGGAGATGAGTAAAATAATTTACTGAAAGTACATTGGAGTTCAGAACTGCATATAACTGAAAAAGCCCTTGGGAAATAGATGCTTGGCTATATACGTATCTGACAGAGAAGACAATTGAAAATGGACGACATGTACACCAATTAAGTTACTCTTATATTCGTTGAAAAATAAGCCCTAAAACTATATAATATACAGTTCTTTTGTGATGAGATGTTGTTTGTTAAATAGTCGGAGCTATCTGCTAGTCGATAAAAGGTTTTGGGGAAGGCTAAACACCATGAGCTCCGTCTTGTCGGGATTGATGAATAGACGTGAAAACAACAGGAAACAACCCGTCACGCATTTGGGGTCCGCTAAACATTTGGCAAGCCGCTTGACAGATATAATTGTATATCTTCAACGTATGATTCCACTTTCTTGAGTAAATACTTTGTCTAGATAACATAGTAGCCATTACTTATTGAACAGAGTAACAGTGGGTGCATCGATTTGCGCTGTTATTGAGTAGTGACTACTGAGTCGTTTTTGCAATGCGTATAATTTTGTACCGGGATGCATTAATTTATTCATATCAATAATTTTTCAACTTACCACGACATTTTTACCCTATTTTAGTAACTATGAATGCATCAATATATTCAGTTATTTCTTTATCCATAACCCTGCGGCGTTGTTCTCAATAATTTACTCGAAGGCACTAAATACCTCAGTATACACCCTTCCCATAATGCGGGACGCCATTTTGAATTAATTACTTGTGACGTCAATTGCGGGTAGGTTTCCCAAGGCATGTATATTTCACTGAACTTTTCACTCAGCGCTTCAGGTCCTACAGGTGTATATATACAATATTTAAAGAAGATTTTGAAGACATTCTTTAGATTAGACCTTTAACTTTTATTTGTCTTTGTTCCAAATTTTAACACGTATTTTTAAAACGTTATAAATCGGCCGCAAAAAAGAAGATTCTTAACGGCTCCCGTCGATCCGAGCTGTACATGTTAAGGTAATTTACTGCTTTCACACTCTCAATATAATGCCTTTTTTCTTTTGTTTTCTTGAGCTAATATGCAAAGATATCCCGAGCTCAGTGCTCACTGTAGCAAAGTTGGAAATTACAAGACAATCGAGCTATGCTTTCTCTAAAAAATCGTCGAGTTTCATACTAAAGATACGTAGTGTAAACAATTGTGTCGAGGCAATGCACAGTGCTATCGATATAAATGCAATAACTTTTGAAGAAATCATAACGACTGAGTCTCGACATATTAAATTCCAACGCTATTCTTTCGAAGTATACGTTTAAAAAAAAAATGTAGAGAGATATTTCAGTGCCCGTGAACTTAATACTAAGCTTATTTATTTATTCAATGAATTAATCAATGTGTTCAGGTTGAAGAAAACTGACTTGATATCACTGCAAAACCAGATTTTAGAGTCGCTTGACATCATACTAAATAAAGATAAAGAATTACACTTCGAAAGAGTGGCGAAATATTATAAAATGTGCGTCTCGGGTGATGAATACTCGAAAAATCGGTGATTCAGATGTCATCAATAGAAAAGTTTACACTAAAACATCTATTACAATGTAAATATATTGACTAATAATACTGATAAACTAGTGATAAAAAGATAGCTCGATCGGTTTGTACTTTTCTGCTATAATATGCATTGAGTCAGGAATACAATCGCTTGTTAGCTCAAGAAAACGAAAAAAATGATATTTAGAGACTGACAGCTTTCAAATTACCTTCACAGCTCCCCGCTACAAATTCTTCTTCTTTGCAGCCGATTCGAGGCGTTATAAAAATACGCATTAGATTTTAGAACTCAAACAATTTAAAGTAAAAGGACAAATCTAAAGAATGTCTTCAAAATCTTCTTTAAATATTGTACATATACACCTGTAGGACCTGAAGCGCTGAGTGAAAAGTACAGTGAAATATACATGCCTTGGGAAACCTACCCGCAATTGACGTCATAAGTAATTAATTCAAAATGGCGTCCCGCATTATGGGAAGGGTGTATAGCTACCATTATTCGTAGTCTTTACATTGTTAGGGCAATCCCGCACCAAATTCATATATCGTTTAGGATTGGTTTAAAAAGGAGTCTTTCCAATTAATTGCCCTAAACCTCACCAAACAATAACGGTACTGGGCCAACCAAAACGCAGCTTTCGACTGGATTACTGCATTGTTAATTACCGACTTTACTTGAACTTTTCTACAAAACATTTGTTATATTGTACATTTATTTACATTAAATATTTCGTTATGAATATCGACACATTCCACGCCAATTTTTAAATTGGGCGACTTTTTATGGTTTTGCAGTGAATCGAACCTTTAGAGTGAGAACACTTGACGTTCTTCGGTGATTATTTTCTGAACCTTCTACTGCTTCCAAATCTCTAAAAAAGAAGCATTGAATTCAAATGCACTGACTATTCAGTGCGGGGAGTGATGGTTGTGCGTCTACTATTTTTATAACCAATTAACCTAAGGGGCTACATCTTCCTTCAAATGTATTCGCAGAAGGGATGTGGGTTAAAAAAACACAAAAATTCAGTTCACAGTTTGAGTGGCTGTCCTAACTGTAAAACTGCGCAAAAACATAAATACTCATGATAAATACTAAAGAAAATGTCATAATTGTGTGCGAATAGATATTGAGAGGACATAGGAATTACAAGTCCATGAAGTTTTCAGTATACAAGTGTAGCCATGCACGAAGTTCGTCAGTCAAGAATGTCTGAGAAGAAAACCGTTTTTCCGCAAACACGCTGACACGCTCAATGTTTTCTGAATTTTTTCCAAAAAATTATTCTTAGTGTTCTTGTATATAGTGTTAAACCTATAATAAAAAGGCATTGATAAAAACAAAACGATATTTTCAAATAAGTTCAAATTTGTATTTAGAGAGCAAACGAATTGAGCGAACGAGTTTCAAAGCAAACTTCGTTTCTTAACCTACGTCAATAAAAATGTCATTAACTGTTTATCGTTTCTTTCCAATTCGAAGTCTTACCCTGGATTGTGCATGTCGAGAATATGAGTTGCAATAACATTACTTTTGGAAAGTGGTCAACATATTTGATTTGATTTGATCTATAAATCTGGTTAAATGAATATATTTTTTTTCTAATTTATTTTGCCTTTTTTTCCGACTGACACAAATAAATATTATCAAAATCTTCGTTTATGTCAAATTGAATATGTACATCAATTTAATAGACATTCGCCAGTTTCCCAACAGGATCATTTGAAATGCGAATAAGTTTTCCCTTTTGCAAAATAACGTCAGGTCGGTTTTGCCGGTGTATAATTCATGCATGATTATGCGTCGTTGCGTTAATGTTAAAGCATCTCCACGATAATGTTCCCCGGGTTCAACATACTACAGGGTCACGTGTACGCGGTAGGCTGAAAATCACGTGATCAAAGAATGTCGTCCTTACAGCGGATACAGCCCTCTAACTCACAAACTGACCGCCCTCTTGAACATGTGATTATCTCTTGAACACGTGATACCTCGTGAACATGTGATTACCTCTTTAACACGTGATCACCTCTTGAACACTTGATTACCTCTTGAAACTACCTTTTGAAACACGTGATCACCTCTTGAACACGTGATCACCTGTTGAACACTTGATTACTTATTGAAACACGTGATCACCTCTTGAACACGTGATTACCTCTTGAACACGTGATTGCCTGATGATGTTGTTCCCGGTTTAATTAGAGTGACCGCGAGTAAGATTTTGTCAATCACGTGACCACAAGATATCTATTGCATGTGTGGATCGATCACACAAGATGTCTACTGGAAATAAACTAGCATCCTGTCGAGACATACTGTTTTCCCAAGAAGTTAATAGAGCTTTTTAAGTAGCCTGCGTGGCGGCTCTAGGGTTTTGGGAGAGACTCACTTGACATCGTTTGAACTCTCAGTCCTCTCAGTATGTTGTACCAGTGATGATCGTGTGTATAAATATAGCAAAAAGGCCTTTTAATTTGGTAGGAGAGATATGCAACAATTTACAACACACATAAAAACAGTTGGATACTTTACTTTTTCACAATTTTGTTGGATAAGTCCTTTTTCGTTCGACGTTGCTGTTTGTGTTTCCTTTCATGTTTTTTTTCGTATAAGAAATAATTTTCCCGCTTTCAATTACGCTTTCATTTTACATTGTTTACCTTTGCATTATAAGTTCTTTTTAATTCTAGGTTCTGCCACTTTTTTGTCTCCTTTCTTTTGTTGTTCTTGATTTTAAGTTCTTTATTATATGAGAAAAACTGTCATTTTCACATGTTTCTTTTCTTCGAAATCGGTTTGTAAATCTTTCCCTCCCAATTAGCTTTGATTCTTGTTCTTGTTTTCAAATATTTTTTAATGCTTTTTGTATTTCCTTACCTTTTTCTTCTTTTACTGGTGAATCAATATGTTCATTAGCTACTCTTTCAAACCTCCAGCCATGTTTTTGATAATAGCAATAGACGAAAGCTGGTGATTGCATCTTATACCCTGGGCCGCTTAGGGGCTGTTTACACCTAATCCAAAAAACGTTGTCTGGTCCGCCGCACAGTCCTCGCGCCAAGACTGTGAAAGATATTGGTTATATCTAATCAGTAATTAATTGATTTGCATGTTCACACTCTAGTGTGGTACTTTTTTCAACGAAATAGTGTTGTGCCTACTTTTATTTTCTTGTTTTATCACTCTCATCAAAATATTCACTGTGTTTTCCTTCACGGTCTTGGCGCGAGGACTGTGCGGCGGACCCGACAACGTTTTTTGGATTAGGTGTATATGAAAGCGAGTTATCACTGCTAGCCGGTGTATTCGCAAGGGGCACAGAAAACAATAGAGTTATCCCGGGTAGCAGGGACAACTTGCCTTCATATAAACAGCCCCTTAGGTTAACTGGTTATAAAATAGACGCACAACCATCACTCCCCGCCGGGGTTCTTTCGTGAAGTTTGCTTACACTCACCACATACCACTATATTCAATACAACACACAACTCTGCTCACATGTTGATGTTTGCGGAGGGAAGAAAGCCAAATAACCCGGAAAGCTACCCTCGTGCATGCATTGTAGAAAACAACACATCAAACAAACTCAACTTAAATATAATCCATGCCCGACCCCGCGGATAACAGGGTTTAGAGACGTGCGGTAAACTTCCACGCAAACCATGCCCTACCATGAGTAGACCCTGAAGTGTCTCTTTCAGAAAATTTATAACTCTAAGAACACTTTTATCAAAGATAAACGATAAAGCAAAACTGTACCACAACAAACTGTAAAACATTATTGTGCGCTATTTTTGTAATTGTGATTTATAAATAATTATGCAGCGACCATATAGAAATGTGTGGGTGGGTGGAGTATTTTTAAGCTGCATTTTTTGCTTATTTAGATTTCCCCCTTTTTATGTTGTGTTTGGACGTTTTATTTTTCTTTCTACTGATTACCATCACTATCATCATTATCACCATTGATATGGGTAATCAGTGTAATCCTTTCAGTGTGTAGTCTCCCCGCAGCCTTGTTAGATTTTTTTTTTTTTATTTTTCTAATAATTTGCCAACCATTTTCACAATAGATTTTTTTATAATAACAATAGTTGATTGGCAAAACCATAACATAACCATCATCATCCGATTATCATCATCCGATTATCATCATAACCATCATCATCATCATCATCATCATCATTACCTGGCATCATATTCGTCATCTTCGTCGTCATCTTCATCATCCGTATTTTATTAATTCTCCAGTTTTCATCTTTACTCCACACTCACCAAAATAGAAACATTTGTTTTCCTTCACGCTAAATTAAAGCACGTGATTTCATGTTCTTCATGTTACTGTTGCTCTATTTACACTACTTGGAGATTTGTGTGTTTTAGTTTACTTTGAAGGTACCATAGAATATCGAAGGCAACCACTGAGTTAATGATATCGTTTATTTCGAACCCTCGCTATCTCGAACATAAACCTATTTTACCGACCCTCGCTATCCCAAATATTGTAGAACCTTCGAGCTTCCCCAAACTTAACGTTCGAGTTACCGGGGTTTTATTGAGGTTTACCCGGTCGATTAAGCAAGCTAGAGTGATAACAATATACTCCACGAAAAACAGCAAAAACAAAATTGTGCAAAAATATTCTCATTCTATTTTTTTTATTGTTTTGTTGGCAGTAATTTGTAGTAATTAGTTCTATTTGTGGGATCATTCTACCTGTTCGAGTAAGCGAGATTTAACTAGCATATCAAAAAGTGCTGGATTTTTAAAAACATATATGCGGTCAACCCGCACTTATAACATATATTTACAAATGAAAACATAGTATCGATAAAAACATAGCATTCGATATATATATATAGGTAATCTTAAAGCTTTTGCAATTATCAGCCGATAGCTGGCGCCTTTCACATCCTTGATAATGATCATTAATGTGCACTTTACGAGCAGAAAAAAACGGAAATATGCATTTTCACTTCATTTATCACTGGTGATTATGATTCTCACAGCCATGCGACGTTTGACCGCATTTTGCCTGCTCATTAAATTCTATTTAAATGTCCATCTATAATCATTTATTTTCGCCGAATTTTAATCCCATAATGAATTCCAGAGTTTATTCCTAATATGCCGAGAAAAAATATAAGAAAGTTAGGCTAGTATGTTAATTTTTGCAATAGCCTAAACCATGCATTGAATGAAATAGAGTTGCTAAATTACTTGCAAAAACGGTTTAGAAAATTCACTGCAACTTTTAATTGAAACATTGTTTTGTTATTTGAGATGTCTGTGTCGTGCAGCGATGAAAATGTACATTTTTGTACAATTAAGTACGAATGTTATAGCTTTTGCAAAACAGATTAAATCGACATTTATATCCCTGGATTGAATGGCCTTTGCCGATCGTTCAGCTGGAACCTTTGATTTGCATAAATTCTCGATTGTTGATTGGCTCGTAGTTCTTGAATATTCAATGTGACTTCTGTGGAGTCTCCCGAAAGCCAAGATGGCTCCTCAATCAGGTATCGCGTTTAGAAGCTTCATTTAAAGCTCAGCTAACGGTTTACTAAGGATTTTCTTCTTGAATTTCCTTCACATTTTGTCTTATTTTCCAATGTTTCTTGCTTTTTTAGATGAGGAGACGCGACAAAAGCTGTTGGAGAATCTCAAACGTGAGGTAAGTCTGCACTGATCTCAAAATTCATCGCGAGCAGCTCTCAATTTCCCGAATTTTTCGCAATGTTCAAACTTGACACTCGACGTAGAAATCATTTTTAGAAAGCTTTTCTGTAATTTTTCCCTGGTCAATTCCGAAATTACGGATTGTTAATGTTTTGACGATATAAGCTTGAAATGTTGATAAAGAAATGTAGTGAATTGCAATTTTCTTCTTGTTGAATGTAGGTCAAGCAAATCATGGAAGAGGCCGTCATGAAGAAATTCATCCATGCTGATAGCTCATCGATCACGTCCGTTTGTGGTAAGTAAACTAACTTAGGATAATACTTTACACTAAAATATTAAAGTTGGTAGTTATTTTAAGGTGCTCAGCAGTCGTCTTGCAAAAAGAGTCGATGATAGATCGAGCAATTCAAACAAAAATTGACCCCAGAATTTGTAATCCTTTTATTTTTCTTTATATCATATTTACAGTTTTTCTCACTTAATTAGAATTTCATATTGCGATCATGAAATCTACAAGAATTCCAAGAAAATGCATTTTTATTACTTCGAATTTAAATCTCATTGATCGATGATTCGAAAGCATAATTTCCAATTCTATTTGATATGCGAATCCTGAGGTCGAATATAAGCAAATAAACAAAGGCAAAGGCGAAAATCCACCTTTCACATGTAAAATACATCGATAGTTAGCGAGTGAAATGTATTTTCTCAAACAGCAAGAAGGAACTATTTTGATTTCTTCCCGACTTCCTTGTTGTTTTCGAACGTTTGATCGATCGAAGGGTTTGATAGATTTCAAACGGATGTAGCTCATTTGCGTTCAAAATGCGTAATTTAAAGAGAACTGCATTAAAAAATTTTATGGAAGACCACTACAGAACAAGTATCTTAGTTCTGAATATCAAACCGAGCTTTTAAATGCCAATTGGGAGACGTCAGTGGTCACACATCATTGATCACAACCTTTTTTTTTGGCATTTTTGAATAAAATATTCTACATTTCCATACCTTGCTAAAAATATCATTGAAAGCTATTTTTAAGTCACTATTTTATTTATTTGTTTATTTATTTATTTATTTATTTTTCCCTTTTTCATTAAGTTTATTAGAGTTCATTCTTGCAATTAGTTTGATTTCTTGAGTGTTTTAAGTAATTGCATTAATAGCAGCTTCAGCTGATATCCATATTTATTCATTTCATCCATTTTGATACTATATTTGTTGAATTTCTATTATCTTTTTTTAAATAAGTTCTTATTGATTTGTATGAACATCACACAGTGTTTAGTTGTGATGATTGCATGTTGACATATAAACAATCAGTACATTTTTACAAATTATTTAGCATTTTTGTTATCATTATTTCAGTGTATTTTCATAGCTAAATATATGCATGTCCGCAATTCTTGTTATTTAAATTTAACTTTGATGTCAGAAAAATGTCAATCTTGACATCTCTCAGTGTGTAGAATATACAAAACTGCAGTAAATGTTTAGCTACCATAGTGATTTTTCCATTCAATGTTATATAAATATTTTGTTATATTGACATAAGTGTTTTACTGGGAAATATGCTACACATAAATTTCATACAAAACTACATCTGTGACACAAGCTACATATTTTTCACCACTTTATATATTTGCATCATCATGTAAATCCTCTATACATTTTACAATGTTCAGATTAATTTTGTGTCTCCAATTATTTACATAAAAAAATGCTGACTTTTATATAGTTGTTGTATATTTGAATTATTTATTTATTTAAATTGATTTATCATATTTTTGATAGATATATTCATTGATTGACTGACTGCTTGCTTGCTTGCTTGTTTGCTTGCTTGATTGATTGCTTGATTGCTTGCTTGCTTGATTGCTTGATTGATTAGTTTATTTAAATAGAATATTTAAATAATGTTTAGGGTTTAATAAGCTTTGAATTCAAGGTTATCTACCATAATGACACCAGTTTAACATCTTAGCCCCTAAAAGAGTAAGGATAAACTTGGTTTACCAACCCTAACAACCAATAATTCATCTTTTAACATATATATATGAGCCCATACCATATTTATCTGTCTTATTAACCTACCATCATCCCACTTCTGTCTATTTTTTATTTATTTATTAGTTACTTCCATTTAGTGTACATAAAAGTAACAAAACTAAAATACATGAACAAATAGACATTTACATAGTAGCACTAAATGAGGGGCAAAACGAACGGACTCTTAGTCCCAGCGAGGTTAGCCCCCTTCCCATCAGCAGTGAAGTTTGATTACCAATTTATATCCAAACAGTCATTTTTAATATTATATTTTTTGTTTTACTAGCTGCTGTTGAGGCTGGTTTATCACATGGTCTCAAGAAAAGAGCTGGTGGTTTGCTTTCGGCCCATGATACACAAACTGTTCTTGTCAAACTTGCAAAGTTTTCCCAACCTGCAGCAGAATTAGTGAGTAAACTCAACAATGATGAAACTGGGAAACAGAATGGAAACACATCCCCTGGTGGTGGTACGTAGAAATCAAAACATCAAAATAAATATCATCATCATGTTCCATTTAGAACGTCATATTTCCACCATAAATGTGGGTTAGACGCTGCATTCTATCACTGATAATATTAATTACATGTTTCATCAATATTGTTTTTTTATTTTCATCATGTTTTTGGACTGTTAACCCACCATCATGTAGTATAATCATTTGCACATTGTTTTTCATGATAATTGGTTGAGTGTGCATGGGAATGGGTTTTTGAAATGAATATCAGCACAACCCAAAAACATCCATAGCTCCTTAGCAGAGACTTAGGAGCTATCATTAGGGTTTCTATGTTAATGCTCCGGGGGGGGGGGGGGGGGGGGGGGGGGGATGGAGAAAATGGATAGGGATACTCGACAGACCTTTTAGGGTCGAAAATAAGACCCTTGCATACCTTTTAGTCTCGAACTGGCACCATACCTTTTAGTGTCAGTTTTCGAACTTAAGATTATACATGTTTAAACATTTTTTAGTATTGTCGTACCTTTTAGGGTCTGAAATCAGTATCTGAGTTTATGTGTACCTTTTAGGGTCATTTTCAAAACCGTCCGTTGAGCACCCCTATCCTGTTTAATGCCATTCTTATGGTTGTGGTCATGCTTATGATAGTTTTATTGTCATTGTAATTTGTTATCCTAATAATTTTTATCATTATCATGACATCATCATCATCATCATTTATTTAGTAGCAAATTGCATTGGTTTGGTTTCCTATTTGTTGCCCCCTTTTAATTATTAATTATGTGTTTGCTTTCCTTGCCCATTTTTATTGATTTGCAAATCACATTTTTATATAGTTATGTAAATGAAATGGGTTTTGAATGACAAATAATGTTTGTCAAGCTGCTGTCAGAAAAAAGTTGCAAAAAAGTATGTCTTATGGAAACATTATAATATATCGTTGAAATCCTCAGATCAGTACGTATATGTGTTAGAGGCTTGATAAACTCTGTCCAGATCAGAAGAACTATGAATTTTTAGAGGACTTAAGTCTTTTTTATCTGATTTTTTTATTAATATTAAATATTACAATATAAATTTTATTATAAGAGCGATTTGACATTTCAAAATATTACATTCACATAATTATAATGGTTAATTAAATAGCTTTTCAATTATTTTTCCTTTTATTATTAAAAAAAAAAATGTTACAAATAGATATCCAAAAAATCTAAAATAACATAAGTTCTTAGGATTACTATAAGTCATATTTTACACTATTAAAAAAAAATATTATTTTCACAAGTAAATTAAGCTTGACAGGTGTTGTATAATTTTCAGCCCAATTGTAATGGTTCATTTGCACTTTATTGTCTATTAAATACCATTTATGCTTCAAATCATGATTAAAAATTAAAAGCACATTTTACAGTTTATTTAAATTTAAACACATCTGCCTAGCTATGCCTGCAACATGACAAAAATATCAATAGAACATGATTATATTTATAGGCTAGTTGACTCAATGATTATAAAGAATATTATCAAATTTGACATATTTAGCTATAAATTGATTGTTGTTTTATCAATTTCTTAGTAAATATATACAATGTAAAATTTATCTATACTTGTTACCTTGCGCTTTAGACTATATATAATATATATATAATGTTAGATACATTTGGATGTCAAAATTGTTTGGATTAATTATAATTTATCTTTCATAATCTATTTGATATTATATCTAGATTTAATTTAATTGTATTATTTTATATTTCTTAGTAAATACATACAATCCATTGCAAGATTTATTTATATTTGATACCTTTTGACTATTGTAGATGATTAATTTTGATGTCAAAGCCATTTAGATGTAAAATGAGAGTACATATCAATCTTTAATTGACTGATTTCTGCCAAATTAAGTGACGATCTATTTTGTCATCTATGTCATGAGTTTTGATGCCTTAATTACAGCTGGGAATTTGTAAAATGGTCCAAGGAAGATCAGGTTAAGCAATATATTGTGTTTAAGAATATTGATTATGAAAATATTCATCTATTAGCTTGAGAGACAGCTGCATGATGCAATTTAGTTTCTATCAAATGTCATGGTGAAACATTAGACCATCAAAGTAGTTTCATATGTCTTAGTGCAGGTGCAAAACATGTCAGTGATGTATCCATCAATGTTGATTGGACTAACCCCTGCATGTTGTGTGGTGTTTTATGTTTCATTCGTTCATTAATTAATGTGTTCCTTTTTGCATTCATTTTTTAATTGATCCATCATATTCATTTCATATTGATTTGTTCATTCATTCATTAATCATTCATACATTAGTTATTCAATAATTTTTGATTCATTCATTCATTCATTTATCCATTCATTCATAATTCATTCATTCATTTCTCAATCATTTATTCATTTATTAAATACTTTATGATTAATTATTCATTGCTTTATTCATAATTCATTCATTCATTCATTCATCCATTGATTCATCCATTCATTTATTTATTTACTCATCCATCCATCCATTCATCCATCCATTTATTTATTTACTCATCCATCCATCCATCCATTCATCCATTTATTTATTTACTCATCCATCCATCCATTCATCCATCCATTTATTTATTCTTCCATCCATCCATCCATTCATTCATTTATTCATTCTTCCATCCATCCATTCAATCATTATTTTCATTTGTTCTTTATTTATTGTATGTCTTTGTTCATTCTTTCACTGACTAATCATTTCTATAATTTTGCTTTCTCCAGGTGAAAGCCCCACAACAAAGCTCAAATTTGGATGGAATGCCAGCAGTATGCCAGGGGCCAAGACAATAAGTGGTTACAATGTAACAGGGCATTGTGGGAAGTACATGTGGATAAGGATAGCCATACTGGAGAAACTGCTGGTCAAGATTGTAGAAGACTTGAAGGCTCATTCAAGGTACACTAGCTATTTGATGATACTAAACTACAAAATTATGAATTGAAGTTTGATTTAGTGAAATGGTGTCTCAGAGAAAAATTCTTTAATGTGCTTTATTATCATTCCAAAAATATACATCGATCCACATTATTGCATTTGTCATTATTTTTTGGCCATTTTCTTTACTCTAATGTCAAAGCATCAACAGTCTTTCTCAAGACTCTTATATTCACCTAATAAGCTATAGCACCATATACCATGTACCACTACCAGAATGCTTTGCCAACTTTATTTTGCTAAATAATTAGTGCCAATTGCTGTAGTATTCTCAAGAGGGAATAAAAATCTGAATAAGAAAGAAAAGCTATGAAGCTTTCTCATCCTAGTAGCAAAATGACGTTATTGTGCAAATGGCCTACTACACTTCATTATCATTTCATTGCTGTTACTACAATGTTATTTTTATCTCTATAGTCAATTCTATGAGGCAGATGCTTTGATTGCTGATCCTGGTAATGGTCAAATATTCATAGAACTTCTTGGTAAGAAAATTATTTGATACGTTTTACAACTGCAAATTTTACCCTGTTAGGCAGCCAACCTCTATTACAATGTGACTAATTCAGCTGAGGCCACCAAAGAAATGCTAAAATGAATATTTTTGAGATGAAACAAAAAACTTGTGGAGAATTCTTCCAAGCTAAGATGTTTTTTCTTATTCGATCTTCATGTATCTTGTCTAAATACAAGGAAATTTATAAGGGCGGTAATTGTAGCATTTTAAAATAATTGCAAATAATTAAATACTTTAAAAAGATGTTTGTAATCCCTCCTTTCCCTTTGTTTCATTGATTTGAAAATTCATTCCCTTAAAACTGCATAATATTTCACTCTGAAAGGTAATAGTCCCTGCCAAAGCTTTTGTTCAGAATTGAGTGCTTGCCTTTTTATTAATTCAGTATTATTAATTATGCATTGCCTGATAAAAACTGAACTGTGACCATTCTATTTTAGAGGGCCCTTGTGCTTTGGATTTTTCCAAAATGAAGACGCCAGACAGTTTCTGGACTGACCCATCAGCTGATGAACTTGTCCAGCGGCATCGAATACACAGTAATCTATACCATCCTGGATCTGTCTCTCCGACCACTCAAAGACCTCATATTGGAACGGTTACGATGAAGAATGAGGAACATCCAGCAGTTGCGCCTATAATGGCGAGAGAACATATAGAATCACTGCATCAAAATTCACATGCAACATTGCTGTATGGAAAGAACAATGTCAACGTGCAGCCAGTAAGTCTCTTGTTTTAAATCACTTAATGTATTAATTAATGGTCTTTTAAATGAGGGTTGCACCAAATAGTGTATACGCTAATATTTTGTTCTTTAATTCTTTCTGTACTGATGTCTCTCCTCCTCCGCCCTTTCTTTCTTTATAGCTCATTATTATCTTTTATTTAATTTCTCTTTTACTTTTGGTTTTGGAATCTGATATGGTTTCTGTTTCTTCGTTGTTTTATGTTTGTTTGTTTGTTTTGTTTATTTGTTTGTTTTGTTTATTTGTTTGTTTGCTTGTTTGTTTACTCTGTTTATTTGTTTTATTTGTTTGTTTGTTTGTTTGCTTGTTTGTTTGTTTGTTTACTCTGTTTATTTGTTTTATTTGTTTATTTGTTTGTTTGTTTATTTGTTTGGATATTTATTTGTCCACAGTTATTAACGCAAAATCTATTATGTCTTTCCCTTTTACTTGAATGTATTCATCCTTGATGTGATTTATTTTCCTCTTGCCCTTCCTTATCTTATTCTATTAAGTGTTGTGTGTTTGTATGTTTGTGAATATGTTTGTTTGTTTGTTTATTTGTTTGCTTGTTTTCTTTGTTTATTTGTTTGTTTGGATATTTATTTGTCCACATTTGTCATTAACGTAAAAACTGTTATGTCTTTCCCTTTTACTAGAACGAGAATAACAGTCCCATCCCAGGTTATCTATCATTACATAAGAACAACGAGACATTGATGTTAAAATGGACGCCAAACACACTCATGAGTGGCTGTGACGAGAAAGAGAAGAGTCTATTCTGGGATCACGCACTTACAGTCAATCTTAGCGATGTAGTCTACCTACATTGTCACCAACAAGGTAAAGATGCAAGACATGTTCGTTGGCCGTATTTAGATTTCACGTTTTAGAAGCGCGCATAGTGTATTTACTTGGCTGATTGTCTAACGAAACAAAATTGTCATGAAGGTAAAAATAGTTTAAAAAAATTATTATCTGAATTGACTGAAAATTTGAATACTGTTGTTGTGTCGAAACGTTTGGGCCGAAGAAAACGGTGAATGGCAGTTGGACTACACAAACAAACTATTTCTGTTGAATCTACATGTGATGTGAAAGATGCACTGCACTGAGTCAAGATGCGTCAGGTCGCTTTAGGTGTATTGCCTCTATTTGTCGCCGCGACTGTATGTACAAATTCAGCAATGAGTCACACAAAGGGAGTTCTCGCAGCACAAACTTGTTGCCTAATATATACCAGGCCTAATCACAAGATTCAGTTAAAAAACGATTTTTTGGAAGTGTAATCACCATTTTGTGTTGAATATTTGTTTTAATGAATCATCGTCATCATTATTGATATCCAATAATATCTGTCGTTCCTCAGCTTCGTCTGGTGCTGTTATTCTAATCGGTCAAGATGGTGTCCAAAGACCTCCAATTATTTTCCCTACACCAGGCTCTCTCCTGTCATTCCTTAACTGCCTGGAAAATGGACTTCACCCTCACGGACAACTAGACCCACCCCTCTTCTCCCCACGCAGTCGATCTCTCGTTCTTCCTCGAATGAGAAGTACTGGGGAAATGTCCGCCCCTGTTTCTCCGACCAAGGAGTTCAGTAACCAAGACTATGTCTTTAGACTTGTATCAGGGACAAAGCCAGAAGATATTGGTGAGTCTGGTGTATTGGACAATAAGCCTTTTCACGGTTCTCGTCCACAACTTCAACCTCGATAGCGTGTAATATATTCTTTATTTAAAGGAATATGCATCATCAAACAATTTAAACAATTTAAAATTCCACGGGCTGTAAGTCAAATTCTAAAGAATAGGTTGTACGCTATCGAGACTGAGGTTGTTCGATGACAACCACGAAAATGTCTACTTGCATTGCTCCTTTTAGTAGGTTAGTTGTTACTTAGTACCTTCAATATCAGACAGCCACCACGAGTGGTCATGGCCAGATCAGATAAAACGCGAACGTCTAACCAGAAATTTCAGGATTAATTTCAAGTCAAAACAGTGGATGTTTGTCCGAATGAACCAAATCCCAGCTTGATAATCGAGGCTTGAATTTCTATAAACAAAGCCAATTCAATTTTTCCAGGGGCTCTAACCATGCTACTGTGTACCTTTACTGAATTGACATTTTTTTCTGTTTTCTTAAAGTTTCGAAGGAAATGGAGAAACTCGGACCAAAGCATAGAAGATCAAACAAGAAACCTGGGATACCAATTAACAAGCATGAAGGTCCTTCCAAGAAGTCAAGTTTTAGTCGACGATTTGGCAAGCCAACCACACCCCCTACACGGTAACTTTGAATAGTTCATTTCCACACCCCTACACGGTAACTTTGAATAGTTCATTTCCACACCCCCTACACGGTAACTTTTACCAGTTCATTTCCACACCCCCTACACGGTAACTTTTACCAGTTCATTTCCACACCCCTACACGGTAACTTTTACCAGTTCATTTCCACACCCCCTACACGGTAACTTTTACCAGTTCATTTCCACACCCCCTACACGGTAACTTTGAATAGTTCATTTCCACACCCCCTACACGGTAACTTTTACCAGTTCATTTCCACACCCCCTACACGGTAACTTTGAATAGTTCATTTCCACACCCCCTACACGGTAACTTTGAATAGTTCATTTCCACACCCCTACACGGTAACTTTGAATAGTTCATTTCCACACCCCCTACACGGTAACTTTGAATAGTTCATTTCCACACCCCTACACGGTAACTTTGAATAGTTCATTTCCACACCCCTACACGGTAACTTTTACCAGTTCATTTCCACACCCCCTACACGGTAACTTTTACCAGTTCATTTCCACACCCCCTACACGGTAACTTTGAATAGTTCATTTCCACACCCCCTACACGGTAACTTTTACCAGTTCATTTCCACACCCCCTACACGGTAACTTTGAATAGTTCATTTCCACACCCCCTACACGGTAACTTTGAATAGTTCATTTCCACACCCCCTACACGGTAACTTTTACCAGTTCATTTCCACACCCCCTACACGGTAACTTTGAATAGTTCATTTCCACACCCCCTACACGGTAACTTTTACCAGTTCATTTCCACACCCCCTACACGGTAACTTTTACCAGTTCATTTCCACACCCCTACACGGTAACTTTGAATAGTTCATTTCCACACCCCTACACGGTAACTTTGAATAGTTCATTTCCACACCCCTACACGGTAACTTTTACCAGTTCATTTCCACACCCCTACACGGTAACTTTTACCAGTTCATTTCCACACCCCCTACACGGTAACTTTTACCAGTTCATTTCCACACCCCTACACGGTAACTTTGAATAGTTCATTTCCACACCCCCTACACGGTAACTTTTACCAGTTCATTTCCACACCCCTACACGGTAACTTTAAATAGTTCATTTCCTAACAATTGAACACAAATAAAAAAACCTTATGTTCAGACAGGCCTTGGTCTTGAGGCCCGACAAACGGTTTCAACATTTGCTTCAACATCCGTTCGATTTTATTGAATGGCAATGTTTAAACGCTTTTAAACTCTTTCAACATTGTTGAAACATGTTAAATCGATGTTGAACTGATGTTGGAAGAGTTTAAAAGCTTTTAAACATTTTTTTTTGCCGGCTTAAGAGCGTTCCTCTGAGAATATCGACCATAGGTGTGCAAAATGCCCAGAAACCGAATTTCTCATACTTTGCTCAAAGATAGCCCTCGATGTCCGTATCACAGAAATAATAGTGAAAGTTTCAACAGATTGTTATTTTAGGAGAAATTCGACATTTTAGGTTTGAAGGCTTGATAAGGCGATTTCCCGGCATCACACGTACTCGTCGAGAAATGCATTTTCGAAGTGTAAACAAAATTGAATTTCGTAACTGTATAGCTCCTTTAAAAGATCGATAAACACTTGTTATTTCAGCAGTAAAATAATTGTTTTTTATTTAGAATTGAAAATTTAATGGAATTTTGAATTTGACCTAAATTTAGTCGATTTTCAATGCCTGAAAATAGCACAAATTGAGGAGTCAAAAAACCAACTTGTTACATGACTTTATGAAATAAACAAATGTTCCTGTGAAAGAGCATTCTTTTAGCTTTTAGAAAATGTAAAAACATTTTTGGGCTACTAGAATTTCGACATTCTAGAGCTCCTCAAAAAGGCATTGTGGACGCTAAAAATAGCATGTGTCACGGTGACGTGCGTGACATCGTGACACACAAACGTCTGATTAATTATGCTAATAAAAACATTTCAATGGATTTCTGTCACAATTTTAATGCATTTTAACCCTTTTTATTTCTTTAGAACAATATTTTGTATATATAGACATTTTATATAATTTTTGATACTTTTATTTTAGTATTTTATTTGTTAGGCATTGCCAAGTCCTCATTTCGTTTTGAGTAACATTACTAAATTAAGAAACGAAGCAATTCCGTAGAATTGAGGCTTCAAATATACACTATATCTATACTTAAATATGTCTATAGTTAAAATACATTGGTAAAGTTTTTGAATTGAAATGAAATTAAAACCAGCGCTGTGCTGTAAAAATAATTAGCTAAATATATGTGCATAAATTTAATTCATTGTTCTGCTTCAATGATTTGAGCGTGACCTTTTATTTATAGTATCACTAAAAGTGTGCAATATTTTGTACTATTTGCCACTAAATAGTGTTGATTAAACAATAGAGAGCAAAAGAATAACAAACAAAAAAACATATAAAAAAACGCAAAAAAAAAGAGAATTGAAGATAAAAGATAAACAATGAACTGAAAAGAACATGTGTCCAGAGAAATAACGAAAATATGAAAATATAATAACGCATAATCGATCACCAAAGCTTGGTGAATGTCCGCAGGCATAATGCCCTAAAAACAAAGCTAATTTCACCATACCGTAAGTCCTCTAAAAGCCACGTGGGGGCTTTTTATTTCAAGCACGTTAGAGAGGGGGGCGGTTAAAGGAGAGGGGGGCAGTTAAAGGAGTGGGGGCTTAATAGAGGGGAGGGGCTTATTAATTTGACCGGAAATTTAGATGATGATGATTTTTTAATCAAAATACAGTAGACAATCTGGAATAAAAACAAGTCATACATCACAAAAAATTGAAGAGTAGACCTAAGAAACTAAAACACATGAGGTTTAAGATCATACAGCTGAAAATAAGGAACAAGATTTTGTTTTTTGTTCCGTCAGTGAACTGACAAGTATTAGATAGAGCTACTACGGTAGAGTGATAACACAAAAAGTGTGCAACATATGATACTACTAAATACTGCTAAATTATGCAAATTCTTTTGTTCTCTATTGTTTAATCAACACTATTAGTGGTAAATTACGGTGGCCCATAAATGTCACGGCAAAACTTTATTACTCACGGCAAATCTTTTATTATTCACGACAAATCTGTTATTATTCACGGCAAATCTTTTATAATTCACGACAAATCTGTTATTATTCACGGCAAAACTTTCAGTTACTAACGGCAAAACTTACGAAAACAAAACTGAAGCTGCGGCATTCCTGTGTAAAATTCAAGATAGCGGATGAAGTAGTACCGTTAGTCTCCCTCGCAGCCGTTCTTAGTGTCGGGCTTCCTGGGGTAATGAAGTAGATGATCACGGCTCGAATCTTTGTTTTATAGAGGATACGTACGGTGGCCCACAAGTGTCACGGCAAAACTTTATTATTCACGGCAAATCTTTTATTACTCACAGCAAATCTTTTATTATTCACGGCAAATCTTTTATTATTCACGGCAAATCTTTTATTTTTCCAGCAAATCTTTTATTATTCACGGCAAATCTTTTATTATTCACGGCAAATCTTTTATTATTCCAGCAAATCTTTTATTATTCACGGCAAATCTTTTATTATTCACGGCAAATCTTTTATTGCTCATGGCATTTCATTTATTTATTCATCTATTCATTTCCCGCATTAATCACTTGTAATAATATTGTAGTTACATAATCATCTGACATGTTTTTGCTGCGAGCGAAGCGAGTTGAAACAATGATTATATTTATACCGGCAAGTGTCACGGTTCTGTTGAGCAAATTTTCAGCTTTTGTGTTTATTTTCGTGGTTTGGAAAGACAACATTACGCTCAAAGTATGATAAAAGTCGTGCTTATGCATTTTAGATTTGAAAAGCCCGATAATACCAGCATGCTTGTGCTCAAATGCCGTGGCGCCAAACAGTAACGCGGTCATAAAAAGTCACGGCGTGTTTGAATCGCGTAGCCGGCCAGTTCGACAAATATCATTTGTATTAATTCTCGCCTTAACAAGCTGAAACAAGCATCTTCATTATTGTTTAATATCTCTATTCCGTTTCGTTTCGTTTCGTAAAACGGTCGTTCAGATGCCTATAGCTCTGTCGCGTTCCCATGCGTCCGTTGGTCGATGAGCACGAGTCCGCCTGAAAATTTGCTCAACAGAACCGTGACACTTGCCGGTATAAATATAATCATTGTCTCAACTCGCTTCGCTCGCAGCAAAAACATGTCAGATGATTATATAACTACAATATTATTACAAGTGATTAATGCGGGAAATGAATAGATGAATAAATAAATGAAATGCCATGAGCAATAAAAGATTTGCCGTGAATAATAAAAGATTTGTCGTGAATAATAAAAGATTTGCTGGAACAATAAAAGATTTGCCGTGAATAATAAAAGATTTGCCGTGAATAATAAAAGATTTGCTGGAAAAATAAAAGATTTGCCGTGAATAATAAAAGATTTGCCGTGAATAATAAAAGATTTGCTGTGAGTAATAAAAGATTTGCCGTGAATAATAAAGTTTTGCCGTGACACTTGTGGGCCACCGTAGATACGGGTATGAAAAAGTTTTCCAGATGTTCAGAACGCAACTTAAGATAAACATGGGTCCAATTAGCACACTAAAAGAAAGCTGTAGCAGTACAAACTGCAATGTAACATTGAGTTCGAATCGCAAAAACTAAGAAACGCTACAACAGTCCGGATCAGTCACCAAATTTGGCTACCGTGGTTTGTTGTCTAAAAGGATTATGACGTCATTATTCCGGTGGCTCATTTCACCCGCCGTAACATTCTGTTTTGGGGGTTTTGAGGATATTTCATCAATATCTTTGCGAGATTAACATATACCATGTTGAAGAGTATTATTCAGAGTACAGTTTCAGCTTATTACCGGAGTGATGAAGCAAAGTGATGGCAAACGGTGAGTAGATTTACTAACCACATTGGTACTTCAAAGCAACATTTCAAACCCCAGTTTCCTAAATACATTGTCTACGGTCTCTCCATATGATTTTTTTGGTTCTACGAAAAAAATATAGAGAAATTCAGAAGATATTCATCTTCCATTGTGCGAAGTCTCAACATGGGCCGGTCTATAGAACGGTGGGCCGCTTTGATTTTGTCTCCGGGTATACAATTTGCCTAAGTAATATACGCGTACTGCACCTTACATGTTTACGTTTAAGAGTTCGCTCTATCGGTCGCTAAAGGCTGTGTTTTATTTGTCAATTGGCTTCGCAGCTAGTGTGAAGCTGTTCAAGAGTATTTCGTGAATAGCTACATGCATATATATATCACTATGAAGAACTATGGAGTATAACTTCTGCTATAGAGATTTGACACTTGAATCAGTGCAGGCATGTGTATATTTTGTCTGTTAATTAAGTTTTAATTTAACCAATATGTTTCTGCTTGCTCTCTTTCAGAAAGTCAAAGCTCACATTATGAATATCTTGAAGACCGTTGTCGAATATGTAGATCAAACGTACGTGACGATTCCAGAAAAGTCAAAGCTTCTGTTTTGAAGACTGAATGTGATGACATATGTAATCTAAACTGAATTTATGTCTCCCTGATGTACACCCGCCGTTTCTATGTCACAAATGCCGAAAAATAGCACAGAGATCACGTAAGGCGAAAGGAAATGGCAAGAGTTTTACTTCATATAAAGTCCCTGTTGTATGGGGAAAGCATAACGTGACTCTGATTGCCCTTGTGCTAAAATAAAGGAAGGTCAAAGTACCATTAGATACTAGCTTGACAGACTCTGACAGTGATAACAAATGTGTTGATTACAAATGTCTTAATTTTTACACAGAGAATCAGAAAACAATATCAGTTACTTGAATAAAACAATACAATATAATACAATCTCTAAGAACGACAATTTATTTATTATTTATTTGTTTTAAATGGTTACCTTCAGGCAGTCCCAAACATTCTATTTCTTGTAGTTTAAACTGTTTTCTTGTACAAAGGAAATATAGACTAAAGCGGCGTAAACAGAAGATACTCGGAACCGTATTTCATACAAACAGTTCATGTGGGTTTCCATTTCAAGAGCAGAATGTCAAAATGTCTTAATATTATAAACGCATATAACCTTACTAAACTTTCACTCGATATATACATCGCGTTCTGAAATATCTAGATCAATCTATCGAATTCAGGTTTGCGATGTCGTTGCATGCAAAGACAAAGTGAGATACAAATGGAAATTTGAAGATCTGACGTAAGAATACTTCAGTTATGGAATAATATGATCAAACGACTTCTCAGTCGTAAACAATTTCGGGCGCCATTTAGATTTTAGTTGTGGGCCGGTTAGCGTTCATTTAGGTGTGACGTCATAAACTAAAAACGTGCTCTGATTGGCTGTTCTACTGTTTTGATTTCTCAAATACCACAACAAACCACGGTAGCCAAATTTGGTGACTGATCCGGACTGTACAATGTCAATTTGTAAAAGCGATGAACTGATTAAAGCATTGACCTGGGCGTAGTGTGGGACTTAAAAATGTGAAAGAATAACTGAAACATTAAAAAGAAGGATGAAAAAGTGGAAAATATAATTAGATATATAATAAAACGAGTAATGTAAATAGATGAATGAAGTAATATGGAAAATGAAAAACAAAAAAATTGGGCATGGATGGTGGAATATAGAATAATTGGAGAAAGAAAGAACCAGTAATAAAAAATATGATAAAAAATATAAATAAAAACAAAGAAGAAATATATGGGTAAATGGGTTAAATAGAATAAAAAATCAAAAAAAAGTATTTTAAAAGACACTCATGAAATAAGCGGGGATGCATGGGAGGGGGAAGAGGAATGGCGAAAATATGACCGAAAAAGGTGAACTATTATTGCTTTAAAAGCACGAAAAACAAGGATGGCATGGAGGAATATATGAAAAGGAAATGATGTGTGGTAATGATATAAATTTGGTGTAAAAAATATAAAGTAAACAATAAAAAAATAGATATGTAAATAAATGCATGAATAGATGAATAAATAAATGATATGCCACGAGCAATAAAAGATTTGCCGTGAATAATAAAAGATTTGCCGTGACATTTATGGGCCACCGGTACCGTAGTAAATAGTACAAAGTATTGCACACTTTTAGTGTTTGTACTGTACCAGATACTATAAATAAAAGGTCACGCTCAAATTATTGAAGCAGAACAATTAAATTTATGCACATATATTTAGCTAATTATTTTTACAGCACAGCGCTGCTTTTAATTTCATTTCAATTCAAAAACTTTACCATTGTATTTTAACTATAGACATATTTAAGTATAGATATAGTGTATATTTGAAGCCTCAATTCTACGGAATTGCTTCGTTTCTTAATTTAGTAATGTTACTCAAAACGAAATGAGGACTTGGCAATGCCTAACAAATAAAATACTAAAATAAAAGTATCAAAAATTATATAAAATGTCTATATATACAAAATATTGTTCTAAAGAAATAAAAAGGGTTAAAATGCATTAAAATTGTGACAGAAATCCATTGAAATGTTTTTATTAGCATAATTAATCAGACGTTTGTGTGTCACGATGTCACGCACGTCACCGTGACACATGCTATTTTTAGTGTCCACAATGCCTTTTCGAGGAGCTCTAGAATATCGAAATTCTAGTAGCCCAAAAATGTTTTTACATTTTCTAAAAGCTAAAAGGATGCTCTTTCACAGGAACATTTGTTTATTTCATAAAGTCATGTAACAAGTTGGTTTTTTGACTCCTCAATTTGTGCTATTTTCAGGCATTGAAAATCGACTAAATTTAGGTCAAATTCAAAATTCCATTAAATTTTCAATTCTAAATAAAAAACAATTATTTTACTGCTGAAATAACAAGTGTTTATCGATCTTTTAAAAGAGCTATACAGTTACAAAATTCAATTTTGTTTACACTTTGAAAATGCATTTCTCGCGGAGTACGTGTGATGCCGGGAAATCGCCTTATCAAGCCTTCAAACCTAAAATGTCGAATTTCTCCTAAAATAACAATCTGTTGAAACTTTCACTATTATTTCTGTGATACGGACATCGAGGGCTATCTTTGAGCAAAGTATGAGAAATTCGGTTTCTGGGCATTTTGCACACCTATGGTCGATATTCTCAGAGGAACGCTCTTAAAAGCTATCACTTTATCGCGAAGAATCCGCCATGTGTTTATAATTTATAACTTTTTATCTTCTATGATACTGCATGTGATGCATATAGAACTTTCTCATGAAGCAGCAAATCTTATGCAAATTACCGCCAAGCCTCACTTTGATTCATTGAAAAAAATGACTTCACTATATTGTGCTTTTGTTTTATTAAGTCAGAGTGAGGCTTGTATATGATAAAATGCTTCGTGGGAAGGGTCTATCTATTCCGAGCTGAAACTTGGATCCAAAACTAAACGATCCAACAAGCAGCTTGATTACCGGAAAGCAAAAGGACAACCTTTTGTATTTATATAGACTATAAGTGTATCTATAAATAGCCCTGTAATATTTTGTTGTACATCTATTTGAACAGATGCTATCGAAAGCGTCTGTTGTAATTAAAGACAGTAGGGAGTTATAGATATACATTTGAAGTTTATGTTTTCAATTCTGTAGTCAATCTCTTCATACTGCATGTGAAACAATGAAAAGACAAATCTTACTGCGAGCTATGAATGGATGTAAGTATAGCACATGAATGAATTAGTTCTTTCTTGTTGTGTATCTGTTTCAAGTTGTATGTTTGCTTGCCTTCTTGCTTGTTTGTGCTCCGGATCCCTTGATTACCTGCTTTCTTGACTGCGCTCTTCCCAGCCTAATTTTCCTTGCTGTTACTTGCTTTTGCTTGCTTTCCTTTTACCTGCTCGTTCGCTTGCTTGCAACCTTTGGAGCTTGTCTGCCTGCTCACCTATTCACTTGTCAGCTTTGTTGCTTTTCTGCCTGCTCACTTATTCACTTGTCAGCTTTGTTGCTTTTCTGCCTGCTCACCTATTCACTTGTCAGCTTTGTTGCTTTTCTGCCTGCTCACCTATTCACTTGTCAGCTTTGTTGCTTTCCTGCCTGCTTACCTACTCGCTTGCATGATTGTCAGCTTACCTGCCTGCTTACCTACTCGCTTGCATGCTTGTCAGCTTGCCTGCCTGCTTACCTACTAGCTTGCATGCTTGTCAGCTTGCCTGCCTGCTTACCTTCTCGCTTGTCAACCTTGCAGCTTGCCTGCCTGCTTACCTACTAGCTTGCATGCTTGTCAGCTTTGCAGCTTTACAACTTACCTGCCAGCTAACTTACCTGCTCGCTTGTCAGCTTGCCTACCTGCTCGCTTGTCAACCTTGCAGCTTGCTTGTCTGCGTGCTTACCTACTCGCTTGCATACTTGCCAGCTTTTTAGCTTGCCTGGTTGCTTACCTGCATGTTCGCTTGCATCGTGAGTACATGAATTCGTATACGTAACTGCCTAGCTGCCTGCCTGTCTACATGCTTGTTTGATTGCTTTTCTTTTTCATTCAATTTTAAAAAGTTTGTAATGAAGATGTTTACTCTGTCAGGGTGCGCGTATGTACGTCATCTCAAAACAGTCAGAACACATCTGTCATCATTAGTCATCCATGAAACTATCGAGAACCATGAAGAAGGACATCAGTTTAGCAACGGTCTGACACCAGAAATATGGAACAGTCTGAACGTTAACGGGCAGGTAATTAAGTTATTCCTTATCTAATCCCACGCGAAACAAAGTTACCGTATGCAATCTTGAAAACAATGCCATTACCATATATGGTATTGTAGGTGAGAAGTAACAAAAAACTTTGCTTAGCGCGCGAGATTTTTTTCTTTTTTTTAACAGGTTGAGATTGCAACAGAACAATAGGCATATCTTTGATACGGAACAAGGAGCTCAATGCACTACATCTTCAAAGTTACTGCACCTAAGGTCTATCTTTCGTAATTAACTAATCATGTTTTCGTTGTAGGTCAAAGATCGATCAAAGGTCCATAAATACACGTATTTTGGTGGTGTCCACAGCTCACTCCGCAAAGAGGTAGGTACATTCTAAATTTGAATGCCCCAAGTTGTGCTCTGTCTTGGGAGGAAACGTTAACCTCCCACCACCTGTTGTCCGTATGAGCTCAGAAGGAAGGGGGCGTATTGTTGTAATGTCAATCTCTTCTCTTTGGTTTAATTTTGTTTTGTTTTTCTTTTCATTTATTTCGGGGGGTTTTCTTTTCTTTTCCTTTCTTTTCTTATTTTTTCGATTTCGTTTCTTTCATATTTTTTTTTCGTTTTGATGGGAACTGAATATTTACACTTATCGACATGGATTTACATTAATATTTATTGCAGATTTGGCCGTATTTACTAAACCATTACAAGTTTGGCTCAACGCCTCAAGAAAGAGAAAATACTGACAAAGAAAACAACTCACATTATCGACAAATACTCGACGATTGGAAAGCCGTGGAAGCCTGCATCATACAAAACGACAAAGACCATGAAGTAGACGGTGTCTCAATGGGTAGCTCTGGCAGTCGTGACGAGGTCTACGAACAACTTGAGATGATCAGCTCTGGTTTAGAGAAAACAAACAACTTAGAAGAGAAAAGAGGAAGCATCGAAGAACCTTCTGTAGAAGGGCTTGACGAAGAGTCTAAACAACGCATCATGAGTGGTCAGGACTTGACTATGAATGGCGACGAGGTAGAGAGTGGTTGTTGTGATTGTGGAGAGGACGTCAATGCAGACAAGATGTCACACGTCATCCTTTGTCGAGGATGTGGCAAGAAATTTAGTAACGAGTTAAACGGGAATGATAATACGATGACTAACGGTCATGATCGAGTTGAAAGTGAGTATATCGAGAGCCATTGTAAAACAAGTCGAGATACTATGTCGGATCAAGAAAGCGACGATGTATCATTGTGTAAACAGTGCAGTCAAGATGGCAGTACATCCAGTGGACCTTACACGGTAAGACCATTACTCCTCTTTCAAAAATATTTTACCCACTATAGTTTTTCATTTACATTTCTCATTCAAAAAGGTTGCCAAAGCCGATAGGTCTTTCCAAAATAGACACAAATTGTTGGATTAAAAAAAGGAATATAGTTTATCTTAGACGTTGGGTCATTCTAAAAATGAGGAATTTTGCAGAAGAACATCGAAATTCGAACAGTTAGAAAGCTTACGTTTACTATGGGCATCAAGAATATGGAGATTGATAATAAGATGTTTAGCGTTATAGACCGAATCAAAATATAGCGTACTCTTATTGTTCTTGTCTATATCTAACCTCGTGTTCAGGTTTGAAAACAATAGAGTTTTCACATGTATGCGAGGCTGGGCAGTCAAGAAGAATTGTTATTCAAATTGGCCGCCATATTTCAATTCGGTGTATAGTGTGCAGAAATATTTAAATCTCAGTACTGTGCATGATTCCTTTCCGTCTTTCAATACCTATTCCATTCGATAACCTTTTCAGTTGCAAACGGTTTAAACCATTAGAGATTAGGTTTAAACTACATGAGACGAAGAAATTTTGATTTTAGAACTGAGAACTTCCTCCTACTATTAAGGTAACTATTAACCCTCTTTAAAGCGGACGGCCCTATGGTCTTGATCTCCGATTGTTAAATAGATAGATGTCCTAGGATGTAAATGATTAAATGTACAAATATTCAAAGCTATGTTTGTAATCTTTTTATAGGCCGACTTGCTTGAGAACCTCGGAATGAATCTCCATCGAATCGACAAAGACGTCCAGAGATGTGACCGAAATTATTGGTACTTTACGCAGGAAAATTTAAAGAAACTACGGAACATCATTAGCAGTTACGTATGGAATACGTTAGATATCGGCTACGTACAGGGCATGTGTGACTTGGTAGCACCTCTACTCGTTGTCTTCGATGATGGTGAGTATCAGACATTACGGAACATCAATAGTAGTTACGTATGGAATGCGTTAGATATCGGCTACGTACAGGGCATGTGTCACTTAATAGCACCGCTGCTCATTGTCTTCGATGACGGTGAGTATCGGACATTACGGAACATCATTAGTAGTTACGTATGGAATGCGTTAGATATCGGCTACGTACAGGGCATGTGTCACTTAATAGCGCCGCTGCTCGTTGTCTTCGATGACGGTGAGTATCGGACATTACGGAACATCATTAGTAGTTACGTATGGAATACGTTAGATATCGGCTACGTACAGGGCATGTGTGACTTAGTAGCACCGCTACTCGTTGTCTTCGATGACAGTGAGTATCAGACATTACTGAACATCATTAGTAGCTACGTAAAAACAATAGAAAATAATAGGGAAAAAAATAGAATTAGCATAAAATTGCACTAAATAGTCAGCTAACTATTTCACGGGTTTATTTTTTGCACTCTAGTTGTTTTCACTAATGTATTATATTGTGTTTTCAGAGGCTAAGACCTACAGTTGTTTCGTTCATTTAATGGAAAGAATGAACAAAAACTTCCCTCACGGCAATGCCATGGATTTACACTTCGCCAACATGAGATCACTAATCCAAGTGCTGGACCCTGAGATGTTTGAACATCTACAGTCAAATAACGACTTGACTCACTTCTATTTCTGCTATCGATGGTTCTTGCTGGACTTTAAACGAGGTAAACTACCATCTGAACAATACATTTGATATGGGTTTAGCAGGATAATCAAACAGTTTAATTATTACAAACTAATGTGTACCCCGTTTATGAACGATTGATGATGATAGTTGACCTTAACGTAATTTACGCAATTCAAGCAACTGCGAAAGAGAATCCTGAAAGCATTTTTAGGGCTTCAACTGGATTCGAACCCATGACCTCTACAGTACAGTGCAACCAAGCTATGAAGCCACATATGTTGTAAGCTTTGTTTTAAAAAAACGGGTCCATCATGTTAGACCAGCAACATCTTGTTGGATAATGCTGGATGTAACATCCAATCAGGAGCCAACATTTATTTTGTATTTGTGTTCAACAAATGACTTCGCAACATGTTGGGTTCTAAACAAACTCAACTCACATATAATCCATGCCCGAGCCGTGACTCGAACCTGGACCACAGCGGTGAATGACCAGCACTCTCACACTAGGCCACCCATGCCACCCATAAATGCATATCTTTGTTGCTCCAATTGTTTGAATCATATGTTAGTGTATGGTCTTTCATCTTAAAACTCCCAGTAAGACTGTTTTTGTGTTTGCTAATCATCTGGTTTATCAGTTAATCATTTCGTTTATCTTTCTTTATAGAACTATTATACGAGGATGTATTCGTTGTATGGGAGACCATATGGGCTGCACAACACTGTAGTACTGATCACTTCGTGTTGTTTATTGCACTCGCTCTTCTACAATTTTACCGGTAAGTCTTGTACACAGGCAACCCAGCCAGCTTGTACACAGGCAACCCAGCCAGCTTGTACACAGGCAACCCAGCCAGATTGTCAACAGGCAACCCAGCAAGCTTGTCCACAGGCAACCCAGCCAGATTGTACACAGGCAACTCAGCCAGCTTGTACACAGGCAACCCAACCAGATTGCACACAGGCAACCCAGCCAGCTTGTCCACAGGCAACCCAGCCAGCTTGTCCACAGGCAACCCAGCCAGCTTGTCCACAGGCAACCCAGCAAGCTTGTACAATGGCAATCAGGCAGTCTGCGATGTTGCGAAGGAGAAAAAGAGAGATGAGAGGACTTCTTTTCCTTTGCTCCCCAGGCTATCCCAATTGTTTCTTTTTTTTATGTTTTTTTCTTAGTAATTTGATTTCAAATTAAAAACAAACCAGTTTTGTGAGTTTTCGAATCTCATGACCATCACAGATTTATAAACTTACACTAAGCAAGAACACTTATACTAATATGTTCTCTGTGGGAATCACAATGGGAATGAGAACCAAAATATTAACCTCGACGTCCAACTAATGATTTGTTTTTCTTTCTTCCAGGGATATAATTCTTGATAACAAGATGGATTTCACGGATATCATTAAATTCTTCAATGGTTAGTATTTGTTGTTGTTGTTGTTGTTTTGATGTTGTTGTTGTTTTTCTTCAATAAGTTATCTAAAAATCTCACCGACTGTACATCTGTTTGTCTTCAGAAATGGCAGAAGGACATGATGCTAAAGCCTGCCTCCAAAAAGCCCGATCGTTAATCAACAAAGTCCAAGACTTAATACGAAATCAATAAGGTGATTTCAATAAGGGATAAATACGGGACAAATACATATTGACCGCTATATACCCATTACAAAGAGGTTGTCAAATAGGATAGGTTATTCAAAGACGTAGAGGAACCATGGTTATACAAAAATAATATAATAAATGAATTATACACTGAATCGAAATATGGCGGCCAATTTGAATAACAATTCTTCTTGACCGGCCAGTCTCGCATACATGTGAAAACACTACTGTGTTCCAACGTGAACACGAGGCTAGTCAGTCAAGAACAATAGAAGGTCGCCATATTTCGATTCGGTCTAAGGGCTTGCATTTAAACACTAACAATCGAGGTACATAATACATTAGTTCTTGTACATAACATCGAAGTTATGATTGGGATATTTGATGTTGCTTTCAACATCGTAACGAAACTTAATTATTCAGTTTTAGTTAGATATACCCATAATACTTTGCCGTCGTCTAATACCCTTTCCCTTCTGACAACTTTTTTGAAATTGGTGTTAGAATTTTTCTTTGGTAGTCTCGGTCAAACAGGGAGTTTGGGAGTGTTCAATTGAAATAATAGAACCAAAAATATTCTAATACTTCAGATATACAGTTATTTAAAAGAACGTTAGCGGCTAAGCAACAAATGAATGCTGCTTTGGTGCTAGTAATGTATGTTAGTATTTTCTGGTGTTTGTTATTGTATTACAACTTCGTTGAAAACAAATGCCATTTCAGTACATTACTAGCAGATCCTAGCACAGCACAAGCATTCGTTTCGGTCTTGGCGTGATGCTTGTTGCTTTAGCCGCGACAACGATTGTTCAAGTAATTGTATATTCGTCAGTATTGAACAACCGGTAAAGGACCATGGGACTAGTCACTCGGTCCATAATCTAATAATTAAATAAAATTGAAATGAGTAAAATATTTAATTATACAACTATATAAGATCAAAACAAACTCATGGTACACTTGGATCTCAACTAATTCTGAGCAAAGCACTGTGTAAAATTGGTGCATTAAACATAAGGACGTTATATGGGAACAGAGTGGCATATCTTTGTACCCATAATCCTTAGCGATATAAAAATGGGCTTGTGACGGATCATAGGACAATAGCCTTCTTTCGATATTTTGGTTGAATGATCATACACAAATGAATCAAAAAGAGGCCCCGGTGAAACAATGAGCAGTTTTTTTTTGTTTCCAGGAAGTGTTGTTTTGGTTTATATTGTCAGTGTGTATGATCACTCAACCAATATAATGTCGAAGTGGACTATTGATGTAGAATATATTTTATATACTGTGATTTAGTTTTGTGGTTATAGTGTAATGCTAAACGCTCCTTTTAAATTAGTTGAGATCCATGTTATACGTCAGCATTTTTAGCCAATCAGAGGCTGACACGTGCCAAATAGTAGAAATCGCTTCAAGGCAGTCTAACAATCGCATACAATTTCTGAGATCACGTGATACAGGTATTTGTTTGCACATGCAGAGTGTATTTAACTCATCACTCTAGCCTTCTCCTCAGGAATCACTTTTATGGGATTCCTGTTTAGGACAAGAGGGAGAATGGGGACGAAAATGAGGAAACCTTTTTTCACTTTCTCATCCCCAATCTCCTCGCGGTTAACAAAGCCGTAAACAAAGAAACCCAAAGGAAACAAAAAGAGTTGTCTGCGGAGGAGAATATGGCTACTTAAACAACAGAGATCGATGCATCCATAGTTGCAGAGGAGTAGCCACTCGCTTCAAGTTTACTCTTTACAACACGTATACCAACACTGACTGCCTTGAAACAAACTAATTAATGGTAAATATCATATGTTTTGCCTTGTAACCATGCTTCACTCGTTATCTATCTACGTGAACTGAAGAAGAGCATGGTTACGGCAAGAATGAATTCAAATCAATATAATTTTCAATGGATAATTTCAAAAATCATTTCAAAAATGCAATCTGACTAGACTGGATCAAAATAAGGCGAACAATTCTATTTCTGCACTAACTAGCCTCGTGTTCATGTTCGATCAAACGGTTCTCACGTGCATGAGAGGATAGTGAGTCCAGAACAATAGCTAATTTCCAATGGTTGCGGCCATATTTCGATTCGTTGTATGTTGGTAAGAGTTAATATTTGATGAATCAAATGCTTAGTGTACATAGTAAACAATAATTGTATATGGTTAATGTTCGCGACGCCAAAAAGTAATTATATTTAAAGGAATATATTTTGTTCCCGGGTTCAATTAAAGTATTAAGTCCAGTATTGAGGACTGTAAACTTTGTAGAGCAGTTTCTGTATGAATTAGAAAAATACGGTGCCGTACAGTGACAGTACAGTACAGTACTGTAATGTCCGTAAAACATTCACAATTCCTACCGAAATCGTACGATGCAGCGACTGTGCCAGTGTTGTAACGTCCGTAAAATATTCACCATTCTTGTCGTAACCGTACCATTACGGTCACTGCCGTAACGTCCGTAAAATATTCACCATTCCTGTCGTAACCGTACCATTACGGTCACTGCCGTAACGTCCGTAAAATATTCACCATTCCTGTCGTAACCGTACCATTACGGTCACTGCCGTAACGTCCGTAAAATATTCAAAATTCCTGTCGTAACCGTACCTTTCGGTCACTGTGTCATTGTTGTAATGTCCGTAAAATATTCACAATTCCTGTCGTAACCGTACCATACGGCCGGGTCACCGTGTCACTACTGTAATGTCCGTTAAATATTCACAATTCCTGTCGTAACCGTACCATACGGTCACCGTGTCACTGCCGTAATGTTTTTTCAATCATACGAAGACTGCTCTAATTCTGTATTACAATAAATAAAACAAATTTCCAGAGGACATAATTAAATAAACTATATGTATAATATTTGGGGTCTATGTTTACGAGAGAAGAACAGAAATAAAAACTGTAGTTAACTTATTGGAATATTTCATTTTGTCTCCTCTTTTGGCGTGCAATGCTCCAGTTTAGTGTTATCTAGCACCGCTGTATACTGTTTGTATAAAAGGTGCATTTGCACATAGATTACCTCGATTCAGCGAAAATTCAATGTGATTTCTATTGTTAAGCGATAGCATTTTCCCGTCCTTTCCTTGGAATTTGTGAACATTTGACAGCAAATCGAGGCTTATAGGGGCTGTTTATATGAAGGCGAGTTGTCCCTGATAGCCGGGATAACTATTGTTTTGAGTCCCCCGGGGAATACAAAACAAAAGAGTTATCCCGGCTAGCAGGGACAACTCGCTTTCATATAAACAGCCCCTTAGTCGTACAAATGTGCATTTTGTCAAATACAGTACAGCGGTGATAGATAACATGAAAATGGAGTATTACTTTATTCATAACAAGCCAATGGTTTTAATGCTTCTTCAGTTGGTGATAATCAGACAAATTGCACAGACAAATTATTAAAGTTTCAATGGTGTAGTGGGTTGGATTCTAGACTCGATTTCTTAGGCAACTTTACTCTGTCAATGGCTCGTCTAAGAACTCTCGCAAGCTGGAGGTTCGTCTGGTTTTATTTTAAGCTCTGTAAATAAAGGGAATTTTCGAACAACATTTAACCACCAAAGTTATTTTACAATGCGTAGCATGATGAGTCCCTAAGAGATACCTCACACAAACATAAAGCCTAAAAAGCGCGGAAAGTGTGAGAAGAATGGGATTTTTCTTTTTCGATAACCTATAGAAGATACCAAGAAACTGAAATACCATCAACTAGATCATACTAAATCTCTGGGTTTTTTTGCTAAGAGATACGACGAGCATATACCTGATCCTTCTCCCTCGTGTCCCCCCATAATCCCATCCATAATTTGACTTTGTTTACAAAATCCAGGGGTGCAGTGCTTTTATTTTATATGGAAAACCCGGAATTTCCGGTTGGGAAGCAAATAAAACAAGATTTTCCAACCGAAATGTTCGGAAATATCGAACTTGCGATTGAGGTAACCCACTTTTCGGATCTCCCAGTTTGACGCGCGTGTACAATTTAATTTCCCGCTCTTTTCGGTTGGTGCACGCACTTAAGGTAGTTCGGGCGTCATAGATTCTATCGTTAGATCTCGTTTTTGAAACTTCTCATGTAAAAAGAGCAAACTAAGTTAAGTTCAAAACTAAAATAAAAATAATGGGTCACTGTGCTCGTTTCGGAGATAAGGGCGGTAGACTGGGGCCCATTTTGGTCATCATTTTTTGTGACAAAAATTGTCGGAATTTGAAACATAAAGTGCTATTTATTCTATTTTTCCCGATAACAAACTTTTTAACAAGCATTTGCAAAAGAAAGACACTTTCCTAACAAACATTATGTGCCATGTTTTACTCAAGAAAATCCTTTTGGCAAAAAATACTGTGAAAAGTACGTGCATGTCGAGAATTTTGATGCAAAAATAAACTCAAAATGTGAAAAATACCACATTTTGCGCTCGAAAACCATATCATTTTTATTTCACGGAATGAAGAGTTTTGATAAGGGAAATCCATCTATAAAATAAAAATGGGGTGACACCGCGCTCTTTTCCAAGTTATAGCACGAAAACCCTTTAAAATGTATATTTCGTGAACCTGTTTTTTGTCCTTGCGGGACTGGTAACTAGTTCCCTTTAAGATTATCGAAACAAACTTTAACATTTTTTGGTCCGCTAGTATCTCTAGAATCGATGTAAAGCTAATTATTACCAGTTTAATTCGTAATTCTTGCCCAAAACACTCATTTATGTGACGCATTATAGTTCCAAAAATCGACACTAAAACGACTCGGATTTGAACTCGAAAAAATCATGAATCTAACAAAAATCTTGATTTCTCGTGAATGCGGGTCTAAATTCAGGAGAATCTTTACAGAGATGATGTGCTTGTCTTGTGAATGCATAACGTTCCCATGATTTTCAAATCGGAAAATAATAAAAGCTAAAAAACGAAATTATGTGATTACGGCTGGGTCCCGAACTACCTTAATATTTATTTTCCCGCTCTTTTCTGTCCGCCTTTTTTGTTTACATGAAGCTGACAGTCCGCTGTATTTATTATCGACGACTTGATAAAAGTTCGCCTACAATTCCTCCCTGTTTGTCTGATAAAAAAATCGTTTACCATTTGGAAACGAGTTTTCAACCGGATGCATGGTTTGCTTAAATGGAATTCGAAAGCATCCCCTGTGTTAATGGCTATACCCTATATCTTATTTGAGAAGTCTTTTTACCTCCCAAAGTTTACGACATGTGTAGTCTTTCGTTAAGAAACGCTGATTATAATACTAATCTAAGATTCAAAAGCTTTTTTATCTCTCATCGGTTTCATCTTGAAATTCATTAAACGAGTCCCTTAGCAACTTAGCAGACTCTTTAGTCTCTTTTTAAGATGAAAATTAATCAAATTTTACCCCCACGAATATAGAAAAAGTGAATAAAAAAAAAACACTTCTTTGATCTCTGACATCTCAAGTTTATTTACCAGACACAAGTGTCCTACTAATTGGGGAGACTCAGACACACTCACTATACTTCTATAATTACTGCGGTTTTCGACTTTCTGCGCTTTTTGGGATGCTGCGTTCTCATCTGCCTGCAATATACCAACGAATGCTGTGTGCCTTGATTATCTATTAAATAATATTGTTGGGTTTTTTTTCACTCGTATGGTGCAGAAACGAGGAAGAAACTGATAAAAAGTACAGATTTTTTATGTTTTATGAATGAAATTTGACTTGAATTGAGCGCGCTAATGACGCCTCACGATTTTTTAGTTTTGGTTGAGAAAGCAAGATTTTTAATTTTTTTTAGCCTGGAAACATATTTTTCTTGAATATTCTTTTGTTAATCTACTTCGTAATAAGCACTAAAGTACTAGTTTTCAATATCAAATTATCGAATCAGGTACGATCAAGAATATGGAATGAACAATAGAATCTACATTCGAATCACTCAGAAATGTTAATTTTGAAATTTGTATGTGTGGCCTCGGTTGAAGTAGTCACACTTTAACGGCAAGAAAGAAAGAAAACAATAAAAAAAACACTATAGCTAAAAGCACTAAAAGAAAACCATCCCCCACAAAGCTAGAAAAACAACCCTCGCAAGTTTATGTTGAAATTGTGGATCTCATCCGAATGCACTAGTTTGCTAATACAAACTAATATGTATGCTAACTTCTGACAAGTTATCAGGGATGAATGTAAGAAAATAGAATGGAATCGAAAAGATATATAACGCTTTGAATTAAACGTTGTTTTAGAAAGATCAGAGGAATACTTAATGAGAATTCCGAACCAAAAACAATTTAGTGAACAACGCCAGAAAATGCAATGAAGTGTCAGAGAATATTTTTTATAAGAAGATTGACGTCTAACGAAACAATTTTTTTTTTAGATTTCAATTTTTGTTGGTCACGATAGAATGGCCGTAAAACCCAAGCTAGCGCTAAAATTTCTCATTTAGGTTCTCGATATACCGGCTATTTCGTTTTTGCTCGATTTCCGTAATTTCGAACACTGTTTCATGAATATTTTTTTAATATATATGAATATTTTGTAAATTTAAAGTATTTAGTATTAATGTTTGTATATTTTTAGTACATTTCCATTTTAGTTTTATTATCGTGACTGTATTTATTTGCTGTATTTAAATTCCATTGATTATAGAAAAAAATATGAAAAACTCTAAACTGTGATTTTCAGAGGTTTTGTCTGTAGACGCGCACGCATTCTTCCGAGATTTTGGCGCGAAAGTTCTTAGGGGAAACATTACAAAAAATGTCGGGCACCTAGCCTCCCTCGCAGCCGTTCTTAGTGTCGCCTTGTAGGGGAAGAACACAGTAAGCCCGACACTATAAACGGCTGCGAGGGAGACTACCGGGAAACCGTAAACAAACATAATTTTGGTTAAAAACCAAACATTGTAATTAGAACAAAGAAAATAAAGAAATCTATTGTGAAAATAGTTGGCAAATTAGCATCACAATATCAACACTTTTACAAACACTACGCCGCTCAATTCAAGGTCCGCATCGACAGTAAAAAGATATCAAAATGAAATAAAAAATACCTATAAATGAAATTATATATAATTTTATATAGTAAGCTAAAAATAAGCTAATAAAACGTAAATAATAAATTAGTTCAATAAAAATAACTTAAATAGACTCTTCAGCCTTCAAAAACGCGCGGCTAGGATGATCTCTTGGATGGTTACCGTTTTATCAGGAGTCGCTTATTCACAGCGCATCTATCATGTATAAATCTCAGGCGAGACACCCGACTATTCTCAGCGGTCTCACTAGTATAAATGTATGAGAATTAATTAGCATACAACTCAGTTTAGTCAAACCTGCAACCAGCTCGCACGGTCATCTCATCGCTCTGTGTATACCTTCGCAACGAATATTTTGACTGAATCCAAGAGTCGTTTCCACATTTAAGCATTGGTTGGAGTGCGTAGGTATCTCCTCTCAACGTTCAAGAGGTAAAATATTTCTCTGTTGACCGTTTTATAGTTTTTCGTATTTCGCCTGTTTAAATACCTAGTCACAAGTTACCGAGGCTTAGTTTACCTTACCCATGCAGTATTTCATCAGTCTGGGTGTAAAATAAATGTTTGTACCTCATGCTCGTGCTTGTATATTTCAAAATGTTCGCATTAGACGTAGTTTTATGCAGTCCATAAGAAAAATTCCTGTACCTTTTGCACTTGTTTAATTTGTATTTTCAATGGCATTTATTCGCATTAGACGGGAGTTTCAAACAGTTCAAAAATAAGATTCTTATATCTCATGCACGTGTTTGTATTTAAAATTGTATTTGTTCGCATGAGACGTTCAGTTTTACAGTTCTACAGTAAAAATACTGTACCTCATGTCCGTATTTGCATTTTTGATTGCATTTTGCCACATAAACACCGGGTTTGTGAAGTGCTTTTTTCTCGGCCCCGTAAGTTGCACGTTTTATGCATTATATGCTATTTTGCCTCGCAATTTGTTTGCCGAGTGCTTTGTTTCATTAGACCTTTTTGCTTTACCACTATTTTCGACTTCTTGCGCTTTAAAAACAATAGGTGAGATGAAAGATTGTACGGAATGTGAACATCTTTAGATTTTGAACAAAAGATGCTTGTATTTCATTGTTGTTGAACAATAGTTGTAGTCGGGTCATAATTTCAACATACGCAAGTGTTGCGCATTAGTTTGGCCCGACTCGTTGTTAATTATAACAATGAAATACAAGCATCTTTTGTTCAACTTCTAAAGATGTTCACATTCCGTACAATCTTTCATCTCACCTATTGTTTTTAAAGCGCAAGAAGTCGAAAATAGTGGTAAAGTAAAAAGGTCTATTGTGTTTTGCCTCATAAAACTTTGGTTTTATTGAGTTGCTGTTTATTTGGCCTTTATTACATTTTTTGCCTCGCAATTTGTGGAAAATTAGTCCACTTTTGTGCATGAGACGAATGGCATTGTATTTGTTATCTCTTGAAGTTTTGTTTTTTTGTATTTTATGCACGTGTTTTGTGGAAAAATTAGTCCACTTTTGTTCATGAGACGATTGGCATTATATTGTTATCTCATGGCATTTTGTTTTTTGTATTTTATGCACGTGTTTTGTGGAAAATTAGTCCACCTTTGTTCATGAGACGATTGGCATTTTCTTTGTTATCTCGTGACTTTTTGTATGCATGATATGCTATTTTGCCTCGCAATCTGTTTGCCGAGTGCTTTGTTACATTGTGTTTTGCCTCATAAAACTTCGGTTTTATTGAGTTGCTATTTATTTGGCCTTTATTATATTTTTTTGCCTCGCAATCTGTTTGCCGAGTGCTTTGTTACATTGTGTTTTGCCTCATATAACTTCGGTTTTATTGAGTTGCTTTTTATTTGGCCTTTATTACATTTTTTGCCTCGCAATTTGTTTGCCGAGTGCTTTGTTAAAAAAAAAATCCCTACCCTGGCCTTGGACCCTTCCCGCTCTAGGATGACAGTCTTGAAAGGGTGTCTAATGCCCTAGTCGGATTACTGATGCTCAAGGCTGTCATCCCCTGAGCCAACCCGCCTATGCTAAAACTTCTTCTTTTGCTGCGACTTTAGCCTTTTTTGCTCTTTCTCTTTCATGATCCGTTTGTGATAACTTTCTACATGACGCAGCTTGTCTGCTTCAAGTGGCTCAGGATATGACAGTAGTTCCGTTTGGAATTTCGTGTTACGCTTGTAATATTCATATCGTTTAGCTTGTGAGCATGAGCCCCCGGTGATTTTCCTCTGCAATTTTCACATGTTCCATGTTTCTGGTTTCTGAGTATGGGTAAAAGTTCTAGTCCACTCTACCATAGTAATATATCTGTTTTGAGATTTGGGCTTTAAGTTTGGGGTTTGAGTTTTGGGTTGAGTTTTAAGTTTTGAGTATGGGGTATGTTTTGAGGTATTTCGGAATATTATTATCCGGTCTCCTGTGCACGAGGATAGAATACTATTCTCAGCGGTCTCACTAGTATAAATGTATGAGAATTAATTAGCATACCACTCAGTTTAGTCAAACCTGCAGTAGGCTTTACGGTATCTAGCCTGCACATCTTACGTATTTATGGTCTTGCTGTGCTCTCCATTCCCCGACCTGAGGTTGCTCTCCTATTGTTTTTCAAACCATGCACCTCCCACCCTTTCACCTCGACTCGCTTTTATCGTCCATTGCATGGATAGCTCCGCCAGGTCTTCTCCAATTCTCATACATGAGTACAGCGAGACCAGTGTGAATAGAATACTATCTGAAGGAGAAGCTGCTAACAAATTCTGACATTCATAGTAGAATCACCCGTTTTTGTAGACTAAACTTTAACTGTCCTACTTTTCAGAGGAAAACGGAGGGAGGCAAAACTTTTGCCGTGCGAAATAGTAAACTTTGGAACTCTTTAGATAATGACTTAAAAAAGACCAAATCAGTCAAAAACTTATTTAAATAAAAAGTATTTATTCAAATTTTATTCAAAAACAAAAAGAAACAAAGTCCTTCTTTTAGTGTATAGACAATTTGCAGTTATTCACTTAAAAGTTTTATCATCGCATTACGATCATAGATTTCAATCCATAATAATTTGCTTGTAATTTTAAAATAGCTCATTCAATATTTAGCGTTTTATACAATATATATCTTATATTTTTAACTCTTTTTACTACAAATTATACTAATATTTATCTTATGTACCATAGTTTTTGTATACATTGTTATTCTTATAAAATTACTCAAGTTCGTTATAGATATAATTATATTTTGATATAGAGTACAAACACGAAAAGTGTGCAACATAATTACCACTAAATACTGCTAAATTATGCTAATTCTATTGTTCTCTATTGTTTAATCAACACTATTTAGTGGTAAATAGTACAAAGTATTGCACACTTTTAGTTTTTGTACTCTATATAGAGAGAATACTACTATGTATATAGAAAATATTTTGTGGAAAAAAGTTTAATTAACTGATATACATCGCTCAAGTAAAAAAAGGTTGCTTCACTCTTAAAAATAGTTTTTCTAATATGGAATCTCTACATAATTGGAAAAAACCGTCCTTTGCCAGAAATGTTTAGTTCTTTCCGTTTTGACTGAAGACATTTTCGAGTTAGCTGGAATTCCATGTCGTTAATAATATTAATACTAGCGGGTTATTTCTTCGTCTCAAGTATCATTCAAAGCTTGAAATCAGGCTTCTGAGGCTTGACGGCTCGTAATCTCCTCCGTCTTTTCAGTCTTCTCACAGAGCAAATGAGCTCTGTTAGATATTGATCTAGTTCTTGTGGAGATAGCTCGTTGACTTCTCGCTCCTCGCTGTGTGTCGTCAAAAAGATTTTCAGCAATTTTATATCAATTTTCTATGTCTTTTCGTTCATGTTTTTGTTTTCGAGATTCTCTACGTAATCCTCCGGTGAAATTTCAAAGTTTACAAATCGTTCTGGCTCCATTTTTGTTTACTTTTTTATCGCTTTTTGTGGAGTTTAGATCAACTAAACAACACTTGCTAAATGAGCGAACGAAGCTGAATGAAAAAGAAAGCGAGCGCCCGTCAAACAAACCATATGACATGGCGGGAATTTCCCCGCAGTTAAAAAAACGTCGTACGCGGCCTCTGATTGGACGTATCGTTTTTCTCACACGTGAAAAACATCGTACGCGAGCTCTGGTTGGTCAGAATTTATTTACGAACGAAAATTTACGGTATGGCTTTACAGTGAATATCACTTAGTATGAATATAATAAATAGATATTCACTTATTATTATTCATTATTATTATTTTCTTATTGTTTTAGTGCCACTAGGTTATCAGTACGATTTATTGTTAATTGTAACTGTCATGTGTCACCCTCTTTAAATAAAGCTCATTCATTCATTCATTCATTCAGTTTCAGTATTTTAAACATTTATGTGAGCAGAATTTTCAAACTTCAATTCTCATTCAATTATACTATGATCAATATAGATTTATGGTCAATTTATGTCGAAAAGAATTTTGTTTTGTAATCCATTGAGCTAATTATGTCCTTAGTGAATATTGCTTATTGTTGTTTTATACCCCAAGAGAGTTGAAGACTATCTTAACATACTAAGGAAATACTTCAACTGCAAACAACAGTTACACAACTCATACACGAAACACAATTGCAAGGCTAGGGCAGGGCAGGCGAAACAACTACGAACATAGGGAAAGCGAAACAATAAAACGTAGGGAAGGCGAAATTAACAATAACTGGCCAAGAGTGATTAAACTTCAAATGATGATAAAAGTTGAATTTGGTAAGGTAAGAATGTATATCTACAAATTGACCCTTTTGTCATTTCATTTTCGCTTTATCATAGTAACAATTTTCGCTTTATACAACGGAAAATCAAATTTAGAACTCGAAACAATAAATTGATAAATTTGATACCATGTGGCAAGAACGTGTTGTATAAAAATTCATATAGTGTTCACTATGTAAAGTCTATAAAAGAGCGGCACTTATTGAGCGTTCAAATTTAGTTAATTTACAGTGAGCTCAATCAACTTAAATACCGAAAATTCGATTTTACGAGGTGTTCTTAAAATACTCCGGGTCCTAAAATTGCCTTAATTTTAGTCGATTTAAGTCGATTTTAGGCGATTTTAGCAAAAAAGATCCTAATATCTAAGGCGGTCTTAGGCGATTTTAGGTGATTTAAGTAAAAAGCTCCTTAAATCTAAGGCGATGTAAGGCGATGTTAGGTGATCTTAGGCGATCTTGGGCGATTTTGAGTGATCTTGGGACTGCTTATGACCCGGAGTAGGACTACGTCTCGAACCTTAGCTTCTCCTTAATTTACAAACACTAAATTTGCAACCGAACTCTATTTACATATTTCAACTCTATTCTTTTTTTGTGGAAATTTGAAATTTTTCAGAAACTTTTTTTGAATTATAATTTGCTTGATTTGAATTACAATAGATAACGCAAACCAGAATGCATTATGGTTATTGTGAAACTAGAGAATAATATACAAATTAGGTAATACCTAATAGCGGAGCTCCAGTTTAAATTGTTCTTACAACATCAATATGTGTATGTAAATAGTTTTTGTGCATGGGCCATGCCCAAACTGAACTGTAATTATTTTAGTTATGTAACCGCAAAAGACAACTACAAAATCATAGATATAGGTGGAACGGACTTTTAATTTTATTTACTTTATGAGCAAATAATAATCTGCGATATATATATTTTCGATAAAAATTCAAAAATCTTATTTATCACGCATACAGCGTACTATATTTTTATTTTATTTTTTCTATAATTTTATGCTCAAATTATGAAAAAGGTATTTTGTGTGCATAATGAATTATTAACTAAAAAATCCAACCCAACCCATTTTTATTTTTAAAATATGAACCTAGAAAAAAACTTCGATATCACTATAACGTTTCTAGAGAAACAAAATTAGGGGTATCCACGCGTTTTTGAAAAACATGAATTTTTAGATTTTACTTTTTGAGATCAAATCGTACAAAAATTCGTGACAGCGTGAATTGTGTCACGCACGACAAAGTGCATGATAAAGTCCCATAGACAAAACGCTGAGAAAAATCAAGATTTTGAGCTTCAAATTGACAAAAACGTTACTTGAACAAGTACTTAATAGGATGGTAACTATGTATTTAAAGGAAAAAAGGGAATTCTATAACATTTCTTTATAAAAAAAAAACACTTTTCATCGAATTAAATTTACAATTAAAAAAAGTAGTCATGGCAAATCTTCAAAATTCAAACAAAACAAAAACGACCTGAAACGGTTCTTTTGAAGTGGAATTAAAGACCTCAAGTATCAGTTCTACCAACACAGGAACGATTTGAAAAGACAAGGATGTTAAAACAAGGTATTTTATTATGAAACAGTTTGTGTAAAACATCATTTTGTTCTGTAAAAAAACTTTAACAACTTTGAAATAGAAACTACAATAAAAATGTTCGTTTAGTAAACATAAAATAGTCAATATTGCTAAATAAACAGATGTTATTCAACCAGTTTTGAATTATGTTTGTATTCTAATTCATCTTTAATGTTTTCCGTTGATGAGTTTTTGAAAAGCACATAAAGAAATCCCTTTTTGAATCGACCAAATACCACAAAAAGTACAATTTACACACTTGTAAACATCGTGTTATGTACGGTTTGTATCTCAAAAAGTAAATCAAATGGAGATAAACGTTTTCTTTTTTCTTTCTATAATAAATCATGCAGAGAACAGATTCTTCCTTTTTGAAGCTTAATAATTATTTCAAGTTTTTAGGCCGTGTTTTTTCACGCTCGTTATCAAACAGTTTTTTCTCAAAAAACTTGAAATAAATAATCCGTTGAACTTACTTTATCGGTGATTATTTTCCAAAGGTTTTCTTCTTCTCAATGACATCGATAATATTTTGACGAATACATGAATATACTTGAATCAGTTTTGATGAATTAAACATGGTCATAGTTAAAATCCATAAATAAACTATACTGAAGGAAGCATTTTGAAGATAGTTTTCATAACGAATAAAGTCGCTTCTTTTTCAATTCTTTTACGTTGCTGTAGTCTTTATTCTTCTACGAAGTTTTGTCTACAGACAAGTGTTCTTGGCCTTTCAATCTTTTCCTTTTCTTGAGATAAATTTCTTCATTTTTGTCTCCTTCAAGTTTATTTTCTTCTTTGGTAGTCTTTATTCTTCAAAGAAGTTTTATCTACAGACACGTTTTCTTGGCCTTTCAGTTCTACTGTTCAATTTCTTCATTTTTGTATCCGGCCCAAGTTTATTTTCTTCTTCGGCCAAAACTATCTTAATTTGATTCTTCGATGTTCATATTTCTCAGTTGATATTTTAAGTATTGTATTTTGTTGTTGTTTGTTTGACTTTTTTTGTCGATAAAAGAACAACCTGCTTTCGATTCGGGCTCTGCTATTCGGCGAGCGCGCGCATCACTTTCCCGCCGAAATGTAACAACCAATCAGTATCGCGATGGGCACGGACGTTGTACGGACGTGCGCGCCCGCGATCCTATGTGGTGTCCATGAAAAATCAACTCGATAGACCTTCTGCGAAACTTTGTAGCCGCGCCCGCTCAAAATATGAAAACGAGGCTTAATATACAAATTAGGTAATACCTAATAGCGGAGCTCCAGTTTAAATTGTTCTTACAACATCATTATGTGCATGTAAATAGTTTTTGTGCATGGGCCATGCCTAATCTAAACTGTAATTATTTTAGTTATGTAACCGCAAAAGACAACTACAAAATCATAGATATAGGTGGAACGGACTTTTAATTTTATTTACTTTATGAGCAAATAATAATCTGCGATATATATATTTTCGATAAAAATTCAAAAATCTTATTTATCACGCATACAGCGTACTATATTTTTATTTTATTTTTTCTATAATTTTATGCTCAAATTATGAAAAAGGTATTTTGTGTGCATAATGAATTATTAACTAAAAAATCCAACCCAACCCATTTTTATTTTTAAAATATGAACCTAGAAAAAAACTTCGATATCACTATAACGTTTCTAGAGAAACAAAATTAGGTATCCACGCGTTTTTGAAAAAGATATGAACTTTTAGATTTTACTTTTTGAGATCAAATCGTACAAAAATTCGTGACAGCGTGAATTGTGTCACGCACGACACGCCAAGCTTCAAAATCCATAAATAAACTGTACTGAAGAAAGCATTTTGAAGATAGTTTTCATAACGAATAAAGTCGCTTCTTTTTCAATTCTTTTGCGTTGCAGTAGTCTTTATTCTTCTACGAAGTTTTATCTACAGACAAGTGTTCTTGGCCTTTCAATCTTTTCCTTTTCTTGAGATAAATTTCTTCATTTTTGTCTCCTTCAAGTTTATTTTCTTCTTTGGTAGTCTTTATTCTTCAAAGAAGTTTTATCTGCAGACACGTTTTCTTGGCCTTTCCAGTCGTTTTCTTTTATTTCTACTGTTAAATTTCTTCATTTTTGTATCCGGCCTGAGTTTATTTCCTTCTTCGGCCAAAACTATCTTTGTTTTCTTCAATGTTCATCTTTCTCAGTTGATATTTTAAATATTGTATTTTGTTGTTTGTTTGACTTTTTGTCGATAAAAGAAAAATCTGCTTTCGGGCGCTGCTATTCCGTGCGCGCGCGCATCACTTTCAATTCCCGCCGAAATGTAACAGCCAATCAGTATCGCGATGGGCACGGACGTTGTACGGACGTGCGCGCCCGCGATCCTACGTGTCGGTCGACAAAAAATCAACTCGATGGGTTACCATTTTTTCTTAAGTATGGTGCTCCGCTTGCGCGGGCCTTCGGCCCGCGCGGAGCTCCGCTATTATGTAAACATCCCTCGCTCGTCGGCTCGCTTTTCGCAAAGTTACAAAGTCTTTCTCGTCGTGTTTTCACAAGTTTTTTAGTCGTATTTTTCAATTTAGAAATCGTTTTCACCTTAATTAGTCTCGTTAATATTACAATTCTAGTTATAGATAGTCGTATTTCAATTTTGAGAAGTTTTCGTGCACTTTTTGAGCTCAGTGAGTGCCAACTACAAGCCGGCGAAAGTCACAATTATGGAGGAGAAAACCGACTCAAAGCCAGGTAAGTCAACATTTTTCGACTAAAATGAGTAACTACATCATTTTTACCGCTTTCTAGGACATAAGGGAAGGACTTTTCGATATTTGATTGGGGAATAGGCAATTATAAGTTTGCTAGATAATTTTTTGCTGTCCTCAAGTCTTGCACGATATTTATTTACAAACTCACTCAATATACTTTTTGCAGTAGTTGACTTTGCACGATATTTTTTATGTTTTTTATGGGATTTAACACAACCAACCATCAATTTTATAAAAAGTTCCTTCCATAAGTGACATTTACTAGTTTTATTTATGTAATTTTGTTGACATTTGCATGCTTAATTAGCATCGCTACAATATAAATTGAGTATTGTTGACAATTCCCTTTGCAAAATATAACATCGCTACGATATCTGTTGTTGTTTAGATATTGATATACATAAAATAACATGACTTTTGTTAAATATTTCATGTAAAGAGGACAATGAAGACCCAAAATTCCTCCTTCCCGGCGATATACCTGGCAGTGAGTTGAAGTTAGCAGAACTCACATCGTACCGAGTAGAGCAGTTAAAATTCTGGCTTTCCTGTCGTGGGGATTCATTGAAAAATCTTTCTACTAAAGCTGCCTGTATTCAAAGGTGAAGTTATATTTACTTTTTGTTTCAGTCTAATATTATCCGTTATTTTAATAATAATGAAAAAATTTCATTACTACATTTTGCCATTGTATGGAAATAGAGAATATGTATTTGAGGTCAATTAAGGGTTAATATATTGATATTTTTTATGAAGTTTTATTCACACTTTTCCTCTCTTACAAACCTATAGGATCAATAATTATGTTAAAAACAACATGGAGGAAAAGATAGTCGATCCTACTCCGGGGAAAATATATGAAAGATCAAAAGAAATGAAACAAGAAAAAGTTTGTGAATCTACAACTGATGCCCCTATGAGTTCAACAAATCAGTGCATGAAAGGTATTTTAAATTCATTCACATACTGCCTATTTCTCACTCCTCTTTTTCCTTTTCTCATTTTTTCTTTTTCTCATTCATCTCTTTTTGTACTTGGGCTTTGAATTCATATATTCATTTGTGATAATGCTGGCATTCCCTCAAAACATAATGGAATTTTTTTTATATCATAAAGTGTAGTGATATTTATACATTTAATTGAATCAATATTTCTATCATTTTTTAAAGGTAATTATTGGAAAACAACTTCTTTGGAATGGTCAAAATGTCTTACAGAGGCACCAATGTTTACAATAAATGAACTGGAGTCTTTCTTTCAAAAATCTGGTAAAACTGGCAAGACTCAAAAAAGAGCTGAGAATCTTCTATATGATAATTTCCTCGACAGTGTAACATGCTGCTATGATACCAAATATTTTTTACCTGAGAGCGGTCTGTAGTACGTCATATACAAAGGCAGAAGTCCAGTATGCTTACTGCTCTTGTAAAGCGGGTAAAGGGGGATTTTGCAATCATGTCTATAATCTCCTTAAATTAATGGCACAGTTTACTTTGGATAAATTAGACAGTATACCATTGCAACTTCCATGTACATCAAGACCCTGTGGCTGGACTGTGCCTCAGGTCAGGAAAATGAATGTTAGAAAAGAGACAGTCATGGAGACAGTGATAAAAAAGCCCAAACTGGGAAAAACAACAAGCGGAATTAAATGCACACTTTATGAGGCAAGATCAGTAGATGAACAACAAGTGGACTTTGGTGACATTGCTGAAATGAAAGAAAACTTACAAAAACAAAATCCTAATATACCAATGATTAATGCATTGAGAAAGTCAATTCTTTCAGATGAGTGGACCAATACAAAATATGGAACAGTCCCAATTTACTCTCCCCTTGCCTATCAGTGTAGTAAACTTGGTAATAACTTTAGAGTATATTTAAACATTGACAATGTAATCCCTTTAAATGTATCTGCTGACTCTGCATATCCTGATTTTCCTCATCGACTTATTCCTCAATACTATTCCTATGACACTGCTGACTTTATTCAATCTCAAAAACATGTTTTAGAAAAACTTCAAGTGACAAATGAACAAGCAAATGCACTTGAACATGCAACAAAAGCCCAATCAGAAAATATGCTATGGTTTGAGGAAAGAAAGCTCAGAGTCACTGCTTCTAGAATATATGATGTTTTTCAATGGAAGAGAGGTTTGGATAAGCATGCAGAAAGATTTGTCAGTGTTGATGTCACAAAAAACAATGTTTCTGACTTTCTGAAAAATAAACTGGAACATGGAAAAATGTATGAGCCTGTAGCTTTACAAAAATACATAGCATGCATGAGGGAAGAAATGGAAAATGTTGAGGTTTATCCAAGTGGGTTGGTAATTAACCCAAATAATTGCTGGCTAGGTTGCTCCCCTGATGGCAAAGTTGTATTTGGAGACCTATTTGGCATTGCAGAATGCAAATGTCCAGAGAAGTACAAACATTCTGATGTTTTTGATGTTGCAAGCAGCAATGACAACAATAATTTCATGCTGTATCTGGATATTCAAGATAATAGATTGCAATTACACAAGACACATCCCACATATTTCCAGATTCAATGTCAGTTAGCTTTAACGGGTGCCGAGTTTTGTGATTTGATAGTGTACACTTTTGTAAGTATTGCAGTAATTAGAATTACTTTTGACCCTCAATTTTGGGAAAATGTAACAGATGTAGTTGGATCAAGATATTTTCAATATATATTACCAAAATTACATTAAAATTTAATTGAAAACATATTATAATTATTAAATAAAATTAAAATTGAGATACTGTATGAATGCATGCTTATAAAAATGTGTTTTATTATATATAGAAAATATGACTCTTGTTCATCAAAAGCCCATATCTTGTTGCTATATATATCTATTATTTATTTATTTATTTATTTATTTATTTATTTATTTATTTATTTCAATTCAGTTATTTATTTATTTATCTATTTATTCATAAATTAATTAATAATTATCTTGTCTTTCAAAGTAATTTAAACATTTGCAATAAATATATCAAGCTAACTGTCATGTCTAGCCTCTGGTTATTACAGTTATAGCTACTACTATTGCATCTGTTTCAATTTACTATAATTGTTAAATAAAATTGTAAAAATATATGTATAGTGAATAAAGATGAATTGAATTGAATTAAATTGAATTGAATTGAATTGAATTGAATTGAATTGAATTGAATTGAATATTTAAGGCCATATTGGTAGAGTACAAAACTTAAGAAAAACATAATTGAGCCAGCTGATAATAATTCTTGTTACTGTGGCATTGTCACAATTAAAAAGCCATCCAAGATGGGTATTTGAAAAACCACACCGTAGTTTGATTAAGAGCAGAAAAAACTGGTCTTCTGCACTCAAAAGTCTAGGTCTTCCACTCCCTTTTTTTCGGTAGAACCTCTCATTCTTACATTTTCACCTTTTTCCCCAACAGACAAATATATTTGGCAGGTTTTCAGTCTTTCAAAGTCTGTAAATCCTGTATAATGCTGACAAAGCTCATTGTTTTCTTTAATAATGTTTATTCCAAATTCTTTTTTAGTTGACTTTTCTAGTTTGATTTTAGTATCATTCAGTTCTTTTTCAATGTTGTTTATATGGTCATTCATTTCTTTACTTTTCTTTTTTGCCACATTAAACATTTGGTTCACTACTAATAGCGCACAACTTACTAGTGTCTTTGGCTGGTTTGCTGCATTGATTGCATCAACTAGTACAGGACTATCAGCAATTTTTAATTTTTTCTTAGGATGACATTCATGTCTCGTGGTGGGTGGTTTCCTTCGCCTAGTATCTGGACATGGCTGACCAGCTTTAAGGGGAGCAACACCATCTTTTAAACGCCAGCGCTTTCCTCCAGGAACCTTCAAAACATCCTCTCTTTTAAAATGTTCATTACACACTTTTGTGTTTTGTGTGAGAACAAAACCATCTTTTCCCTCCATTTTGCCCATTCGGTTGCACCATACATTTTTTGCAGGGCTGTCTAAGGGGACTTTGAAAAAGTGAAAATTTGTTCTTTGCCCATCTTTAGTATATGAGCGATTTTTGCAGTTAAAGTAGCAACACTGAAACCCCTGTGTCCTTGGCTTTAGATTTTCTTTGTTTGTTTCTAGAAACAAAAAGTTATAGGAAAACACAAATAAATAAACATTGCTTCGTTCACAAATAGAATAACTTATCATTCGTTTGAAATGTAATTAATATCACTAAAATTATTCAATACATGTTTTTTACTTAATCAATCAACAGTATGACGACTCAATGGCTGCTTTTTCGTGTAACAATACTCAATTTATATTGTAGCGATGCTAATTAAGCATGCAAATGTCAACAAAATTACATAAATAAAACTAGTAAATGTCACTTATGGAAGGAACTTTTTATAAAATTGATGGTTGGTTGTGTTAAATCCCATAAAAAAACATAAAAAATATCGTGCAAAGTCAACTACTGCAAAAAGTATATCGAGTGAGTTTGTAAATAAATATCGTGCAAGACTTGAGGACAGCAAAAAATTATCTAGCAAACTTATAATTGCCTATTCCCCAATCAAATATCGAAAAGTCCTTCCCTTATGTCCTAGAAAGCGGTAAAAATGATGTAGTTACTCATTTTAGTCGAAAAATGTTGACTTACCTGGCTTTGAGTCGGTTTTCTCCTCCATAATTGTGACTTTCGCCGGCTTGTAGTTGGCACTCACTGAGCTCAAAAAGTGCACGAAAACTTCTCAAAATTGAAATACGACTATCTATAACTAGAATTGTAATATTAACGAGACTAATTAAGGTGAAAACGATTTCTAAATTGAAAAATACGACTAAAAAACTTGTGAAAACACGACGAGAAAGACTTTGTAACTTTGCGAAAAGCGAGCCGACGAGCGAGGGATGTTTACATAATAAGCCTCGTTTTCATATTTTGAGCGGGCGCGGCTACAAAGTTTCGCAGAAGGTCTATGGGTTACCATTTTTTCTTAAGTATGGTGCTCCGCTCGCGCGGGCCTTAGGCCCGCGCGGAAGCTCCGCTATAATTTAGGGGTATTAAGTGTGAGCACAGGGAGCCCAAGCTCATCATTTGTGATCTTTTACAGTAAATGTATGGAATCGCGAGATATCCTTTCGCTGTGCCTCAAATATACAATAATATTTTTTTTTACGTAGATAGTTGTGTATAACTGTTTTCTAGTCTGTGACCGAGTTTTAGCTCAATTAGAGTGATTTTGACGAAAATACCCCAGAAAGACAGTGTGGTGTGAGTGTGTCAGAGACGGCCATCTGGAGATTTGTCGATCCCAGTCCCCAAGAGGGGCCCTACGCAGAAGGATACTAAACGATCACAACTCCCCGAATCTCGACATGAAACGGTGATTTTTTATTTTCCAACAAGATTAATGGGGAGGGGGTATTCAATTTTATCAACTGTAAAAACTTTAAAATTCCCCGAACATTTCCCTGATAAAGTCAGAATTTCCAAATTTTGGATTCTCAAAATTAAAACCTTTGGATTCTTAAAATTTATAAATTTGGATTGTCAAAATTAAAGCCGCTATACCAATTCGAAAAACCGCACTTATAGAAGTGGTTGTTTACGAAAACTTAAGTATGTTCGTGGTCATTAATAAAGCTGGCTGTAATGGAAAAAGGTCGTACAAATGTTGAAGTTGTCAATGATCGTATCAGTCTTCGCATAAACTTAAAGACATTCTCTATATAAGACATTTTCTCTATCAAACTATTAATAGTTTAAAGCATTTTTATGTAGAACAATAAGTTGTTGTTTGGGACAAAAAATCCGAAAAAAAAAAAAAAATTGAAAATCTTTAAGTCAGAACGCTCATAGCTTCTCGTGATTTTGTACTTCTTAATAAAGTACAAGTAGTCCTATTTTGAATAACAGCTGGCCCTACTAAACTTGCCCTTGCTTTTATATCCGATAATCGGTTTACGCAATACTTAGAGCAAAGGGATTATACAGCAAATCTATATTATTATAGCCTTCATCTTACCTCTTTCATGTAATGATCTCAGTGATCACAGTTAATAAGACCACTATATATCAAAAGAGACTCCTAATTAGACCATTATTACGAAGGATTCAAAACGATTTTCTCCCGATCTATTTTCTCACTTCCTAACTGATTGATCTTGATTAGAAAAAAAATATATATAATCAAAATGAAATGCAACGATTTCGGCTATGACGTCCAAAACGTCAATAAGTTGATTTTTTAATACAGGGTACTAAGCATCTTCTGTGCTCTATTCGTTTCCTTAGAAACACCAACGCAATACACTTGTTTTCGTTATCATTATCTATACCATCTGGGCTTTAAAGCAGATTAAAGAGTTCTCATTTTAACATTCTAGTTACAGTAAGTTTTTTAAAAAGAGAAGCTTGATTACAGAGTGCAGAACGATATGTCTACTATTTGAGAGGTAAGAATACTTGTTTGAAACAGGGTTTTACTAAACGAAATAGAAAATGTATTGATATATAAATCGACAAATCACTTTGTGGAAAAAGTTGCAAAGAACTTTGGGAGTTTTAGTCCAGCAAAATTCTAACGACGATTTCATAGAGTATTTCATATTTCTGTTATAAGATGTTGCCATTTTTGAAATGGAAACGCACAAACCGAATTAAGGGTATATTTTAGCGGTTGTAATATAGTACAGGAACTAGTAATCGGTTTCCTACCTTGCAAGGAAATCAAGTACAGAAACAGTGCTAGTAGAAACATAAAATGAAGAAGATATAATTATTATTTTGTTTTTTCAACATCCAAAGGTGTTTCGCATTCAAGTAATTGAAATTTCATAATTATTGTGATGATATAGCCATACACTGCAAAAACGGCTGAGTAGATGCAACACAGTATATTGCGTTAACCATGCATTCAGGATGACACTTTATAGTGAGTAAACCCAACTCATTATTGAGAGTAAAGTAGATGAAGACGTACCATTGAGTACAATGTACTCAATATATTGAGTTTAACCTCACTTTTACTCAATAATGAGTTGGGTTTACTCACTATAGAGTTGTATTTACTCACTATAAAGTGTCGTCCTGAATGCATGATTAACGCAATATACTGTGTTGTATGTACTCAGCCGTTTTTGCAGTGTAGTTATATATTTTTATCATTAAGACTATCGTCATCAACATCATTATTATCAATTATAATATATTACTTATCACATTATTTATTACATCATCATTAAGATTAATTATCACCGCTATTATCATTATTCATTGTATTATCATTACAGTATATCATTACTATTTTATTCATTGAAAAGAAAACGGAGCGGATATTGTTATACTAATACTTTATCTAGAGCGTGATCATTTATTACCAATACCAGCTTATTGTAGATTGTCTACTGTCGACGTCAGTAACGGCCTGTCAATGTCAAACAATATCCATCGATGTCTCTGTGTATATATTATTAAACCAAGTGATAGTTCAATATCAAAGACGTTACTGCAAAATACTACAGCTTCACGTCACCTAACATCCGGCTGTTGTATTTGACAAAGGCGAATTTGCACAAGGATAGCCTCCATTTAGATTAAATTTACATGTGTTTGGCCGTAGTATTTGTTCTTACTGTGCTTGGGATTTGGGAATATTTTTAAAAATGCGCCTTTGGTCAAATAGTACAGCGGTGTTAGATAACGTGAAACTGGAGTGTTCGTCTAATCTTTCTCTACCATATCATTTTATGAAAAATATATAAAAAAAAATGTGTCGTAAAATCAGTTTTTCTGTTCTCTTTAGAAAACAGCAATTTTTTATGCGCATTGCCGATTGCGTTTTGTTACATAAACTGACGCACTTGCATGAGTATGAAACTGTTTTTGAAACGGTTTATTCTCATTTAAATAGATCATAGATTCTTGGATTGCGTAATCTGTCAGTTAGATATATATCTTGGTCAAGGTAGAAGTTGTTTTAATTGTTTTCCTTTTGGCTATGTACATGCATTCAAGTAAAACAATTTACAATGGTCCTCTCCTCTTTTATGAAATGTGGTCATTCATGAAAATTGGCCAGGTCCAATGAAGCACTATTAATAAAAGTTGCGAGAAGGTGGTTTTTAAAGGTCATTGCTGAATTTGCTGAACTTGATTGGACAAAACATGTGGGAGGGGGAAGTGCCACGCCAGTTCATGTTCATAATAGTCCCCTTCACAGATCCCTGTGCCATCTTGAAAGGTACCTTCCTTTGCATCGAAGCGAAACAAATGTTTAGCTTGCAATGATAGAGACCCGTGAATAACTGTCCTGCAAGGTGTTAAAAGGTATCTTTTATTGCAAGCTCATCGTTCGTCTCGTCTCGATTCACTCTGGCTCTTCGTTGACTAGGTCAAGAATAGAGGAAATAAACTGTACTGTACTGTACTGTAAAGGCCCGGCTACGTTTCAAGATGGCGCAGGGAACTGCGAAGGGGACTATTGGCATGGAGGTATAAAATGATAACTTACATGTGCCCAAACTAACGCAAATGATAAATGAAACAAATGCAAATAATAGGTTTTGCTTATTTGCATTAGATTTGGCAGATTTGAGATGCGACGTTTTAACTAGGCTTAACTTGTCTAAAGTAGGTGACGTCAACGGATTGACTAAACTAACTCTATAGCTAATTCCAAGAAAGATGACGAGTCTTTTGAGAATATCATGAATCGGTATTTTGTTTCTGCTTTTATGTTCTACACTGTAAAAACTGACTAGTTAAAATAACCATTGAAAATAGTTGTTAAATGCATCTGTGACAACCCAATTTATTTAGTCGTTTTGACCAATATAAATGCTCAAAATAAACATTTCTGTAAGTCAATATAACCAATTTGATAATATCACGTTATATATTTATGTAGTATAAATACGGACCTTTTTCTTCAGAAAGGTTATACTTTTTGAAATAATCACTTTTGTATTTATACCAAAACAATTATCCACCTCAGGCTCAGTGAATATCGGTGAATAATAACCTGGACTCCATCTCGGTTATTATTCACCGTTAGTATCCAATCCATTCAGTTTTCTTTGTTATTCATAGGGTAGTATATCCCATATTTCCTTTGTTTGACCTGGTTTGCGGGCTATATACAGATATAGCCCAGGTACGTCTGTATATAGCCTGCTAATTTAACCAGTTCAATGCTTCCTTACATCACTTACACTTAAGACTTCAAGACTTGGAAATTTTGGTCGAAATTTACTAAGTCACAATCTTAAGTGAAAAAAGAAGTCTATGATTTTACTGAGATTCTAACCCGGACCTTCCGCAATGAAATCCCCTCACTTCCCAACTATACTACTAATTCGATTCATCGAAAGCAATGAACGGAAAATCAAGTCATGGATATGCAATTGAGCTTGTTAACATTTACTTGAAAATAATTGAAAAGCCATTGTCAAATGTTTTCTTTTGGGAATAAAGTAACAATGAGCAGTTAGCTATCGTCCCAATGGGATTGTTGTTGTGTGAACAAGAACACTGATATGCATTCATTTTGTATTCATTCTGTAGAAAACCTTATGAATTAGATACTAAATTTGTTACTGAGTTCCCTCGTACGTCGGCTCTTAGCTATAAACAGCCCTTGCATGGGCCTGCGGCCCTCGGGCTGTATATAGCTAAAGCCTGGTTCACACTGCATCACAATCATAATCATAATCATAGGCAAAACAAAAGAAAATATAAAAGGAAACACTTTGGTCTTTGTTTTCTAATTCCACAGCGGATAATACATCTTTTGTTTTCTTGCTTATGATTATGATTATGACGCTCGTGTGAACCAGGCTTTAGAGCCTCCGTTCTCGGTAACTAACTCTTACATATTCAGTCTTCGGCGGACAATTCTTAAATATAAGTTCACGCTTGAGATCGACTATATATTGGGGTTTGTATTATAAAAGGACTCGGTAATTAATCAATGGCGTAACGATTAATCAATGTATCGCATCACAGTATCGCTTGATATCAGCCTGGTTGTCTATAGGTAAAAATAATTCACTTTGATGTCTATCATTGATCATGTGCTCACTTAAATATGTCATTTTATTGATAAATCATGATAACAACTGATAATATCTTTACTTTACTTCAAGTGATGTTGACAAATTAACATCATAACAAGCCATTGTACGGCACCAAATTATTGATTACTGGGCGGTATATGTATGTATGTTATATCAAGCGACTCTAACCCTTGCATAACATTATAAATTATTATTTGAGAGTATACGTAAATTAATATTAAACATGAAATTTAGAAAAAAAATAGTTTTTACTTAATATGGCTGACATATTTTTTTTACAAGGCGAATCAATTAGTGAATTATGTTCATCCAAAACTTTGATGTTCGTAATGTTTTGAAAATCTCGTTCACTTTAATTGTACAAAATACTTAATTTTTAGATATATTTTTATAATTTTTTATAATTTTGATAAGCTTCGAAAAAGATCGTAAAATATAAGTAAGTCCATTGAACACAATGTTTTTGTAATTTCAAGTATTTCTTTATTTCAAATATATATATATATATATATATACGTTGCTTTTGCTGCTGGTGGGCTATGTTCATCATATATTATCAGATCGAGTCCACAATTCCTTGCAATCAGACGTCAGCTGCTATTTTGGTGACTAGTTTCTTTCATTTAGTTATGCAAACTTTAAAACTTCAAAAATAGCGACGTATTGACTTGAAAGACATTCAAAGTGGTTTTTAAGACATTTAAGTAAACGTTTTGTGCTCTCGGGTTTTCATTTCGGCGGATGGAAAAGCGAGCTGATTTCCAGTGTTTTCAGACATTCATAGACATCCAACGCGGCTAACTGCGGTAAGTATCCAGTATATATAGTCTTTTTTGTATGTTGATATAATTGTAATTTTAAAAGAAAATAAGAATAACTGGTTTAATAAGAATAAGAATAACTAAATAAGAATAGCTGGTGTAATAACGGATGTTTTAATATATAATATGCAATAAGATTTTCAAGGTGGCAAAAAAAAAAAAACTGATACCAAAAAAAGATTGTTTTATCAAGTATATAATAGGCGATATTCGGACGAGTATTTCTCTATTTTAGTATATTGATACAATTTTAATATCAAATGAAAAAAAAAAATAACTGCATGATGTAAGATTGTTTTATCAAGTGTATAATAAGCGTTATTCGGACGAGTATTTCTCTCTTTTAGTATATTGATAAAATTGTAGTTTAAAATGAAAATAAGAATAACTGGTGTAAGATTGTTCTATCAAGCATATAAAATAATAAGCGATATTCGAGTATTTCTCTCTTTTAAGTATATTGATACAGTTATAATTTTAAATGAAAATAAGAATAACTGGTGTAAGATTAATTCATCAAGTATATAATAAGCAATTATTGGATGAGTTTGAGCATGATATCGTAAATTATCAAGACCAAGATCTGTGTTATCTGCCAAAGCTGTAGGCAGAGGAAGGGGCAGAGGCATATAATACTGACTCGAGGTCTTGATAATTTACGTTATCATGCGAAAAACCGAATTCGATAAGTGTTTTATTATACATTTTCATAAAGTAAAAATATAATTATAATCAGGTATAAGAGACATTAACAAGCACATTTCGCTGCCATTTGCACATCAACTCCCTGAGAACGGAGGGAGCCTAGTAGTATTTTTCGCTAGCGGATAATGGCATAATCCTGTCAAGTTCACATGTTATCGAAAATTCACCGTATGCTCTCGGCAATCAGATTCTTGGTAGTATGTAAAATGTAGAATAATATAAATTATTTTAGTTTTTCATACATCACTTCTCATGTGTTGATTTTGCTGAGGGAGGAAAACTCGGATTACCTAGTTAAAAGCCCTTTTTGGCATGGTAGAGAAAAACACATCAAACAAAATCACATCACTCACAGATGCACTCACCACACGGTCAGCCATAACAGCAATGACAATAAAATGTCTTGAAAAACAATGTCTTGAAATGTACGATGTTTTCAACTGCATTTTTGAAATAGTCTTGTAGTTTATTCCATAATTGCGGGGCAGCAAATGAGAAGGCCTTTTTCCCACACAGGTGGATGTCTTAATCTTAGAAGGTATAGGAAACAACTATTACATAATAAAATTTAAAATAGCAAAGATAAAAGAAAAACAAATGTGTATCATATAAAGATAATAATAATAATAATCCTATCTGCAACAATACTAACACATTTTTTTTTTGATAATACAAACATATGTTTAACGATGTTGAAAATACTGTTTATATTAAAATGTATATATCTTAGCTTATCTTATTAATTCTAAGATCAATTAATTCATAAAGATACTGTTAATATAAGTGATCTATCTTATTAATTCTTAAATCAATTAATTCATAAAAATACTGTTAATATAATATCTATCTAAAAATCAATCCAAAAATCAATTAATTCATTAACTTAGACGATTTTTGTTTAAGTCAGTCAAATGACAAAAGAGAGAGGCTTCCAATAATGCTACTTTTAATTAAAAATCTGATTAATACGTCGAGAAAGATTACACATCTCGAAACAGATCAGTCTTAGAATGATTTCCACACACTACGTATCATAAAAGTGTTTCTGAAATCGTTGCATTTTGATATCAATCAGTAGACTGTAGTGACAAACACTCTAAAAGGAAGACGGCTTTCGATTACAAACTATTAAATAGCCTACTGGGAGATATGTTAATATAAAAACATTCACAAACTAACTGTCGTTTTATTGACAATACAGTCAAAATATCTACATAGAAAAATCCAAGTTTTTAAAAAAAAATCTTAAGATTGGGTGATTTGATTCATTAAATTCATTAAATCTGTTCTCGGCTTTTCAAACGCATGCAGCTTTGTCAAGTTTCGTTTCTATTTTAAGAGAAAGTGTTCCTTACTTAGTGATTCTTAAACAGATGAAGATTTCAGGAAGGTTCTGTAAATGTATTTGCAAACGTGGAGCGATAGCATCTAAGTGTTCTTTATGTAACCAAGCCTGCAAGGAAAATATCTGCAAATGCGGTATCGCCCAAAATTCGTTTCCCATTTGGATAACTATGTTGTTTATAAAGTTTGCTTTTTTACACTTTAGAGTAGAATTTGATTGCAAATAGAAAAAATAGCGAACTTCTTATGCAAATATCGTTTTATATATTCAAGAATCTCGTATTTCTTGTCTTCAGACCTGACCCACAAGCGACAAATAAAACAATTGAATTACAAAACAAATAGAAACTGATTAGCGAACTTACTTTGAAAGAACATTAATTAGGACTATTTATGCCATAACGTCGTCTGTTTTCATTTGATAATAAATGATTCCGAGCTGTAACTTTACTAGTTTTCATAACGTGTATTCATTTTGATATTTTAATGAAAACAAATTCGCTTCAACAACCTCCACTAAAGGAAAGACACATAAAATGAGATGTCTGTCTTCAGAGGTTATCACGGGAAGGGGTGCCTATTAATCAAATCTTCTTTTTTTTACCCACAAGTTTTAAAAATAATATATTTTCAATTTTAGAACTTTTAAATGAGCTTCATTTCTTATTCTTGTTATTAAGTGAAGAGTTTTTCCTTTTCTCATGTGATTTTCGATGGATTAAAACATAGAAAGCTCCATAATCCGGCTCATAGACGCACTTATTCATTCGGCCTTCGGGAGCGATAGCAAGGCAGTGTGCATATTCACTTCGCGCTGATTGGCTAGTTTCCTCAAAAGGATTTACTTTAAATAGCTAAAGATTTAGACTTTTATTTGAAGGCTTTTTTTTAACTTTAATTGAATTAGCAATATAAGTATTTTCAAATATTTATGCTTGAAACACACATTTAATAAATAGACATCCGTTTTTCGACTAATTAAAAACTGTTCCCGCCGTTGCCATAGCAAGAATCATGTGACTTCACTAAACAGTATTTTTAAAATTCGTTTCCAGGACAACATCAATGTGACAAGTAGATCTAAATTGTGATTGGTCGAACAGTTCTGTGATTTTATTCTGAAGATCAGTACAAATGTTATTGACGGTGCAGTGCAAGCAGACAAGACGAAGATCATTCGCTGTGCACTATAAGTAAGGTATTTATTCATATGAAATAATCATTATAATTATATATTATAACTATTATTTATATTATTATCGTTTGAGTGTGATAATTCTTTCCCCGTGCAAGCCAGTTGAGAAACTCAGTAGTAGTTAGTGGTAGACTCTCAACCCATTGTTTTCTTTTGTTCTTTATCAACTAGTACAAATTAATTAGTCGTTTTTTTTTGTACTGACGAAGCAAAATCACTCTAGCAAACAAAGGGTTTACTATGGATCAATACGATTTAGTACAAATTATTGTTCATGGATTTTGTTTTTCAAAAAACTTTGTACCAAAAAAATCGAAAGATTTGAAGCGATTTACAGCTGGAAAATTTCAATCACAAAAACTCAAATTGCATTTACTTCAAAAATGATTTGTACAATACTTTCTTATACAAAGGGTGAACCTTCTATTATTACTTATACATAAGGGAAAACTTTTAAACGGTGAAATAAGTTATTCGCATTTCATCCCAAACTTCATTTAATCAGACATTAAATTAACCAATGCTGCTTCTTAGAAACCAGGACGTAGTTAATTTATCGTACACTTTAATAAAAATAAATATACTCATAAAAATAAAATATATAACACAAAACAATCAATAAAATATACTGAAACATATAATAATAACAATGGAAAAATGAAATACAGTTGTTTTTAAAACTATAAATGTTATTGATATCTTATATTAAAATGTTCCATTTTTGTTTATCACATACTTTAAATAAAAAAATATAATAAAAAAATAAAATATGAAAAAGTATAGAAGAATACAAGAATAAAAACATATATAAAGTACAAAAATAATTATTGTTTTTTATACTCTAAATATTATTAATATCATATTATTAAATTACATTCGCCAAAAATGCAAAATGCAAAATGCTTCGTGAAAATAATGAACAGTTTTTTTCTTTGTACGTGAATTATAATCGCAGTTGATCAGTTCAATTCAAGTTTCAAGGCTTTATTCCTCGATAGCTATCAAGTGGTTCAATGGATAGCACTCCATTTTTTCCTTCCTGCCCTTGTGATATTCTAGTAATTATATTGTTACACTAAGTATTCCCAACAAAGAGAAAAAAATTAATTTATAAGAAACATCTTTTGAAACAATGATAATAAGTACGAGCTTTATATATGCAGGTAACATTTGGATTTCAACTGATGACATTAAATAAACTTTAAAGCCCACACAGAGAGAAACACTTAAAAAGAGAGAAAAAAAATTCAACGAATGAACATGAATTTCATTCGATAGATCTCCAGTTTTGAGAGATCCAGTTTTGAGAGGTCCAGTTTTGAGAGATCCGGTTTTGAGAGATCCAGTTTTCAGAGATCCAGTTTTGAGAGATCCAGTTTTGAGAGATCCAGTTTTGAAAGATCCAGTTTTGAGTGATCCAGTTTTGAGAGATCCGGCCAGTTTTGAGAGATCCAGTTTTGAGAGATCAAGTTTCGAGAGATCCAGTTTTGAGAGATCAAGTTTTGAGTGATCCAGTTTTGAGAGATCCAGTTTTGAGAGATCCAGTTTTGAGAGATCCAGTTTCGAGTGATCCAGTTTTGAGAGATCCGGCCAGTTTTTAGAGATCCAGTTTTGAGAGAACAAGTTTCGAGAGATCCAGTTTTGAGAGATCAAGTTTTGAGTGATCCAGTTTTGAGAGATCCAGCTTTGAGAGATCAGTTTTGAGAGATCCAATTTTGAGAGATCCAGGTTTGGGGAGATAAGTTTTGAGAGATCCAGAGTTGCTCAGTTTATACCTCGATAACATGCGATGTATTTTTATGCATTAAGTACAGCTCGTGTTAAGGCAAGGAATGCAAGCATAAAAAATAATTATTAAATAAATAATAATTATCATTAAATTATTCGTTACTCTTTAAATGATTTCGGTTAACTACCGGATCAAGGGTTGAAAAGATCTAGAACATCTCGAAACTGAAATATTGGCCCTTTTTCACACTTGAGGTCGAACAAATCGTCTCGATTCACAAAGACTTTTTCGTCTCAAATTGTGTTCGTCTCGTTTTCACACCAGACGACTTGTCCGTCATAAGACGATTTATCTGTCCACCGAAATCTAAAACAGTTAAAAAAAACCGGCTTTTGAAATGCGCCAGTCAGGCAGCGCGAATAGAAGAAAATAGATCGTCATGAAACTGTTGACGAGCCATGCGCCAGGAAGACCAGGGAATAGGAACTAGGAAGGAACTTATCCGCACAGGAGAAATAAGTGTCTCAAAATCTAACGGAGTAGTACTAGCTAGTAGTACCAAATGAAAATAAGCGATATATTTTCTTTAATACTCATTGATTGAATAGTGAGGATGACTATTAATTATAATTACCCGTATGGTGATGATTATGATGATAACAATGATAATAATGATGATATAATATAGACGATAAAGATGATTATATACTACTACACATCTTAAAGTTTATTACTTTTATCTTCAAAAAACACCGACATGTATACAACAATAACTCTCACTAGTTTAATCATTAGCTTAATTTCCAGTATTCTGTGATGACGCATTTTGAAAAAACATTGACGCAGTTTACCTTTCGATATTTAATGACTAATTTCATTTGCTTCTCAGCTGGTTGATTAGTTTTATAAAGGTTTTTCTTTAATATTTCATTTTGGGTACTGATATTTGTTCTATACAGAATCGACATAGCCTGTATTATATACATTTGTCAGATTTATACATATATATGTCGGAAAATACTTAAAGTTGTCAGAAAATAAGATTTATTAAGCCAAGTATTTATATAACTGGTCGGCTTATTTTGACATGGAAAAGGAAATTACAATGCATTGTTTGCATGCCGTTATAACAGTTATTTACAGTAAGAACGCTATTTACAGTAAAAACAGAGCGTTACTAAGTAACGTTTAGGACGTTTATCCTTAATGAGTGTAATAAGGAAACCGTCTGAAAGGTCATAAATCAAACGCTTTATTTTTAATAACTTTTGGTGTACATCGTTTTGCTCAGCACTCACATACTACATACACTAGACCCAATCGGCTATGACACGTTTCTATGTACGTTTTTGCCCAATTCATATCTTTCAGGAATAAAATTCTTTGTCTTTGTATTTCGATGTCAAGTGGAAAAATGTTTGGAAGAAAAGTTTTTATTCACAGAGGTTTTGAATTGGGTCGAAACGTACATGATTTGTTCTTTTAGATAAGACTCAATATGCACATAGGCGCAGGCTGTGATATCTTCGCCATATATCCACTAAATTAATCCTTATCGTGTGGATAAAACCAACCTATTCCTTAATTCCCTAATCAGTATTAGAAGACACAATTGCTTTTATTAGAAAGAGCACATCGAAATTAGTGATATTCCAAAATTTCAATGTAGTAACATAAACTGATCAAAAGTTACAGCTTTTAGAATTTACAAAGATTTGGCTTAAAATTTGCACTTGGGCCTTTAGAGCCTCGCTTTCGTGTTTTTGGTACATTTTAAATGCTGATAACTCTGGAATGATTCAGTGTAAGACAACATACTTCTACAAAATTACTAATTTAGACATGCTCTTTCTTGTAAGGGAAAAATATTTTTGGAATATTTTATTGTTCATGGTGTTTTGTGTTGCTCGTTCCCAGTCCCTTGCTCTTTTTGCATAGGGCGTATAGTATACCATAAATATTCATGCTGTATACCAGTCGATAAAACTCATACAAATTATCTATATTGATTCTGTAAAAATTAGTTTTATCTTGGGCAAATCTCCATTCCGGTGAATTGTGCTAGCCACGGTATTAATAACTTGCTCAATCTCCAGACTATGGAAATCTATTATCTTTGACCAGTTTCAAGAAAGGCTTTGTTTGACTGGTAAAATGGTTGGTCTATATTTAGTCTTGATAACTCGTATCTGGTGTGGATTGAGCTAAAGCGGTAGATCTCTTAGTGTCTACTAATATAATTTAATACTTCATATCAAGCTGATAAAATGTCTTTATAGGATATAATTATTATCTGGTAAAATAACATTTCTATATATGTTAAATATTCTTTGAAAATATTTTATCTCAAATATTCTAACTTATCTATTCTTCATACAGCCGGTTTCAAAGTTTATATACTAGCTAATAAAATTAATGCCGTCGCTGAAACAAGCCTACCCTGGGTTCCAGAGGCTCTAGAGGGGATTGGGGCGAGACAACGGCGGGGAGCGAAAGGCGGAGAGAGCCCCTGGTCTCACGAGGCACTAATCTCACTTTCGCGCCTAATGAGGTATCAAATTCTCGCCAAACCGGTTTTTGTACTTTGTTGACATTAAGGCTCACGTGGAGCGGTCGACCGGGAACACGATGAAATGCCAACAGCTTCCAATTCTTTCATGTGCGAAGAAATAAGCGAATTCAGCGGGCATACGACCACAATTATTGGCTTTGAGGGGTAATCAAAACCTGTCTTGCTTAAATAAGAAGCGACTCCAGGAACAGCTTGGAATGTCAGCGATTTTCCGCTTCCTGTAGGCAATACAGCTATTACATCTCTCCTTTTAATAAAAGTCAAAAGGGCATCTTCTTGAACTTCTTTCATCTGCTGGACATTTGGGAAACTTTCGAGTGTATTCTCTACAGCTTTACGATATTCTTGAACAAACACTAGATCATCATCATTCACTTCGCTCGCCATTTTGTTTGTGAAAACCGGTTTTATCACAAGGTGATTATAATAACTCAGACTGACCAATCAGAGCGCAGTTTCTATCGGATCTTATTGAGAGCCAATCAAATGACGAGTACAGATTCTGTACTCGCGAAAGTGAGATTAGTGCCTCGTGAGACCAGGGGCTCTCTCCGCCTTTCGCTCCCCGCCGTTGTCTCGCCCCAATCCCCTCTAGAGCCTCTGGAACCCAGGGTAAAACAAGCCTAAAGCCAATGGCTAACCTTGAGAGCTTTCCATGGGGTTTCAAGATGCCTAAACTGAGAACTATCGAGAACTATCACCGATGAAGATCGTAGTATTAAACATTCTTCACCGAGGATATGGAAACCCATCCCCACAGAAATTCGCATGTCAGACACTTTAAGTACATTTAATTCAAAATCGAAAACATTTCTATTTAAGTCATATTTTTCTTAACATAATTTTGTATATACCTAGCTTTTCATATTTCATATTTATTAATTTTATTTATAATTTTGTAAACGCATAGAGATTTTTATATGCGTTCTAAGAACCTTTTATTGTTCTTGTGTTTCCATTGAGGAACACTTGCAAACACACGTTGAGCGTCTCACTCGCCTTGATATCCCACAATCCCTTTCGGTCACAAGATTAGGCATTATTAATGAGCGACAGCATTAATTGGATTAGCTATATGTAGTAATATTTCATCGTTTGTATCATCTCTGAAGTGGTTTTCAAGTACAGTTGCCTGTCTTCTATCAAATATGACACACACATCACTTAATGTGACTTGAAGGACGAGTAATGACTGATGACGTCATAGTTTTGAAATCAATTACACTTGACTAGTAAGATCTTTATCACGCACTCAAACACTACGTACAGCCTCGATTTCAGTTGCTGATACCTCAAACATAGCTTGCGAAATACTTCAACGAAGGATTACCGTCTAAAACTTCAGTAAGTAATATTCTCTTTTTACGATAGATAATATAATGAAATTTGACTTAACTTTACTGTCGGTTCGAGCTTTAGTCCTTCGTTGGACTAAAAGACGAACGGCTAAAGCTCGAAACGTCAGTATAGTTAAGTTAAAGTCAACATTTTTTACAGTGTTGCAAATTTCATTGTATTACCTAGCGTTTATATCAAACACCAACACAGCCTTTACTAGTTTACTCGCTAGTTTCCATTTTTATTTCTCTTTTTATGGTACGTTAAAAGTTATTTTTACTTAAGCATATTTTTGGGGGGCTTAGAAATACTGGCGCAACCCTAACTAGTGTATGTAGTTTTTAACATTTTTTCCAATTGTTCTATTATGAGAAACCGTGCGAGATGGCCCACCATTTCAATAATTTACAGTAAAACCCCGCGTATAAGAACCTAAAATGTAAGAACCATCATCACAACCACCATCACCAACATTGCGATCATTACTATATCATCATCATCATCTTCATTATCATCATCATCATCATCATCATCATCATCATCGTCATATCATAACCATATTCATTAGCATTATTATCATGATCCTCGGAATATTGTTATCATTATGCATCATCATTATTGTTATCTTCATCATTAACACATTACGTATACAGCTATCACCATCACCAGAATCGTCATCATTTCTATTTCTAAAAACATGACTAATAATCATCGCTGTTTGTCCTCTACTGTAAACGGTATTGTATACGTCATTCGTGAGTGTCTAAACAACCGCTACGACAGCCATCATACGTCAAAAAGGCCTTCAACTTTACAGCGGCTTCAACAGCTTATAGACTTTTATGTTTCAAAAAGAAGAACAAGTTAAGATTTTACATTACATGCAGCTATTTCAAGAACTTAAGGTTTGAACTGCATGTGAATATTGAATACTGAACAATGCAAGACCGAAATGCATTATTGGTTTTGTAAACATATGTAAATATAAATACTAAAAATAGATGTGCTATCTATTATATGGAGCTGGTATATTGTTTTGGTAGTAAGTATACTAAAAGAAAGGGAATGGTAGCACTAAAATTGAGCTTTCAACAATTACATAAATAAATGAATAATTCACTTTTTAAACGTCTCAATCTGTCTATAGCTGGGCACGTGTGCACTACTAATTGGGGAGACTCAGCCGCACACTCACTACCTCTACGTTAATTATTTTGCACACAGGCAACTCGTCTCACTTGTTCATTTTTGCGGAGGGAGGAAAACCGGACAACCCGGAGAAAAACCCCCGTGGCATAGGAGAGGAACACTTAAAAAAAATCAACTCACATATAATCCATTCCTGAGCCGGGACTCGAACCTGGATCACAGCGGTGAGAGGCAAGCGCAAACAATTACATAAGATACACAATGCATTTGGGTCTTTTTTTATCAGCTATAAACTATAGAAAATACTGTGATAATACACTATATACCAAACTGATACAAACCGCTTAAGATAATATAGCCCGTGCCCTTACTATTTAATGAATCTAGAAATCAAACTTCCTGATTGATAGTTGAGACTAATTGATAAATATTGAGGCTGTTTCTTCTTTATTTAGCACTGAAAGACCTTAAACGAAAAATACAGGTTGACTCTAATTATATAGGTCTAATTGATAAATATTGACTGTGCATGACTGTGGTCGCTTTTCTTTGTCGTTACAACCATTATTACTATTGTTTTTGTGTCTGTTAATCTGGTTTGCTCGCTGATTAGATAAACTTAAACCGAATTAAATGAACTGAACTCATTCTTAGTTGATCCTTAAGAATAGGTTGGATTGATAAATATTGGCTTGAAATTTGGTCGCTTTTTTCATGTGTTTTTTCCATTTCAAACATTATTGCTATCGTGTTTGTGTCTCTTATTCTTGTTTGCTTGCTGAATAGATAAATTAAACCCAATTCAATCTAAGTTGAGTTTTTGTGTAGGTTGGATTCAGATCAGTATTGCCACGGTGGCTTGAAATTTGTCGCCTTTTTCTTGTGTTTTTACCATTTCAAATATTATTGCTATCGTGTTTGTGTCTCTTATTCTTGCTTGCTTGCTGAATAGATATATTAAACCGAATCAGTCAATCTAAGTTGATTTTTTGTAATAGAATGGATTCAGATCAGTATTGCCAGTGGCTTGAAATTTGTCGTTTTTTTCTTGTGTTTTTACCATTTCAAACATTATTGCTATCGTGTTTGTGTCTCTTATTCTTGTTTGCTTGCTGAATAGATAAATTAAACCGAACTCAATCTAAGTTTTTTTTTTTTGTAATAGGTTGGATTGATCAATATTGCCTGCGAATTTCCTTGTGTTTTCACAATTTGGCAATCATTATTACTATCGTGTCTTAGTCTGGTTCTGTGTCTGTGTATTTTGTTTTGAATGTTGAATAGTTAAATTAAACGGAACTGAATACCAATCTATATAATCGATTCTAATATTCGGTTGTCTCCTTCACTATAACAATAACTATTTCAGTCTTTCACCTTGAAGCGCCTCATTAGGATCGAGATTAAACTAGGAACTTTACTCAGTTAATTAATGATGGATTGTGGAAAAACTATTGATAGCGCATCTGATATACCGACATTGTTGCACTTTCCAGCAGTTTCAATTTGTGTGATTTGCAAATATAAAACGAAACTTTTTTATTAGCTAATTGGATTAGTTGATCACCTGTTTTTCACAAAAGTTGTCTAAAAGGAAATACGAACTAGAAATCACGCATCCTGATTGGCTGAGGTGCGTGTGCGGCACGCTAGTATAATATGTCAATTTGTTATTAAATAAGAGAAAAAGAAAAGTTGCAAAATGTAACATTCTACTTTAATAAAAAAAACAGTCTAAGATTCTGTATTTGATGGCAACCGTAGTGGAAAAAAGAACAATTTAAGCAATACACCGTCCTCGTCGATCAACCACTCTAGCGTCTAAAATATTCTCGACATGCACAATTTGACTACAGCCCGAGGTAATTTAAGGAATGTATACCATCAAACAATTGAAATACTTAAAAATTCTACGGGCGTAGTCAAATTCTAAAGAATATTTTACATGTTATTGAAGCTGAGGCTGATTGATTGTCGAGAACGGTGAAATAGACCAAATCAACTAACGCGTTGCTACAGTGTATGTACGTTTCCAAAACCACTGTGAATAAAAACTTTTGTTCCAAAAATCTTCCAAATGATGTCGAAATTTATAAAACAAATTCTTATTCCAAAAAGATTTGAATTTGGTGGAAACACACATAGCAACGCGTTAGCCGATTTGTCTATTTATTGTCTATTGCAAAAGAGAAGTTCTATAAAAGGTTTGGGGGCTTTTAAATCTGAACTTGTTATCCTTAACGCAAAAAGCGGTCTGAAAGAAGCTCTGATTAGTAAGTATATCATATTATGTTAATCCCAGCATTTTAGTAATGTAGATTTGGAAGTATGCACTTTCTATATGTCAGATAGAAACCCGTATTATATCAGAGCATGGAAGAAGCAAAGACGACGCCACCCCTTTTAATAATGATAGATATAGTAAACAAAATCCAACAATGACTTTTGGATCTAGAATATACGTCTTTGTAATGGGTTCTATACAACTATTTACACTATTGTTGATCTTTTGGAAATGGTTGAACTGAGATCGATAGGAATTGTGGGAATTCATCTTTTAATAATGATCGATATATAGCCAAAAAAACCCACAATAATCCAATAATGACTTTTGGATCTAGAATATACGTCTTTGTAATGGGTTCTATACAACTATTTACACTATTGTTGATCTTTTGGAAATGGTTGAACTGAGATCGATAGGAATTGTGGGAATTCATCTTTTAATAATGATCGATATATAGCCAAAAAACCCACAATAATCCAATAATGACTTTTGGATCTAGAATATACGTCTTTGTAATGGGTTCTATACAACTATTTACACTATTGTTGATCTTTTGGAAATGGTTGAACTGAGATCGATAGGAATTGTGGGAATTCATCTTTTAATAATGATCGATATATAGCCAAAAAAACCCACAATAATCCAAATCTAGAATATACGTCTTTGTAATGGGTTCTATACAACTATTTACACTATTGTTGATCTTTTGGAAATGGTTGAACTGAGATCGATAGGAATTGTGGGAATTCATCTTTTAATAATGATCGATATATAGCCAAAAAAACCCACAATAATCCAATAATGACTTTTGGATCTAGAATATACGTCTTTGTAATGGATGCTATACAAATTTACAATTTATTTCAAAAACGAGAGGGCGGAGTGTTTCTTCAGGGTTTACAAACACGAGAAAACGTTTACATGCACAATGCCCATGAGCTACGTATAGCACCATTTCAGTTTGGAATAAATAATAGTCAAAATATGAGAGAGTTCCAAAAAGATGAACATTTTGGAATAACTTCTCTAACGAGCCATTCATATGTGCATGCAGTTTGAGAAATATGTTCACCACAAGTGATGAAAATATTTGAAACAGTAGTTGTTTTCAACTCGTGTTTCATTAGGTGCCTGACGAGAAATTGCGAATAGTTCCTATAGTATAAATCTATTGTTAAAACGTGTTTTTTGAAATGAATATCAACACAACCTACAAACATCGACTAGATATAGTATTCTTAAACATTCAAAGTAACATAATAAATAGCATTATAATTATAATTATGAGAATATTAATTATATCATTTCACACTGAAACTGAGAAGTTAGACCGCCATGTTGTGACGTCATAGTTTGATAATGATAAGGCTCTCATTATGTGATCAGTCTAGTATTTGGTCCCTAAGTTTTCCTAGGAATTATTAGATTTCTAGTAGGTAATTAATCAGAACCAGCAGTTGAGTGTATTACGTACTAAGCACTTAACTATAGCGGGTTTAAAAGCCATTCTTACTCATCACAACCCGTGATCAGTCTAGTATTTGGTTCCTAAGTTTTCCTAGAAATAATTAGGGTCCTATAGTACTGTAGGTACTTAATCAGAACGCACTAAGCTCTAAACTATAGCGGGTTTAAAAAATCAATCTAGTATTTGGTTCTTAAGATTTCCTAGGTATAATTAGGGTTCTTGTACAGGTACTTAATAATGCAGGAACAGCAGTCGAGTGTATGACGTCATAAGCTCTAAACTATAGCGGGTTTAAAGCCCTTCTTACTCAACGCAACCTATTTCGTCCAGGAAGTACTTGAGGAGGGTTCTAGAAAGAATAATTAAAATGCAAACTTGAGATAAGGAGTGATTTAATAACCCTTCACTGGAAAGAGGAATAAATAAACAAGTTAGAAGACTGAGGGACATAGTATATACAGTCATGAATGATTGAGTTTATCTATTATGATTTGTTGTATTTCATAGATATTTATATTGTTTGCGCTAAAGCTTAAATTGCCTTTATGTAGTATCCCCTAAATAAGAACTGGTAGACAGTACTAATAACTTTGACTCGATTTTGTTTCATGTTTGCGCCTATAGTATCCCGTAAATAAAAACTAGTAGACAGTAATAATTTTGATTTGCTTTTGTTTTGTTTCATGTTTGCGCTCTGCCTTGTTGCAGCTCGACTTGCCTATGCCTGGAGCAGTATAGTATCCCCTAAATAAGAACTAGAAGACAGTAATAATTTTGATTTGCTTTTGTTTTGTTTCATGTTTGCGCTCTGCCTTGTTGCAGCTCGACTTGCCTGTGCCTGGAGCAGTATAGTATCCCGTAAATAAGAACTAGAAGACAGTAATAATTTTGATTTGCTTTTGTTTTGTTTCATGTTTGCGCTCTGCAATGTTGGGTTCTTGTAACAGCTTTGCTTGTTTATGATAGTGACTTACAGCCACTAAAGAAAAACTACCACACAGTAGCAATCAATTTGAGGTCGTATATATTGTGTTTCAGTGTGCTCTACCTCGTTTAAATACTTTGAAATTCACTCACTTGTAAATCATTACAAATAGATATTAATAAATAGCAACAACGTACTATAACCCTGCGAGGTATAAAAGGTCTTGAACATAACCTGAAGAATAGCTACGGGGCTTGCAAAGCAGCAAAATGTTCCCTAAAAACTAATGGGTGTAACGTTGTAATCAGTAATATGTATGCTCAATCGTGATTACAGGACGTGTAAATTGAGGAATAGCTACGGGGTTTGCAAAGCAGCAAAATGTCCCCTTAAACACCAATGGGTGTAGCGCGCGTTGTAATCAGTAATATGTATTCTCAATCGTGATTACAATACGTGTGCGTTGTCAGGATCTCGCCCTGCGGGATGTATTCTTAACTAATGTGCGGCAAAACTACTATAGATATTATCAACACTGTGGAACAATTAAATAAAAGATTTGATTATTTTTATTTGGATATAAAAAGTGCAGAATTCAATTAAACATAGTCAAAATAAGAAAAGTTCTAAAAAGATTGAAAATTGGAAACACTATTAAAATCTTGTAATGTTTTGACTGAAATATTATAAATAAGAAATATTTTTATTTCTATTTTTTAGTTGATATAAAAAAGCAGAGAATCGAATTAAAAATAGTCAAAATAGGAAAGTTTCAAAAAGATGAAAATTGGAAACACTATTAAAATCTTGTAATGTTTTAACTGAAAGATTATAAATAAGAAATATTTCTATTTTTATTTTGATATAAAAGGCAAAACGTGCAATTATACTTGAAATCCGTAATGAAAAGGTAATACTTGAAAACTTTTTAAAAATTTAAGAAGCATTTTGACCGGAATAAACTTGAAGAAAATGTGCGATTTTTTATTTAATTTGTTTAGATATATAAAATTGGGAGTACAATCATTAAATTGGCCGAAATACAGCGAGAACTTGAAATTTTGTAAAAATAAAAAATGAAAAAATAAAATAAATAAAAAAGCATTTTTATCGGAATGATAATGAAATAACTGACACATCTCAAGTTAGAGAAGCAAAAACAAAGTCCAGAATGAAAAGCTCAGTAGCACTTGAAAATACTATTCTAACATTTTATCCGAAATAATATGAAGTAAAAATAAATAAAAATAAATAAATGAAAATATCGAATTGCTTGGATACGTAACTAAAGAATGAATGAATGAATTTAATAGAATATAAAAGAAGCTTGTTTACTGCTTGAAATCTATTAGAACTGTTGTAACGATTGTTCATCATAATAGAGGGAAAGGGGTACCGAGCCACGATTAATCAAAGACAAATATCTATTCGTAGCTAAGCTATCATAAAGAACAATAACTCTAGATCTAGAATAACAACATGTAAGCGATTATTGCACGCAAATATCTAAAGACAATCGAGTGTACGTGTAATTTAAGCGGAATATACGCTCAAGATTTTATCTCCTCTTGTCTCCATTCGCTCGCGTTTTCTTGGTTTGTTTACTTAAGAGCACAGGGGCTTCAAACGTGTGAAAATACATCCAGAACGACAGGTTGAAATAGCGATGAAGAAAGAAAACAAGCGAGGAACTTGTGTGGAGTGATCTGATCCCAAACGGTACGTACTGTGGGTGATATTTAGGAAATTTATCCTATCAACTGCTTTCGGCTTTGAAATGAGCATGAGATTAGTTTTCGCGATATGTTTTTTTTCTAACTATCGCTAAAAAAAATCGGACTCAAACGGTCGACATTATTTCTATTTAATCTAAACAAAAAAGATCACAATTTTGATCTATGTAGTCAGATTCTAAAGCAATTTGCCGCAAATATAACTATAGCTATCTAACTGATATTCTATTCATTCGTTTAGATACCACATCATTTAGTTTCTGTATATTTCATAGGTGGGCTCTATTCGATAATATTGTTTGCTTATACATATATACTGACTTCTATTATTGAGGATATTGAGTCGATTATTGATCTCCGTTTGAAGGCAGTTTGACTTTAGCGGTAAAAACGAGACTAAACTAGTGTTAGCAGACGCGGTTATCTTCCGGTAATTCAAGGAAACCTGTCAAGAAAGTCGAACTAGCTGTATTTACATTCGGAAGATAGGATAAATTTGAACTGCATACTCATGTTAAATTTTGTTTTAATTTTTGTTAAAAAATGGGGAATTGATATTCCCAAAATGAGTATTTGGACCGTCTATTGAATTTCATTTACTCTATTTTTAATCCCATTTTTTCGATTTTATTTTAAGAAGTGGGAATTGACTTTAAAATAGAGTAGTTTTATTTGTCTTTTTTCAGTTTTGATTTTCTGTTCAATTTAATTCTTCATTCTCTTTCAAGAAGTGGAAATGATAAGGAAGTGAGCTTGACACTTTCTATTTCATTTTGTTACTTCTTTTTGAAATGATAGCTTATATTAAAATATATAATATATTGGTGCCCCGCATTGAGACACCATTTTATTTTATTTTTCAATTCCATTTTTTGGAACAAAGTTGGAAATACACCAAAGAAACTAAATATAGAATACAATTATTGACTTTTTGAAATACCTTTATTTGGTAGAATAAGAGTTTAGAGTACATATGACCGCCGGAGATTTTGCTTACTGTTTCGAATGTAAACAAATTAAGCCAAAAACTGAAATCATTACATTTTATTCAATTCAAAGAAGCCGTGTTTGTCAAAACTAAGGAAATTGTTTCATGGGAAATCCTTTTCCTCTTCGCTATCAAAATAATGATGTTTATTTCACCAAATTAAGGAAATCAATGAAAGTAAATGCAAACGTGTTAGCATGGCGTGATGGTGGTGTTCAGCTTGCGTGAGTCCCATTTAGCATGTTTTTGTTCATGACGTCTATTTAATGAAATGTTCGATTCTTGAAATTCGTCACTGAAATCGACACCATTTGTTAGACAGATCGATCAGGAGTTCTATTTGGAGGGAAATATAGCTGACATCCAGACTAAGTAAGAAACTTTTGATGAAGTGTTCTTTTCTTGAAATTAAATGTACCAACTCGAAACGCAATCGATTTGATGAAATGTTCGATTTTTGAAATTCATCGCTGAAATCGACACCTTTTGTTAGAAAGATCGATCAAGAGTTCTAATTGAAGGGAAATAGCTGGCATCCAGACTAAGTAAGAAACTTTTTATGAAGTGTTATTTTCTTGAAATTACATTTACCAACTCGAAACAGTCATTTCGATAAAATGTTCGGTTATTAAATTTCTTGATCACCTTTTGTGAGATCCCACGATTGAAGAACTCTAATTGGAGAGAAAATCTGATGTATATAATGCACAGTGCTTCGATTTGATGAAACGTTCGATTCTGGAGATTTATCAGTGAAATCGAAATCTATTCGGTAGATTCATCGTTCGATTGTTCGAAGAGAAAAAATGGTTGACCAACAGAGGATTTGGATTAAGTGAACATTTCATGAAATTTAATATCTTGAAATCGAGGACACCTATTGTTCGATTTTTCGATTAAGAGTTCTAATTGGAGAAAACACGTTTAACAGAGAATTTTGATTAATCGTTCGATTCTTGAAATTCATCAGGGAAATAGACACTTGTTGTTTGATCAAAAGTTCTTATAGGAGGTTCGCAAATACATATCAGAAATGTACATTTCTTGAAATTCTTTACGCAATAACCAATGTGATGAAATGTTCCATTTTTAAAATATAATTCATCGCTGAAATTGATACAAAGTTTTGTTTCCTTGATCGATCAAGAATTCTGATTGGAGGAAACAATTTCAAATCGGCGAACAGAAATGTATACTCTTGAAATTCATAATGAAATCAATCCAACGTGTTGTATATTTCTTGAAATTTACCAGTGAAATCGACGCATCCTCGATTGATCGATTAAAGCTTCTAATTGTAAGGTTCATTGTAAATCTCAATATGATTTACCATCATGAACTGATTCAAAAAACGGACATTGACAAAATGCAGCAGTCTCGAGAATAATAACTCAATCGGTTTGCTGTAATAACCGTACATTTCCTTTGGAAATCTTTACTTGAAATTGACAACGAACAAGCGAGAGTTCTGATTGGAGAAGCAATTCTTCAAATGATTGACAAACGAACTAAGTCAGAGAATGGGTTTTGATGAAGGGCCCTTGAGGTGATCAACTAGGGTATTAACACACAGCATTTGATAATGAATTCGATACATGAAAGCGAGCTTAACTTCTTGCTGTGATCTACCTCTCAATCATCTTTCCTTATACTCGACAGATTTCAAACCTTCTTCATATCCCCGAAGACTATCATCATTATCATCAAGAAATGTAAAACTTGGATTGTTCAATATGTAAGTACTCTATTTCACTATTCTGAAGTTAAATGTATGCATCCTACGTTATCTGTGTAAAGCGTCTTGTCACAAACACGACAGGAATAGCAGCAGTCAAACGTATAGGATTCGGTTCTCTAAATATTTTTGTACAAACCGCTCAGCAATATTGCGTGGAGGGAAAAACTGAAGTCATGTTTATCATAGATGTGATTATAACTATCACTATTACGATCGCAACTATAATCCTCCTCAACTCACAATTCGTCTAGGGAACTACTACATGTCATTTCGCCTTTTTTTCATTACTTTGACGACCATAATTAAAGGATTTTAATTACTGAAATCGGAAGAGAAAGGACAAGAAAATTAAAGAAATTTTTGCTTGTCAATTAATGAAAGGATTTATGTCAACCTGATTTGGATCAGACTGGCATTTTCATTTCATTCTATTTTCCTTTTCTTTTAACGTTTTCTCTTCGAGATTCTCTGTTACTTTTCAATTGTTCTTAACATTTTTTCTACTTTTCTTCCATTCTTTTTTTTCATTTTCATTTTATTTCATTTTCTCTTTGCTTATTTCTCTTTCTCTTTCTTTTCTTTTCTTTTTCTTTTGTTTATACTTTTTATTTATCTTTGTTTTTTTTCTGAATATTTCCCACTCTCTTCTTGTCTTTTCTCTTCAACTTTAGAAAGTAAAAGTTCAGTGTAGTTTACCGTTTATCCTGCATGGAATAGTCATATTCTATTACATAGGCTCATTTCATTTCCTTTCTCAATCAGTTTGCTCACTTTGGTCTCACTTATTGTATATTTACTTTCTCTGATTTTAAGAAATCTTAACGGCATAGCGCGCCAGGTAGTCAAGTTTGTTTCCTGTGCTTGTGTACTTCAAACCATTGAGGCTTTTAAAATCGAGCCTCTCTAACTAGCAGACTCCTTCCTTATACAACTGTTTGAAAAGGGTTGTTGAAAGGCTTTTAAAATCGAGCCTCTCTAACTAGCAGACTCCTTCCTTATACAACTGTTTGAAAAGGGTTGTTGAAGGGCTTTTAAAATCGAGCTTCTCCAACTAGCAGACTCCTTCCTTATACAACTGCTTGAAAAGGATTGGTGAAGGGCTTTTAAAAGCGAGCTTCTCTAACTAGCAGACTGGCCTTCCATATACAACTGTTTGAAAAGAGTTGTTGAAGGGCTTTTAAAATCGAGCTTCTCTAACTAGCAGACTCCTTCCTTATACAACTGCTTGAAAAGGATTGGTGAAGGGCTTTTAAAATCGAGCTTCTCTAACTAGCAGACTGGCCTTCCATATACAACTGTTTGAAAAGAGTTGTTGAAGGGCTTTTAAAATCGAGCTTCTCTAACTAGCAGACTCCTTCCTTATACCACTGTTTGAAAAGGGTTGTTGAAGGGCTTTTAAAATCGAGCTTCTCTAACTAGCAGACTCCTTCCTTATACAACTGTTTGAAAAGAGTTGTTGAAGGGCTTTTAAAATCGAGCTTCTCTAACTAGCAGACTCCTTCCTTATACAACGTATTGAAAAGGGTTGTCGAAGGGCTTTTAAAATCAACTCTCTCTAACTAGCCAACTCCTTCCTTATACAACTGTTTGAAAAGTGTTGTTTTAAAATCAACTCTCTCTAACTAGCAGACTCCTTCTGTATACAACGTTTTGAAAAGGGTTGTCAAACGCGCGCTGTGTGATAGAGCCATTACGGGTCGATCAATAAATAGATATATATAGATTGATTAAATGATTAATTGATAGATAAATAGTTCAATGAATTAATAAATAAGTGATGAAATTTAATATTACAAAATATGAAAGTAACTAAATGAGTGGATATATAAATAGACGAGTGATTGAATGAATGAATAAATGAATGATTAAATCAGTGGATAAATAGATAGATTAAATGAATTAACCATTTTTTTTGAACTGATGTACGAATGAATAAATAGAATAAGTAGATGAATCAATAAAATAAAAAAATAAAAAGCCAAATATCTAAATAAATAAATAAATAAGTAAGAAAAATTGACCAGAAACGTTGAATGAACCAGTAATGGATGGATGGATAAATGAACAAATGAATAAATGAAATGATTTATGAATTAACTATTAAACCAGCAAATAAATAAGTCAAATACGTTGACCAGAAAAGATGAATGGACCAGTTATGGATGGATGGATAAATGAATAAATGAAATAATTTTTTTTATAATTTTTGTTCCTTTTTATTAACTCACATCCCATGAGCGAATAGATTAGAAATAAGATTGATTATGAACACGAAGTGTATTTGAACTCACAGCTGCTTCATTTTTAGAGGTTTTGAAGCAGTAGAAGGTTCAGAAAATAATAACATGAAAAAAGTCAAGTGTTCATGGTTCGAGTATCCTCACTGTAACAAATGAATTTATTAAATAAATAAATCAACAAATATATGCATTAATAAATCAACAAATAAATGCATTAATAAATCAACAAATATATGCATTAATGAATCAACAAATAAATGCATTAATGAATTAACAAATAAATGTATTAATGAATTAATAAATGTATTATTTAATGATAAATAAATTAATAACAAAATAGACCAGCGGCAATTAAGATCAAACATGATTCTAATAAATAAGATTGTCTGTTAATCCTGTCATAAGACGCTTGTGGTTCTCAGTAGTTTATAAGCAAAACGATGATTAAAGGATTAACTACTTACACAATGAAATGTCTTGAGATATTGGAAAACCACATATCGACATACAACACACGTAATGTACGTTAAGGCGTGAATTGCGGTGGGAGTGGGTAGGAGATTGATTCATTAACAATCTGTTAATGAAACTTTGACCACCATAACTTTGACCACCGGGAATGGTAAGGATGATATATATATAATAATATATAAATATATAATAATTTTCCATTAATTATTAGGTCTTCAGAGTGGATATATTAACATATGTAAAGAGAAAAGGCTGATTTTTACTCTTACAGAAATGTCAGCAATGTTTTGTAGTATTATAAGTTAGGTATATTTTGAACTTGTTTCAAGATCAATCAGGTTTTCCGTTAATAATCATAGGTCTCACTGAGCTAGACAAGAGTGGATATCTCAATATATGTGAAGAGGAAAGGCTGATTTTACCCCTTATAGAAATTACGGCAATTTTTCTGTGATATCACAAGTTATTTTGAACTTGTAGATTAGGTTCTCCTGTCGTTAATTAAAGCTATAAGTGCCGGATCGTACTAGAGACCCGGCTCTTAGACTGGTAGCCCTTTTTACTTGTGAAGAGGGTTTTATTTTAGCCACACGTCAATCATTTAGAAGATAATAATGTTTGTAAGCTTGAAAACACCTGGACGCGGTATAATTATCATATGTAATGAATAGGTACTGCGTTTTATAAGACAGATAATCAAATATAAGAGAACTAAATTATTTCGGACACAATAAGAAGGTAATAATGCCTCTAAGCTCGAAAACACCTCGACTGTCGCACTTAACGAATCGTACTAGATAGGGACTATGGTTTACGGTAAGGAATAAAATGAATTTAAGGCGCGTGCAACTTTTTCATCAACGGGCCTTTTCATCGAAGCGAGATAAACGTTGAGCTTTCAACGATAGAGACCTATTCGCACCTTTCAGCACAATTATTCACGTGTCAGGGCTATCATTGCAATCTCAACTTTCATCTCAATTCGATGCAAAGGCTTGGCTACCTTTTAAGATGGCGCAGGAAACTGTGAAGGGGACTATATACACCTAATCCAAAAAACGTTGTCGGGTCCGCCGCACAGTCCTCGCGTCAAAACTGTGAAGGAAAACACAGTGAATATTTTGATAAGAGTGATAAAACAAGAAAATAAAAGTAGGCAAAACACTATTTCGTTGAAAAAAGTACCACGCTAGAGTGTGAACATGCAAATAAATCAATTACTGATTAGATATAACCAATATCTTTCACAGTCTTGGCGCGAGGACTGTGCGGCGGACCAGACAACGTTTTTTGGATTAGGTGTATATTGCACAGTGGCTGTCTCGCAACCGTATGTTTGGTTGTTGCAGAAAACATTGTAAAAGGACAGGTAGTGCAGTTCCAATTTTCTCAACGGAACTCAACAACTTGCAACATCACATTTCCAAGAATTGCAAGACAATTTGCTAAAAACATTCCACAGAGTAGCACGCAAGGTTTTACCCTGGGTTCCAGAGGCTCTAGAGGGGATTGTGGCGAGACCCCCGGCGGGGAGGCGAAAGGCGGAGAGAGCCTCTGGTCTCACGAGGCACTAATCTTACTTTCGCGAGTACAGAATCTGTACTCGTCGTTTGATTGGTTCTCAATAACATCCGAAAGAAACAGCGCTCTGATTTGTCGGTATGAGTAATTATTGTCACCTAATTAAAACTGGTTTTGTTTTCCTATGACATGATGTTCATAACTGATACGGCGATTGTCTGTTCAAGAAGAGAAGAGCTATGGAAAAAGAATATGTGCTTTTGTGCATTATTAAAAGGGAAAGATGTTTTAGCAGTATTACTCACAAGAAGCAGGAAATCATTGATATTTATTTCAAGCTGTTCGTGGAGTTTATACCGTGGCAAATCTTTTTGAATTTACGCAATTCAACTGAGTTTCTCCAGCCTTAACTTTCAAACGTTCGCTTGCATTTGGAGCAGAGAATGTATGACAGTTTATCATGTTGGACTACGAGCGCCAGAATCTCCTTTGCGTTTGCATTCGCTTTTACATTGTTTATATATGTTTTATTTATAGTTTCAACGGTTTGCTTGGTATAGATTGACCTTTAGTAAATATCTAGCTCCTATTTCAATCTTGTGATATAAGTATTGGAAAGCGATCGTATGTTACTCTGAATTGTTCGGTATTATTTAAAGTTTATATTATAGAGTCTACATAAATTATCTTTATCAAGAGATCTATACCGAAAATTTGCTTATTTAGTAGTTTTTTGCACGGGAGATTTTGTAGGCGACAAATTCTTGTTAAAGTTGTTTTCCGGTCGATCGCTCCACGTGAAACTTCATGTCAACAAAATAGAAAAACCGGTTTGGCGAGAACTTGATACCTTATTGATTCGCGAAAGTGAGATTAGTGCCTCGTGAGACCAGAGGCTCTCTCCGCCTTTCGCCTACCCGCCGGGGGTCTCGCCCCAATCCCCTCTAGAGCCTCTGGAACCCAGGGTAGCAAGGTTTATACTAACAACAATGTTTTGTTTTATATTGCAAATTTAACATTTATTTTTAAATGCGCTGTACAATTACTTAAAAACCCGAGTAATAATAACATTAAAGCTAAATAAATCACCTATATAAAACTAAAAAGCCTAAAAAACGTAGCCTTTAGAATGGATATATACATTCCTTAAAATGTTAATTAATATTAATTACTACAATTATTCATATCCTTTTCATATTAATCATATTCTTTCCCCACACTTTTCCCCACTTTTCCCACACACACCCACACTCTTTTTTATCATCGCTTTCTTTATCAGAATTAGTTTTAAATAAATGATGATTATTACGATAACGATTAAGATTATGATTACATTTATGATTTCCATTACCACTTACGATTATGATGAAAATCAGAATAACGATAACATTTCGGCATTTGTTCGTTTATTTAAACCTTTAAAAAAAGGCGAATGTGTATTGTAAGTGTTTGAAATGGGCTTCCTGTGGTCAACATGGCGGCGATGGCAAAGTGATAGCGTTTCGACGCTAAAATAGAAATTAACACAACAACAAGTGACACGTGATGCAATGTTTAACTGTATAATGAGTAACAGTGAAGTGAACTTGGAATAAGAATACTGCAGTTTTACGTTATCTTGCACCGCTGTACTTTATCAATCAATCAATCAATCAATCAATCAATCAATCAATCAATCAATCAATCAACCAACCAATCAATCAACCAACCAATCAACCAATCAACCAATCAATCAACCAACCAATCAACCAATCAACCAATCAATCAATCAACCACTCAACCACTCAACCACTCGACCACTCGACCACTCGACCACTCGACCACTCGACCACTCGACCACTCGACCACTCGACCACTCGACCACTCGACCAATCGACCAATCGACCAATCGACCAATCGACCAATCGACCAATCAACCAATCAATCAATCGTTCAAATTTTCAAGCAATTTATTAAAGTCATAACATGGGACAAAATTGCCCCTTCATCCGAGACTCTTGTTTAAAACGTTGACTATGAAAACTATATTTTGAAATAAATTATATAAGCTAGATATAACGATGTGTATAAATTTATGAACTGCATCAGCATATAGATATAGAAGACTATAAAATTTATAAAAAATATAAGTAGAATGGAATGGAATTGGAATTGAGCCAAAAACTCTAAACAAAATTAGGCTTCTCAACAAACTGAAGTCTAGCGGCAACTCCAATCCCGGGCTGCGAAATACTGTGCGTTTATAATGGTACAGCACACAAAATTATAACAGCCCCAATACTGTTTTTAAATATTTGATACCCTATTTTTTTTGCATAAGAACATGTTTCATTTGTCAGGCTGAACTGGTTCTTGTAAATATGGTGCTTTATTGACCAAATTACAGCCTAAACGTCTTTATTCCACTTTTTTTTATGCGGGCCTTTACTGCGGTATACATGATAAGAATAAATGCAAAAGTCTCGCCTTATTACAAGATCGTTATATTTCTAATTGCGAGGACCTCCTTAAACATCTCATCACTCCCACGACTGTGTTGTTCTAGATGTGACTTTATTACAATTTACTGTTTTATCCAATGCCAATTGGGTTACTATAGAAAGACATTTCCATATGTGAGCCATGCAGATAGTTACGATACTTTTTATTCGGCTTTTATTTATTTACGTTTGTGTTCATATATTCCGAATAATCTCACTTATCCCTTGATTTATTGATTTATCCCTTTTTTATTTGTTTATTCATTCATTCTAGGTAATATAATGAAATTTGTAAAAATGTTGACTTAACTTTACTGACGTTTCGAGCTTTAGCCCTTCGTCGGAGTAAAAGAGGGTCTTTTACTCCGATGAAGGGCTAAAGCTCGAGACGTCAGTAAAGTTAACTTAACATTTTTTACGGTGTTACAAATTTCATTATATTACCTATCATTTATATCAAACACCGACGCAGCCTATACTTGTTTACTCGCTAGTTTCCTTTTTTATTCATTCATTCATTTATTTAGCAATTTTGTCTGAGAATTTACGTTTGTGATTGGCTCAAAGTCATGATTGACGTCAACGATTATATTTCATTGGTTTTACAGTTAAACTAGAGAAGTTTTCATATCGTTCTTTTACTAATCAAAAACACCTCAAATTCATATTCGATGGTTTCAACACTGAACAAGTCTAACGTAAGGATAATCACTTCTTTGATTAACCCAGAAGATATAGTTTTCTCTTAAACTTTGTACTAGCCCTTTGTACAAGAGTTAGAATGCCTGCAAACTCCCATTATTTTAAAGAAACAAATTTAGGAAATTGTCTGAAAAACAAACGCCAGACACTGAAATAATAATGATCTCAATGTTGAGTAGTTCTAAATGCATGCAAGTACTTCATATATCTAAATTATTGATGCCCTATCAATGGCACAAAACCAAATAAGTGATCATAATAACAGGAAGTTGCCTGAGGACATATTGATATTGCCTTCATGAAGTAAACTACCTTATCTGGAGTGTTTGTCTTTTCATTTTCTTGCGGGCTGCTTGAAGCTTTTCCGCTTGTTTTCGGCGAAATTTATAGAAAGGTTGTGTTTATACATGTATAGTACTAGACTGAATCGATTTGGCGACTACTACTTTGAAGAGAATTATCATTATCATTATAACTTACTTTCCTGGACTGACCAGATTGAAAATCACGTGGTTTTCACGTGTACGAGATGCCAGTATGTAAAACCATAGTGATGATGAAATAATTCAGATTTAGTGTTTGTTAAGCTAGTCAGTCCCCTATATTAACTCTGTTTCGAAACAATACTTATAATAAGTTACCATATTTATTTGGAGCTATACTAGTTATTTCAAAAATCTAATGGGCTAAAAATGACGCATCTAAGTGAGAAAGTCAGTAATTGTTAAATATCTGATGACGTAGAAGTATTTTTGCGTATTTTGAATAAATCCTTTTTCATACTGCTCAGAGTTAGTCAAGAAATAACTGTGAAATAATAAGCTGCGACATATATATTCTCGACTATAAGACTAACATTTTATTTATTACGCAGACAACCGTAGTATATTTTTCAATAGCTTTTTGTTCAAATTATGAAACAAAATATTTTGTGTGCATAACGAATTATCTACTAAATATCACTTTAACATTTAACATTACTAGCGAAGCAAAATTATCCACACGTTTTTGAAAGATATGAATTTTATATTTTATAATTTTTTATAGATGTACTTTTTTGAGGTGAAATCGCACGAAAATTCGTGACAAAAGTGAAGAGGAAAAGAAATCTAAAAGAGAGTTATTCACTTTAATTTGTAGGTCGGATATAGTCAAAAGGTTGATTCCACTCTTATAAAACTCTCCTATGACACAAAACATTTTTTGCGAAAATAATAACAAAACAGTTCAAAAAGTGAAAGTTAGAAAGGGAAAGAAGCTTGAATGACTAATAGGGAATGTTCTGCGCTAATTGGACTACAAACATTGCTAATTACTATTTGATGATGCGACCATTAAAAAATTGACCACATGCAGGATTAAAGGGATGTTTCTAAATTACAGTATCACACAGTTCTTGATACAGTATTTATCAGCGCCGGTTTTTTAATTTCTGATTGATCTTCTTTAATACGAAAAATACTTATCGTCTGCTGTAAATTCGGTGGTGTAAAATTAAATAAGGCATAAACTGACTAGTCGCTCTTGCTGAATTCGTCTTGTAAAAAGCGCAGTATAAATTATTAAACTGTTGTTGAATTATTAGTCTGACAACAAAATCTCTCATTAGATATATTCATAATAGATAAATAATAAATGATAAATTTTGAATTTTGGATCGATTACTATATTTCAACCGCTGTGTTGTATTAAAGTATTGTTTCAGTCTAGTGTTTCTGGCGAATAAAACGTCACTTTGGGTCAAATATGATAGCTGAAATGAATACGTATAGAGCCGAGAAGTATATTTATTGTTGTATTCACGGTGGTTGCATTGGTCATCAGGGTAATTCCATATTTTCGTGCAGACTTTATTAACCTATTTTTAGAATTACCCATAAAATTAAATATGTATAACCATGGTAACATCGATCTACCACAAACATCTTTTATGAATGACTTGAACATTAGAGTAATAAACCTTACTTGCAAGAGTTGCACATCCTCGGGGCATCCGGGTCAGTTAGCATGATGTTTTCAAATTACCACCAGCATTTACGAGTCGTCACTATACAATTAAGCAAATACAGCTGTTTCCAAAAGGTTGTCTGTGGTATTCAAAATCATGTCACCTTAAAGGCATGTTTAAAGTCTTGAGAACAAAGATGTATATGGCAGTATTGAGGACATTTCAAGTTGGAAATCAATTATGGGTAAAGTCTAAAACGTTTTGAGGAATTTGAATGATTTTCTTTTTGACTATAACAAAAAATATTGTAAGTTTTCTCAAAGATAACTTCTTTGTTCTTTATAACAAGTCAGAATAATAATGGTATACTGAACACCTTGATTTTTCGTGTCTAAAGTATACCCATAATTCCCTTCAATCTTGGCATGGCTATTCCCTTGGACAACCTTTTTCAAATTGGTGTACAATGCTAATTCCATTCCATCAAAAAAGCTGTCAATGACATAAGTACTAATGTTGATTTATTAGGATAACGATAACTAGCAGAGTACGGCAGTGTTTCTAAGAAATTAGACACTTTTCAAGTTGTTTTGTTCAGTGGTGTTTACGAAAAAGGTAACAGTCTCTTAGACCTTAGTTTCGTCACATGGAAATAACCGACCTAAATATCTCTAAAGGCAAAAAAAATGTTTCTTAATCAATATTAAGAACAGAGCTTGAGACCGGCAACTCACTAATGTTTCGTTTATCTAAAATTGGTCGTCGAGTTGAAAGCGGTGCTTAGCTTATCACGAAGAAAATAAAAGAAAACATCAGAGAAATTGGCAATCTGAATCTGAAACGAATAGAAGATAACAAGAATTATAGGTAAGAGATAGAAATTAAGAAATTAGGATCGGATACAACTTCTCAACTTTAATTATAAAAAAAAAAAAGAAAAAAAGAAAATTAAAAAAGAAAAAAAGAAAAAAAAAGTCAGGTTCTTAGTTTGTTATTACTTACTGCTGTATATTAGACTTAATGAAGTATAAAATATATTAGATACAAAAATTTTAGAGAGCCTCAACATTAATATTCAAGGTTTTTCAATAGTTTTATCGTTTACTAGCAACACTATAAACAGCGAACAAGGCAAAATATTAGTTTCAGACATTTTAAAGAGCAGAATCTCAATTTTAAAGAGCAGAATCTACATGGAAATTAACTCAACATTAATATTAAATGTGTTTCAATAGTTTTATCCAATAAGCAACACGATCAACAGCAACACAACAATTACAGCATACAATTTCTTCTTCTTCAAGGTACGCTTACTCCTTCCGCTTTTTGTTTACTTCTAGTTCGTGACTAGGAACACATCGTTTGTTTTTTGTTTATATATTATTCAAACAATTTTCTTCCGTTGATTCTTAGAATGATCTATATCTATATGACTGTAAGCATTTGTAATTTTGCATTTCCGTATAAGATTTATTATTAATAATTTTAAACACCTAGATTGTTTTCGTATCTAGGTGTATGCCCAAACTATTTTTTCCTTTTCGTTTAGATATGACCGATACATGCGAGTTGTAAAAACTTCGATTGCATGTGTGTTTAGATGTATGCTTTTAGGTCTAAGATTTATAAAAAAAACTAGGTAAGAAAAACTGGGTTGTCTGTTTTTATGCCGGTATACCCACAATGCCTTTCCATACAACATTTATAAAGAATTCAGGTAACAAGCTCCTAGATTGTTTGTTTATGTATACCCACAATGCCTTTTCATATAACATATATAAAGAATTCAGGTAACAAGCACCTAGATTGTTTGTTTATGCATACCCACAATGCCTTTCCATATAACATATATAAAGAATTCAGGTAACAAGCACCTAGATTGTTTGTTTATGCATACCCACAATGCCTTTCCATATAACATATATAAAGAATTCAGGTAACAAGCACCTAGATTGTTTGTTTATGCATACCCACAATGCCTTTCCATATAACATATATAAAGAATTCAGGTAACAAGCACCTATATTGTTTGTTTATGTATACCCACAATGCCTTTTCATATAACATATATAAAGAATTCAGGTAACAAGCACCTAGATTGTTTGTTTATGTATACCCACAATGCCTTTCCATATAACATATATAAAGAATTCAGGTAACAAGCACCTATATTGTTTGTTTATGTATACCCACAATGCCTTTTCATATAACATATATAAAGAATTCAGGTAACAAGCACCTAGATTGCTTGTTTATGTATACCCACAATGCCTTTCCATATAACATTTAAAATAATATAAATTCAGGTAACAAGCACCTAGATTGCTTGTTTATGCATACCCACAATGCCTTTCCATATAACATTTAAAATAATATAAATTCAGGTAACAAGCACCTATATTGTTTGTTTATGCATACCCACAATGCCTTTCCATATAACATATATAAAGAATTCAGGTAACAAGCACCTAGATTGTTTGTTTATGTATACCCACAATGCCTTTCCATATAACATATACAAAGAATTCAGGTAACAAGCACCTAGATTGTTTGTTTATGCATACCCACAATGCCTTTCCATATAACATATATAAAGAATTCAGGTAACAAGCACCTATATTGTTTGTTTATGTATACCCACAATGCCTTTTCATATAACATATATAAAGAATTCAGGTAACAAGCACCTAGATTGTTTGTTTATGTATACCCACAATGCCTTTCCATATAACATATATAAAGAATTCAGGTAACAAGCACCTATATTGTTTGTTTATGTATACCCACAATGCCTTTTCATATAACATATATAAAGAATTCAGGTAACAAGCACCTAGATTGCTTGTTTATGTATACCCACAATGCCTTTCCATATAACATTTAAAATAATATAAATTCAGGTAACAAGCACCTAGATTGCTTGTTTATGCATACCCACAATGCCTTTCCATATAACATTTAAAATAATATAAATTCAGGTAACAAGCACCTATATTGTTTGTTTATGCATACCCACAATGCCTTTCCATATAACATATATAAAGAATTTAGGTAACAAGCACCTAGATTGCTTGTTTATGTATACCCACAATGCCTTTCCATATAACATTTAAAATAATATAAATTCAGGTAACAAGCACCTATATTGTTTGTTTATGCATACCCACAATGCCTTTCCATATAACATATATAAAGAATTTAGGTAACAAGCACCTAGATTGCTTGTTTATGTATACCCACAATGCCTTTCCATATAACATATATAAAGAATTCAGGCAACAAGCACCTATATTGTTTGTTTATGGTTTATGTATACTCACAATGTCTTTCAGTCTATGGTTATAAAAACAACTCTTAACAAACACCTCAATTATTTTTCCCATAATGCCTTTCCGTCTATAAATGGCTTGTAAACACCTATATAAATGTGTTATTTAGTGTAGCTATTTAGTGTCTAGAGAGGGTATACATACTAATTGCCAGTTCTCTTCAGTCAGTTCCGTCAGTAATGGACACCCTCCGGCCGTCATTTGATAATCGACGCAAGTAAAAAGGATAATGCTTTTAGCCAATTAGTTCTTGACAGAAAAGCTTTTCACTCCAAGGCCGGCTAATTCACTACACTCACAATATCAAACCAAGTCCTTTAGCAGCAATAGAGAGAGAAAGAGGATGGGATTGAGGAGGTGAGGGAATAACAGTTTTTAAATAAATTGAAAGAGCGAATCTGAAGAGAGAAATATAGAGAAAAGGGGAAGAAATATAGAGAGAAGGAGAGGAAAACTAAGCAAACTAAGGCCTTACCCTTAGTAGTAGTAGTAGTAGTAGTAGTAGTAGTAGTAGTAGTAGTAGTAGTAGTAGTAGTAGTAGTAGTAGTAGTAGTAGTAGTAGTAGTAGTAGTAGTAGTAGTAGTAGTAGCTTTTTTCTATTAAAATAAGCTGATGGAACAACACAATTATGAATGTAAACACGGCTTACAAGCATTTACTGGATATATTTTTTTATTTGTTTTTATATATCGCCTTTAATAAATTATGATTTCGAATTCACTCGCCAAATGCAAATACAAAGGACATTGTTTGACTACAAGGTGTTACAAGTTGCTACAAGTATTCCATACCAATTCAAATTCTGTGCTCTTTTATCATTTCTTAAACTCCATGAAAAAAAAAGAAAAAAAGAAAAAAAGAAAAAAAAGAAAGAAGAGAGAAATCCAGAAATAAAAACAAACAATAAAACAAACAATAAAACAAACAATAAAACAAACAATAAAACAAACAATAAAACAAACAATAAAACAAACAAGCAAACAAAGGAAGGAAAGAAAGGAAGAAAAAAGACAAAAAGAAAAGAGACTAGTCCGGAAAAAAACTTAAGTTTTTCCTAGTATTTCGACTTGGTGTATAAGAGATTAGTTCGTCTGTCCAGCATAGTGGTTATTCAAAATGTTGACAGCATTCAATTTGGTGTATGCGAGACTAGTTCGTCTGTCCAACACAGTGGTTAGTCAAATTGTTCACCATATTGCGGTTGAATATATTGCGTTTTCCAGTTATGTGACGATGTTATTTTATGAATGATTAATTCCTTTTTAAGTCACTTTTGCAATGACCTCAGAAGAGTTGAAAATCTCCATAGAAACGCCATGAGGTAGTGAGCTTCCCTCAGTACCTGCAGAAAACCCCAAATCGTTCTGTCGTGACTCATGATAGACTAAACGGCTTAATTTTTATTCTTTAATACGCTTCAAAATCAATTTTAAGGTAAGCAGAGATGTTACTAGCTTGAAAAACAACTATTTTTTTGTTATCGTCTTTTGTTAGTTGCTTGTTTTGTTCTAAATGCTGTTTTAAAGTAGTTTCCATTTTGAGGCCTCAGCGATCTAATTTTGAGGTTAACTTTCATTTAATTGATAGGTAACACTGTAAAAAAGTTTGACTTAACTTTACTGACGTTTCGAGCTTTTTTCGAAGGGCTAAAGCTCGAAACGTCAATAAAGTTAAGTCAGCCATTTTTAAGGTGTTGCAAATTTCATTATATTACCTATCGTTTATCTCAAACACCGACGCAGCCTATACTAGTTTACTCGCTAGTTTCCATTTATATTTCATGTAATTGAACACAAACTTTCAACAAAATCCCGCCTTGCTTTGTATTAACTTAAACTTAAGTCTATCAGTATATGTAAATATGGATCTTTAAGATAGTTATGGTAACAATACTAATAGTAGAATATGAAGATTTAAATCAGATTTAATTAAGTCAAAATATCCTGAAAATGATTCTGAGTTTTCCATGCGGTAATTGAACCAGCTTCCTACTGCGGATTGCCGGTGGCCAAACGATTGACTAACGAAATGCTTACCATTATTCAACATACATCTTTAATTTGTAATTCTTATTATTCAACGCGTTTTGAATGCTCTCGTAGCACTTAATTACAGTGCTATATTATTTGTATCTAAAAAGGCTGCGAGTTTTAGCAGTTCATTTGAATGAGCTAGAAACATTCGAAAACTTAATCAAAACAAGTTATTTTCACAACGACGACAACACAAAGAAGTGAGTTTCTATTTTCTATTTCTATTTATCATTCAATTCGCCATTAAAAGATTATATATATAGTACAATACTTAGTATACATGTCTAACATAAGTTTTAATTAAGTCCAATAAACTCCTAAACAGTCAAACTGTTTCCTTTTCAAAATTAAATGTCAAAACAAACCTTTTTTTTAGAAAAGTAAACCTAAAATACATATCTTTGATGCCTAATTGGATTTGGACCGTAATTACTGTTGTATCATAACAAAAATACCCCGAACAAAGAAGTCAGGATTACCTAATGGCAGTAGAAAGTGTCAAAAAACAAAAGAACGTCCTAAGAGACCTCCAAGATAGATCAACTGGAGTTGAAAAGCGTTGTTGACTTCATAATACTTCTTGAAAGGCGAGCTTATTCGGTAAGGCTAGCTGTCGAGAAAGTGTTGTCAAGTCCCTTGGATACTCGCGTAGCCGTTTCCAGGTACGATATTACATGTAATTGTAGGTAAAACAAACATTATGTACACCGATTACTAGACAGTATGCTTCAATAGGCAGTGGGCGATACTTGTATTTTCTGATGTTGTGTTCTTTTATATATGCCGCGCTTTTAACTACTAGATTATATACACTCAATTTCAGACTCGCTTCAAGGTCCCCAATCATAGAATACGGAAACGAAGACTGTAAGGATACCTAGCAAAAGCGTTAATTAGTCAAGTGACATCACTTAGTTGTAGTGTATTTCCTGAACGTTTTGTAGAACTATCAATTAGAGAGAATTTCTGTGGAAATACATTCAAACGTTTTCTCTGACTAAATAAACCCTTACCCATGCATCCTAGCGGTAGTAGTTTCTATGCTCTATGGTTTTAAAATTATTTCAACAACGATACATACTTGAAGCTCTTCAGTGTAAAACCACCTTTGGTAATCAAACATTGTTGGTAACCACGGTTGGTTGCTTTCAAGGATAAGGCATATGGTCACAAACAACTATAAACGAGCAAGTATATTAACAAACAACGGCTAGAGCTGGTCGTTTAGTTGACCGACTATACCGACTTTCCTTTCTTGACAAAACGCAGCAAAAAACGGCTTAACCAGGCATATCCTGATATGTTTTTCAATGGACCAATTGACCCAGAAACCGCAGATTTTTGCCGAAAAAAAAATCAAATCCTAAACACTTTTACTTTAACTATTCGCCATTTTGAGACTTGATCTACACGGTAATTGTCACGACAACCCATATGTTGAGCAGATAGATATACGATGTAATAGTCCTTGCTAGGAAGTTTACCGGGCTTCCTTACCATTCACCTCTATTAACAATGGTCAATATAAGTATGTTCGCATCAGATCGCAGAAATACACAGAACAAAACAAAGAAGTACATGTTATATAATTTTTTAATGATCTCTAACAATAAATTTCCCAGAGACAATATTTCTCCTTTTTAACAAGCACTAGCAAGGAATATTTCACCAAAAACAATATGGCGGCTGTGACGTAACATACCCACCATGCATCACCAGATTTGGTTTGATATTGAGAATATTCAAAACTCTTTGTCGGACGATTTGTATTTTCACACGGTGCTCTAAAAAGTTTAACAATACATGGATTAGAGAAAAACAACAGACTTTTTGTTCATAAACAAATATAAATTTTCTTTTGAATTCCTCAAACCAGTTTACAGATTTCAGTATTTAGCTGTACCGCCTTCTCTCTTGTAATAATCCCTCATGTTTCATAGAAAGATACTAATATAATCTCACCTCTCACCTGGGTGTGCTTAACTTTCTCCCCCTCGTCACAACCCTGCACCTCTAAAAAATCAATAATACAATTTGAACTTCGTCGATTAACAATTGTTGATCAAGGTGCACGGGCGCAAAGCATGATGTAAACTCGAGTTATTTTGCTACGTTATGCATGTTAATAGATCGACAAATTCGGCTAACGCGTTGCTATATATATGTTTTGACCCAATTCAAATCTTCTTTGAATAATATTCGTTGACTTATGAATTTCAATGTCACGTTGAACATTTTTTGGGCAAAAATTTATATTCCTTGAGGTTTTGAATTTGGTCAAAACCTACATAGCAAGCAGGCCGATTTGGTCTATGGCAGTATTTTAGTAACAGAACTATAAAACTCTACAAAATACAAAAAAAAAAACTAACGAAATTGTTTTTAGAAATAAGCTGTACTTTAATAGCTGAATAGTCACTCACTATCACACTCATGAAATAAAATAAGAAGACTGCTGTATCACATTGTTCGCGCCTGAGGAGAGTAATTTTGAATAGAATAGATAGAATAAATACAAAGGTGATTATTTCAAAACATTAAATTACCAACCCATTTCCAGGGGAAAACTATTTATTTCAATTTCCAACAGCGTTTATCTTGATATAGAGTAAACACTCGAATGTAAGAAATTGTTTTTTTTAAGAACCTGTTAGGCTAAGAGTGCCCCATTAGACCTCCTTACAAAAGAACCTACTTAAGCCAAACATTTCAAACAGGTTTTTATATTTCAAATTATTTAGAAATTTGAATCCAATGAATCTAGGTAAAAATGGTGTGTAGCTAGATATACAGAATACAGTTCACATTTTGTTAAAGAGAATAAAGCATTTTACATAACTAAATGCATTTTTTATAAAACAGTTTATAGTATTAATATTTCTATAGAAAAACACATTTTGTACTCAAAATAGCCTAACTTCCCATTAAACACCAATTTTATAAAAAAAACCTCTTTAAGCCAACTTGATCGAACTGAAAAAACAGGTTCTTGCTGTGTTTATTGTAACTAGGATTTTAATTGTCAGTCGGAGATGTTTGAAATCGATGTAATTGTGTAGATTTAATGAGCACTCAGACCAAAAGGGAACACAACATTAATTATTAGTGTCGACTGTATAGAACTAAATTGACGATCATTTCACTGCGAAGAAAGTTAGTTGATTTGAAGAGTATGTATATGTTTTCTTGTTAGTATAATTAGTCTGATAAGGTATTGCCATTTTTTATTATCTATATCACTTTAAAAAAATATAAATCGCGCGCTCTGATTGGCTGAAAAGCGTTCTCTATTTAAGCATTAGAAGATATTTTCCGTGTTTCTATTCTCTGTTAGAAACACGCGGGATTGTTGGGAGAACACGAGAAAGATTTTGAATCACGAGCTGAAAGCGAGTGATTCAAAATCTTTTCGAGTGTTCTCCCAACAATCCCAAGTGTTTCTAACAGAGAATAGAAACACGGAAAATATCTTCTAATGCTTTTATAAAATAACAACAACAGATAATAACGAAGATATAAAGCTAAATTGCATTTAATGCTCTTGATCACACAACAAATTCTCCTAACGTCGTCAAATGACGACGTACCAAGCAAAAAACGTACCAAGGTTCAAAACTTGTCAAAAATAATTTTCAGTGCGATGAAAAAATCGACTTTATTCTTCACAAAATGTCAATATAAAGACCACAACAAACGATGATCAAGTTTACATGGATTTAAAAGTGGATTTCAGAGTTCAACTACATTAGAAAAGTCTAAAATCTAGCTGAAATCGTGAGCAAAAACACTTCAATTTCACTGAAATGTGCTTTGCTCAAAGCCGTGTGTCCACGCTTCACTTTGTCTATCTTGAAAGTCGATAAAATTCTGCCTATTTCGCTTCTGAAGTGGAAACTCTAACTTGAATTTGTGGAACTCTGGACTCTGTGACCGTTTGAGCTGCATGTAAGGTTTCAAGAAGAATAACAGGAGAGTTTAAGTAAAAGAATGCTTGTCGAACGACTTTACCGAGAACTGAAGCAAGACGAAGGAAAACTTTCTCTGTTTTGATGTACATGTAAGTTATAAAGCTTGTAGCTTTTGCTGAAGTATATTTTTCTACTATTGTGCAAATTCAATGACATCAAAATGATTTTTTGTATTTACTTTGTACATATTTAGGAATTAAAAGTGCTTTTACGGTAGACAAAGTAGTGTTGTGATCATTTTGTCGCGATTTGAATTACTTTGAGTATTGCTGTCAATTGTGTTGCTGTGAACTCAGATTTATTATTTTTACAAGCTTAAAAGTGTTAAAGACTTTTTAGTTCGTGACTTCTGAGGTGGTGAAGGCCGTCGAAGTCAAAATTAACACAAAAAATTTGTTTTCTTTATTAGACGACACGATTTTGTATTTTTACGGAAAAATCAAGCGACACTCCGCTTGAAAACCGTGTTTCTATGCTCTTATAGAAACACGGTTTTTTGCACGTTTCAGCCAATGAGAGCGCGCGTTATATAATGGTTATTTTATAAAACTCAACAGAGCACAAGCCGTCGATTCGTTATACTTAATTCAGCTCAATATTTTCAGTTGAATATTTTATAAACGAAATAAAAAATGAGACAGCAGTAGAGAGCACTTGGGGATTTTAAAATACTCGAGAAGCGCTTAAATAGTAGGGGGGGGGGGGGGGGGGGGGGGGGGGGGGGGGGAAATGTGATATTTCTTCAATATCGACTCCCATTATTAAATGAATATGAAATAGAGTTCAAATGCTACATTCATTAAATAGAACCAAATTGTTACTGTATAACTGTATAACTGTGTATATTTTAGTTTTAGTTCATGGCTTTAGTCTTTTTGATCTACATATGTATCTATATAAAATATGGTATTGCAAAGTACATACAAGTAGCCTTGATGGTTTGCATGTACGTACGTTGCCAATATTGATAAAGATTATAACACACACCCGATTGTAAGAAAGTTGTCACGTGAAAAAAGAACATTATAAATCTAATAACAAAGGAATAGTTCAGCTTGAGTGTTCTTCTTTTTTCTTTTAATTAAGGTAGTTCCGGACTCTTGCTACTGCGCATCTATTTCGCGCATCTCGTTTTTCATCTATTTGCCTTTTTTTGAAAATTTATCTAAATAATATCTTAATTTGAATCCTTATCTATAACTTAAGAAAGTATTATATCATTTCATGCAACTTTGGAGGTAAAATGGGACATTTTTCGAAACATGCTCAAATTTTCACTACCTGACATGGTAGACAAAACAACAAATTTACAACTTTGTAAAAATGAATAGATAAAATATAATTTTGACGTCTTTAGTCGTAAAACTAATACAAAATAGGTTTTAGGGTTTCTGGAAATGACAAGGATAATTTGACAAGTTTCAAGCAGATGTTTAAAGTACTAGAACCCAGTCCCGCGCGGACCGTTAACGTGTTTTTTGACAAAAAAATAGATTCTGTTGCTTATAACTCGCCTATTAGTACGGTGACCCCCAATTTTGTTCTTTTTATTCAAGACTGCATTTACTATTCTTATGATTTAAAATAAGAAATAAAATATTCATGTTTTGATTTTCTGAAATTTTACAAATGCTACAACACTATATACATGTAGGGTGCGTAATTGGCGTATAATTGTGCTTCTATGGTTCACTTATACCCATATATGGAAATGATTCAATGATTTTTATGACAGGAAATGTTAGATAACCCTTAGATCTATCGTTTGATATAATCTTATGCTTTTCATAGCAGAATACGTTCGCATTCTATTGACTGATTTGAATAGGTACTTTTGAGCAAATCACCGCAAATTATTGCAAATACCTAGTTTTACTATATCTTATAACTCTATAACCAATACGGTGATCCCAATATTTTTTCACGTTTTTTGACTTGCCTAACAATGATCTATAAATGACAGGATTTATAAAAAATTCATGTAAGAAATCCAAGTATCCGATACTACCTTAATTCCTTTCCCACTGAATTACAAAAGTTAGGTCAACGTTCTCGCAATTAGATGTATGATAATTATAATTATAATAACTTATGATGAACGTAAGTATGATGATAATAAAATAATTAGCCGAAATGACAAAAAGAATAATGAAAATGATGATGATGGTAATAATGATGATGATGATGATACTTATAGTCATGATAATGACTTAATATGATAATAAAATAATCATTATCTTTTAATTATTTGATAAACCATGATAGAATAATACAATACTACTAATCAGAATACCTTACATAGGAATAATAGAAGTGTTGCATTTCCCACTTTTCATCTTGATTTCACTCCATTTCATTCCCTATTCTTCTCCTTTCATTTCCCGTCAGTTTCCGATGTTTCAATTTAAATGTGTTCATCATAGACATTTAGTTAAACATGATTAAAGCAATGACACTAACGCGAAATTCTTACTCTGATTGGATTATAATGATAGCAATTTTAATTACTAGCTAGAAGTTTTACTAAAATTTCAAAACAAATCAGTTCAAACTTAATCGTTAACATTAACTTAATTGGCAATCTCTGAATTTTTTGTTAGTACAATTCTAGGTATTGTTCACACTTAAAACGCAATGATTTAAAACGAAGAAAAGCTAATTTGGTAGTTATATATAAATCAGAGTTTTGAGATGTTTGAGATAAGAGCAGTTGATTTCTTTTCTCATGACAGCCAGTCAAAAATGCCCGTCAGCGACATCCCAATTTCCCGATCATCAAACATCGTTATAAAACACAAAACCACCACTAACAAGCTAACTAATTTTCTCTCGTAGATATATATCCTTGGTAGACGTATTATGTAAGTACAGACCAATTCGGCTTGACGAAAAGTGAGCTTTGGTAATGATATATAGCTTTTCATTCCTGACTCGACACCTGTTAAGAACGCCATGACTCGACAAATCATCGGACGTTTAATGCTACATGTGCAAGGCGAAACACTCAAGACATAATTGGAACCATCTTCATCGCCTCGTTATTGATCACATCGATTTTTCACCAAAGTCAAGCTGTTCTGGATTCTAGCAACTAGTTACGATGGAGCAAACCAACAACACTGGCTCACCAGCTGCAAGCTCTCCGCTCAAATCAACCAGCGAAAAAATCCAACTAGCGGTCTATGTATTCACATTTTTACTTGGATCAGTCGGTAACATTCTGGTGCTTATAATCGTGAAAGCGAAACGATCTAGACGAAGCGTTAATGATTTATATATCATGAATCTGGCAGTGGCTGATCTATTGTTCATAGCCTTTCTACCTTTGTACACGTACAATTTACTTGACCCTGTTGTGCTGTCCACGGGTGCATGCAAGTTTATTGGTCCCGTCATGACAATGACATATTTTCTTAGTGTGTATACTCTGACCTTTATGGCTGTACATCGTTGTTATGTGATTCTCAACCCGTTTAAACCTGAAATGAGACATCGTACAGCGTATATAACACTAGCTATCATTTGGGCGATGTCAGCGATATTTATTACACCTTTAGTAGTAGTCAATAACAGTTATGACCCCTACCCTGGATGTATTGAATCAGGATGGCCTACAAAGAATCATAAACGGGCCTATACGATTTCGCTAGTGGTTTTACAGTATGTTCTCCCATTGACTATCATCAGTGTGGCATATATTCGGATCATCATCGATCTTAACCGCGGAAGCGCTTCTAAATTCGAGCGACATACACAGGTCCACCAACAGTTCCGAAAAGAGAATCTACAAATAGTCAAGACTTTAGCTACTATTGTTGTGCTGTTCGCTGTATGTCTTCTACCAGGACAAATTGTATGGATGCTTAGTGATTTTGGTGGGAATGTCAGCGAGTTATTCTTCAGTGTAAGTGTCATTCTATCTGCCCTACACAGCTGCTTGAATCCGATTGTTTACGGAACACTAACGAAGCAATTCCGACGAGATTATATTCGATATTTATCGTACATTTTTGTTTGCTGTCGAAACAAATTGCAATATCAGGATAACGAGCAGACCACTATCACTACCCAGCTGATGTCTACAGCAACCAGCACCTTTAAATCAACCAATAATAACAAGAGTGAACGAAATGGACTTACGATATAACTACATCACAATTAACCACGTCACGTGACAAATTCGGAAAATGGTAACGACGAAGTTTTCGCCATTTGGACGATTATGACATCATCTTGTTATCCTCAATTTGGAGATCATTTCCAGGACTGAGGAGTTCTTCATTTAAAATTTGAACAACTAATCAATTTAAAACTTTTTACAATGTCATTTCAACAGTTATTTCGTCGACCATTCAACATTCAAATGTATATAAAGGTCATTTTAACGACTGACTTATTTGACGTCATTCGATAAAAACTGGAAAGTCGTATTTTGAATGACAAAGGAATTTAAATTTAAATTCAAACTATTTAACCTAATTTTACATTTATAACGTCATGATCATTTATCACCAATTTTTACCTCATTTTGGCAGCTTTTACAGTGCGACTATTTCAACCGTTCAAAAAAACTTACAAAAAGATATATTTTGTAACCAAACAAAAAAACTCGTGGAAGTTTTTTACAGGCTTAGATTTCGTTCGCATATGATGAGAATAATTGGCATATTACACCGTTCGAGAAGAATTAATGAAAAATACCGCGCGTATTTGATGAAAATGAATTAATACCACGAGTGCGTAGCACGAGTATACACGCGGTATTTTTCATTAATTCTTCGAGAACATAGGTGTAATTTCCTTTTAATATCACATATATAAAAAATACGAGTTTCTGAGAATAAAAGTGTAGGGCAATGAATCAATTTGATAGAAGCAAAGATCCCGGATGTGTGCAATTAATTAATTGCACGGCATTAAGAAAAATTCACAGTTTGTCAACCAATCGGAATCGAGTATTTTTTATAGATGTGATATTAAAAAACAAATAATCAAACATTTGTAAATATTTTGTTTTTCATAATCTCGATCGTGTTTGGATTATTTTGTTTTGGTATAGCCTCCATTGAAGTAATTGGGCTGTCAATTTAAATTTTATGGTCATGACCTAACTGCCAAATTTTTATGTATTTTATCATGGATATGACATCATTTAAAATTTAGAGAATTCCGTCATTCAAGAAATTATGACGTCATTAAATATTAAAATTTGAATGTCATTTGGATACTATGACATCATTTCAGTAAATTAGACCTCTTTTGGGTAATTCAAATGGTTTAGTAAACATTTTTATGATGTCAACGTTTTAGTAGGTAAAAATTATAAAGGCGGCAATTCGTCTCATACCGTTTTTGCTGCGCAAATCTGTATTTAAGTTTGATAGGGAGGTGAAATTGCTTTGTGCCAATAACTAAATAGTAAATCAAACTTTTGAATGGTTTAGATTCTCGTTGGTCGGGCACCTTCTGAGAAATGGGAATAGAGATTTTCATCATAATATAAATTTCACTGAGAATTAAACTGAATAATTTAAAGATCCAGGCTCCAATTGATGTCGATGCAGCTAATCGATCCAAAAGGCAGGGCCATTTTGAAGTATATAGCCCGATTATCACTTATCTTGTCTGGTTTAACTTGTAATTAAATCTGGGTAAACACTTATTGAATCTTGATCAAAAAGGTTCCTATTTACAGGTAATAATAGCCTGTGCACCAGAGGCTTGACAAACATTCTTCCTGGAAAGTTTGTCATGCCTCTGGTGATCACGCTCGATATTTTAATAGAACTTGGTTCACATTTAGTCGCATGTGAGTGCACGTCGGCTGCTATATACATCGAATTGAATATATAGCGTCCAATTTGATAATTATTGTTCTTGACTGGCTAGCCTCGGATACACGTGAACATTCCATTGTGTTTGAACGTGAACGCGAGGCTAGCCAGTCAAGAACAATAGTTATTCAAATTGGACGCCATATTTCGATTCGGTCTATAACAGGTGTACTTTGTAACTGTATGATAAATAGTATTCAAATCATCACTCTCAGCACTCGTACACTTATCTTTTGGAGAAATAAATGCACTACTCAATAACTGAAAGGTTTGATGTGTTTTTATAGCATTCCGCCATCACTTTATTTTGCATTTGGCTGCTTCATAGCGTCCCCAAACTTTCTGAAAATCACGGTTAAAGGAAGTGATTTCGCATACCACATCATTTAGATTAGATTTAAATTAGATTAGAACACATCAAAATCAAGGCCATACTCGTCCAACTAAAAAAATACAGGATAGACCTGCCCGGCCAGTTATCCCCGAACAATGATGACCACAATATACAAAAGCAACAACACTTTTTAATGTTTTCAACAACTTGAATTAAAAGTAGTCATATATATTTTCAGTGTGATAGTTATTCATGTTAATAGGCCTTTTGCAACAACATGTCACGTGACCTTGCCCCTTTTACATGGCAAAGCTTGCCATCCAGAACAGATTTTCCATACAAATCCTAAAAAAATATTTAATTCTAAATTAAATGCCATTTCCCTCGTCTTACATTTTATGAGCTGATATTTCGCCTTCTTACTAATATGGAGGTTCTCTTTTCATTTCTGATGCTCATTTTGACACATCTGTTCGATTTAAAAGGGGTAGGGTCACGTGACCTGTTGTTGCAAAAGGCCGAGTTAAAATACACATGATCATCCAACAGCAAGTTATTCAACTTATTATTCTATAGTTAAATCGTTAAGATTTTAATGCTATTCTATCAATAGTCCTTCTCGTCCACAACCTCAGCCTCAATAGCTTGTAATATATTCTTTAGAATTTGACTACAGCTCGGTATAATCTAAGGAATGTACATATAATCAAACAATTGAAACATTTCAAAATTTGAATTCCACGGACTGTAGTCAAATTCTAAAGAATATATTACATGCTATCGAGGCTGAGGTTGTTCGATGACAACCAAGTAAAAGACTATTGATTAGTCAATCCCCTAACCCTAACCCTAACCCTAACCCTAACCCTAACCCTAACCCTAACCACCCTCCCGGTCGTCAATTGATCAAGCAATCAATTAAGCTACTAATTACACCATAACTATAGAACAGAGATGTTTACTAACTATTTGCAAATATGTGTCTTTAAGGATGTTCGCGGGAAAAAGCTAATAAAATTAGACATATCGGATAAGCTAAAAAAAAATTGGGGGTCACCGTCGTTGTTTTCGAGCAAAATGACCTCAAAGTCGGCATTTTCGGCATTTTTCGCAAGCTGCGTGACGTCTTGGTGGCAAAAACAAGAAAGAAAATTAGTAAAAAATTTCTCAATTTAAATCTTTTTTTCTGAATGAACTATTTAAGTATGCTATTTGAATTTTTACATTTTTTGCATAATTGTAATTTTTTTCTCATTTGTATCGATAATTTTGCTTCTACTTTTTAACTCCATCATAAGATGCACAAAAATAAGTTTACAGGACCTTCTTGAAAATCACTAAAGTGAAGGAGCATCCTGTTAAAATATCAATATAAATGAAAAAAAAATAATAAAAAAACAACCTGCCAATTACAACGAACAAACCAATGAACCAACGAACAATTAAAGCAACGTTAACGACCCAACAAACCAACGAACAAACAAACGAACAAACAAACATATGAACAAACGAACGAATCAACCAACCAATCAACCAACCGGCAGTGAACCAGCCAACCAACCAATGAACCAACCACTAGTTAGTCAAACAACCAGCTAATTAACCAACAACCTAATCGTCCCTGGTAATCGTCCAGCTCACCACATAATCCAAACGCTTCTGTTATCTGTTTATGGGTTCTGACTAGTTGGCTATGCTTACTTTACCACTTAAACTAGAGAACAAGCTGGTGAAGGCTTTCTTGAATTCTTTCCTGAAGACTGGCATTCTCAGCGAGTAAATAAACAGATTAGCGAATGAGTTACTGTAAAGAATAACATTGGATGCGAGATCTGCATTCTTGGTAAGAAGGTACTGACAAGGCTCGCATTTTGAACCGATTAGACGGAAGAAAATCCTTGGCATGTTAAAAAGCACAGCAACTAAGGTAGTGATGATCAAGGTCTTGGATAATCTTGCATTCTGTTTGAAACTTGCGCTGGACTTGGCGTTGATAGCTGTGAACTTCATTTTGATGGCAATTGCAAGGTAGGAGAGGATAATTGAAATTAAGCACAGAGCGACCAATACTGTCATGATGTTTGTAAATATGGTGATCATTTTTCCATCGTTACACGTTGCAATACCCTTAAAAGTGGTACAAACGATAGTCAGGCACCAAGACAGGGTAATAATAATGACGTAGTGAAAACGACGGCCAAGACGGTGACGATGTGGCTTGAACGTCGCGAAACATCTCTCGACGGCGATGACGGCTAAGCAAGACAGTGAAGCCAAGATAGTGAAAAAAGAGTAGACTTTAGATATATCGGTAATAAGAACTCCACAGTGCTGTTGTGATGAGGAGCCGTTAGTGTAGATGATTTCTACAAGGTGAATAAGTGGTGCAAGACCAACAAGAACATCAGCAATGGTAAGGTTGATCAACAAATACGCTGATTTGCAAACAACGAAGTTTCGTTTGGAGAAAATACCGATTGCTGTGATGTTTCCAATGATTAGGACAACTGACTGAAAGGCCAGAACGACTGACCAAGTGACAAAAGCTTGATAACTAAGTTTATCGGTCATAGTTTGTTGACTTGAGACGTTCATTTGGTGTTTGCGACAGTCAAATTCTCCATCATTTTATACCAATCTAAAATTTATTCATTTTGAGTGTTGCTCTTGTCTTCAAGCACATCCGTCTTTTGACAAACCGTATTGAATTGTTGTGAACTTGGGAAAATTGAATGATGTATCAGATGTCTTGGAAGTGGTTTACTTAACTAAATAAAACAATCATAAATATATTACAGTGCGACTAATGAAACGGGGGCCACCAACAACATAATTCTCCAATCACGATCGAGAACATGAGCAATAGGATCTTAATTATAAAGGTTTTTTTTAATAAAATGCGAAAGGAGTAGCTCAAGATTGAATAAGAAACATCTTAGCTTGTGAGCTTGTGAGTTTTTTGTTTGATCTTACATGTTTAGATAACGTTTCCGCGTAGGTTCTTAAACTACTGTAGCCCCAAGTTATTGTCATGGGTCTTTACCCATGACAGCTTTAATCTGCTTTGTGTTTCGTGAAAACCGAGTAAGGAGCCAGAGCAGTTCATTCAACAACCATGCAGTTTTCTAAATAAAACAACCACCTGCCTATTTATTTTGACTAACTTCTACACAGGCAATGTCATTAACATTGTTCACCGAAAAATACATTAATCATAAAAGAAATATCCACATAAGTTTGCTATAAATGCTATACTTCATAATAGTTCTTTTTCACAGCTCCGTTAAGTGACCACGAATTTCAAGTCGAGGTTCGCGTTGTTGCGCATAGAAAAACTATAATTTATCATGCGCAACAACGCCAACCTCGACTTTGGACTATCATTCGTGGTCACTGAACGGAACTGTGAAAAGGACTATTCTTATTCCATGTTCACTGTTATTCATGTTTCATATTAAAATTGAAATTTCAACTGATGAAAAAAAAACAAACAAAAAAAACAAAAACAAAATACCCAGTATATGTTTATTTCAGTAATCATTCATTTATTCATTTCCATTTAAGAAACAATCAAGAGAAGCAATCTAAAGTACATACACCTAATTCAAAAAAGGTTGACGGGGCGAACGGCGATTGGCGATTGAAATTCGTATTGTCCACGACTGTTGTTTTACAAATTAATAAATACATATACATATATATGACGGTGTAGAATATTATAAAGAATGATATGTATAAATATAATATATAATAGAGTATAATATTTAAATTTCATATCTCAGTAATCACTAAAATGTCTTATTGCAAATGGGAGGAAAATGTTCTTTAAATGTGAATACGACATAACAATAAACCATCTGATTGTCTAAATACAACTGATGTCAGAAATGAGTCAGTCAAGGGTAAATACTGCTAATTTAGCGAGCTTTTCTCACTTAAAACAACAGAGAAACACTGAGTGGTGCAAGCTTGGGTTCTCGAATTACGTCACAAGGTTACCATTCTCCCAATTCCTGGCCAACCCGAAGGGGCGCGGTCGATTTTGGAGTTAAGCTTAGAGCGCTATTTCTCCGAGAATAAATGTTCACTAAATCCAACATTTTTTCAGTTCATGACTTACTTACCTATATATCAACTTCTTAAAGCGTCACAAAACCGCCACAGTTTATATACACTTTAAGTCGTAAGTCATAGTTTTGACTAAGGGGTGGCGGTTATTTACAATAATAACAATAAAAATTATTGACGAATTGTTATTGCTATTGTCTCAGTGGTTGAGAGATACTGACTAAATGTACCAAAATTACCATTAGTTGGTATCTTTTTTGTTTTTATATCATGGTTTTCAATTCGTTCTAGTAGAAAAGACCTATTGAGTCTTTTGAAACACTGAATCAAGGGCTAATAAGCAGCACTTTTACATATGACAATACAGCTCATTGAAAGTTGTAGAAGTGAGTTCTGATGTATACATCATAGCACACGTAAGTTTTAAACTTGACCTGAAGCTTTTCATCGGTGAGCAGGAACCGACACTAAACAAAACAAACTTCGTGTCTACGGAACTCCAATATTAAACAATAATAAATCATATATATTTTGAAATTATTTTAAAGTGCTTATTGTTTGATTCAAGATAGAATTGATTCTACTTACTATCAATGTCAAATTATTCAAAATACTGAGCGCGCTGCTATATTGAGCAATTATTTCGTACTTTAGCTAGTACTGTTGCGACACAATGTTTAAAGAAAACAATTTTCTTCTTTGTTTAGTACATAAGTTGAAAAAATAACATGGAAAAATATATAACAACAACATAATACTGAAATTAAAGGAGGGAGAACTTATATAAAGATATCAGTCATCATATTGAGTCTTTTATTTTTGAGAATCGAAAATGAGAAAGAGTGTGGCGAAGTTTGATGCCATATAAAAACAGTGGGCAGCAAGCTGCTGCACAACAGTCTTAACAGTTTCCTGCGCCATCTTAAAAGGTAGTTAGGCCTTTGCATTGAAGTGAGACGAACGTTGAGCTTGCAATGATAAATCAAATCAAATCAAATCAATTTTTTTCACACATTTTACATGATATTTATATAATTAGTAGTATAAAAAATTAAGTTAAATAGGCTAAAGTATAAACTAAGATAGTTTTAATGAGGTAGTGCCTAAAGACTAAATAATGATAGATACCTTTGAACACCTTGCGGGACAATTATTCACGTATCTCTATCATTAAAAGCTCAACGTTCGTCTCGCTTCAACGCAAAGACCGGCTACCTTTCAGAATGGCGCAGAGAACTGTGAAGGGGGCTATTGAAGAGAAACTATTTTATGATTTGAGAACCCTGACACGCTGCTCAGCCGATCCTAGTGGCTAATCGTATTTCTCTCTCTCTATTCCGTCGCTTTATTTTGAAGAAAGGAAAACAAAAAGCACTAAAAAAGAGAAACAAATACGAGAGAAACCCAGGTTACTGGCACTCTCAAAGAACGTGCACAAAACTTTATGATGAACTTTTTTCTACTGATCGACTAAAAAAAGTTGAGTCGTGCGCGGAGAAACATTTCAGTGTAATTCTCGTGATCTTTAACTTCAACTTGCAGGCCACCCACGTCTGTTCATGCACTTCTGTTACAATGATCAATCACAATGATCAATCACAATACACCGGATGCACGTGACGCAATGCATTAGAAAGCAAGGGATGTTAACAAATCGGAGATGATAATGAAAAGAGGGCCTACATGGAGCCAACTGACAAATGATACAAATTTAAACTGACATTTCCCAACCTTAAACACTATTGAATTGAATTTTATTCACACACATTATGACAATAAAGAAAATATAATTTGAATAATTTACATAATTACAAATAGAAATACATGTAGTAAGTTATGAAAAAGTATAATAAATAGAGAGTGTGTGGTTGTTGAAGTAGTATAAACTTTCTATAGTCAACAACCACCTACCCAATAAAGATTAATTATAATAATAAATGTAGATCAAGAATAGAAAGGGGGAGTCAAAATAAATTTATTATTAATTCGTGAAATATTTGATAGACTAAAACAATTTGTGTTATTTGTGTTTAACTGACATTTTAATCAAAAGCTAAAGAAATGAGTATTTAATTTGCTCGTTATTCTTATCCCCCATCCCCTCCACTCTCCCAGGGCCAGGTTAATATGCACATATATTTGCCACATCACTTTTTTGCCAGATTTAGCTACGATCGTCTACGACAGTTGGTTGGAATTTGTTTTAAAACATGTTTCCAAACTCTACAATTTTTTATGTTGCACTTGACATGTTTGTCGTTACAGATGTGCTTGCTTTACACTGTCCAATTGAGTTGAATATATGTATGCGACGCGTGTATGACAGTTGTGGGCGAAAATCGTGCAGTCTCTTAATGGGCTCTAACAGGGCTTGCAAATGGGCAGATAAACTGTGTAATCATGTAACTTATAATTTTTTTTAAGGTGCCGATGCAGCGAAACTAAACTGTTTTTTTCCCCACATGATATGAAAAGGAATTTTCAAAAATTAGACATGAGCCTGGTAACAAGTGACGTCGTTCAGCAGTTGTGTTTTCCTCTAGAGTGAACCCAAGTGATTACTTGTTTTGACTCACTTAAAAGGACTACGACAAGGCTGGCTACGAAAGGCAACCTCGTTCCCAGGAACTTTATTTTTACGACTGGGCTGTGGCCGGGCTACTAAGTGGCTACAAAATGGCTACGAAGTGGCTACAAAATGTTTACGAAGTTACTACAAAGTGCCTAGGGAGTGGCTACAAAAAGGCTACGCAGTGCCGGGCTTCAAAGGGGCCCACAATGAAAGGGCTTCAAAGGGGCTACGAATTGTTATAACGGACAACTTAGGGGATACGAAAGGGCTGCAGTAACAATATTTGATTATTGACTATTATGTAATGTGAGGAAAGGCATGGTTGTGTGTTTATATTTTTTACCAATTTTAAAATGGCTACTCATAAACACACTTCAAACTGTTAAACTGAAGTTGTTACTATATTGTTTAGCCTCTTCCGCAGGCGTCTCCGCTCCGTTTTCTTTTTTTCTCTTTTAGTGGGCTTCCTGTCTCGAGTGATCGGGAGGGACTGAGGCCCCACAGGAGAAAGAGGGGAGGAGACCAATCCTCCCTCGGTCAAATGACAAAGGGATCCCATGAGAGGGAAAGGAAAAGGAAAGGAAAAGGAAAGGAAAAGGAAAAGGAAAGGAAAAGGAAAGGAAAAGGAAAGGAAAAGGAAAGGAAAAGGAAAGGAAAAGGAAAGGAAAAGGAAAGGAAAAGGAAAGGAAAAGGAAAGGAAAAGGAAAGGAAAAGGAAAGGAAAAGGAAAGGAAAAGGAAAGGAAAAGGAAAGGAAAAGGAAAGGAAAAGGAAAGGAAAAGGAAAGGAAAAGGAAAGGAAAAGGAAAGGAAAGGAAAAGGAAAGGAAAAGGAAAAGGAAAAGGAAAGGGTTGCCTGCGGAGGAGGCTATATATATATTGTTTTATTTTCCCGATATATTTTGATCTTGGAATTCGCTGCATAGGCATTTTAAACAGGGCGTTTTTTATTTGGGTTTTGCTATTGGCACAGTACTCCTACCTACTACCTTCATTACTTTTTCTTGATAGCAATTTGGGGGCCCTCCACAGTGGTCAAACAGATCTGTAAGTACATAACCACAGGAAACCCAGAACAAAATAATCATATTCACTACTTGACTACCAGTTGAATTCCATTCTTACTAGTAGTTCAACTTGAACAACTTGTAAGACAATTTGGGGGCCCTCCACAGTGGTCAAACAGATCTGTAAGTAACCACAGGAAACCCACAAAACATGCAGTGATTGGTACAGCCCCATGCAACATTACTAGTTGTACAAGTAGTTCCACTTGTACCATTAGTAAGTATATGCCCCCAAAAAAAATTTCAGTGTCAAAACATTTCAAAATCTCAACTTAATAACCACAGGCTAGAATATTATACCAAAAGGGCCGGTATCCCTGTGCTAACAACCATTATGTCCCCTGCCCTCTTATAAAACAAATGTTGTATGTTACCCCTCCCCTGTTACAATATATACTCTGTAATGGTATACCTGTGGTTATTCACCAATAGACTCAACTAGTAAAACATATTATACCACTTGAGTCTAGTTGTAATACTGGACAACCCTCGATTAATTAGCAGTGCATAGAGTGCATTTACTCAAACTTTGAATAGTATAGAATGTACAAGACCTATTTATTTGGGACTATTGTATTTTGGTTTTAATTATGCCACTTTGATTTGTAAATTGTTCCAATACCCATATGGGTTCATATACTGATATACAACATTTTAAAAGTAGAATAAATTGTATTTATTTTGTTTTATTAATTATATTAGTTCCAAGCACATATGGTAAGTTGTCGGGTAATTTATGGAGAACAATTTAAAAACACTGATTCAATATTATGTTATTGAGCAAGGGCCGGGCCGGTTGTACGAAAGGTGGATAAAGTTTTGCGCGGATAAAATATATCCATTGCATTGTTTTTTTTTATATAGATTTTATCTGCTGGATAAAGGTGGTGTTACACGGGGCAACTTGCAACGCAGATTTTTCGCGCAAGGCTGTTGCGTCATTTGTGTGTCGATATTTTGCGACATGTTACACGGGGACAACTTTTCGTGCAACAATCACTTTTAGTACTCAGGCATGCGCTGACAAAATGTAAATAAACAAAATGGCGACTGATCTTGACTTGCGACGCCGAGCAAACTTCGAACTTTGACTTTTGTGGCCGATGATTGTGAGCTTGAAGAACGAAAGAGAAGAAACAGAGTTGTTTGGACAAGAAGTTGTCTCCAGAGAAGAAAAGAAAGAGGCGCTTACCACCAGCTTGTTCGCGAACTGATAAGCGAAGACGACGCCGAGTTGACAAATTATTTTAGGATGCTGCACGCCAAGATTCACGAACTATGTGATAGAATAAGCCACCATTTTGTTTGTTTACAAACACGCCTCGCTTGCATGAGCATTGTTGGGCGTCAAATCGCCGATGATCATGTTACACACGTCGATTTGCTGAAAATTCGTCATCTTGCATCATCTTGCGTTGCAAGTTTTTGAAGGCAGATCAAAAACTTGCAACGTGTTGCGCAGTGAAATATTGCGCGAAAAATCGTCTTTGGCACTATGTTACACGGCATCGATTTTTCGTGCAACCGCGTTGCATGAAAAATCGGCGTTGCAAGTTGCCCCGTGTAACACCACCTTAAGGATTTATCCGGTGGATAGTGCTATTCAGGCTACGTACAACCGGCCCCTTTGATTTAAACTTGTTTTTTCTTCTTCTAATCTTTATACATTTTCTACAATTGTTCCTAAGAATTGGGATATAGCCCACGTGCACGCGGGCAACGTCTTCCGTTGAATATTTAATATGTAATAATATTAATAAATCTGTAAAAATTTTACAATCACTTTTAAATACTATATATAACAATGAAAAAGTTATTAAAGTACTATTAAATTATTCAAATCATTGTTAACGTTAGACGTTTCGAGCTCTTTGTAAAGTTAAGTTTCATTATATTACCTATCGTTTATATCAGACACCGACGCAGCCTAAATTAGTTTACTCACTAGTTTCCATTTATTTAAATTTACGTACATTTACGGTTAGTATAAGCTACAAAACAAATGAATATGGATTAATGAGGAAATTCAACTCCATTTATGAGAAAATGCGATATATATTACTCTATTTATAATAAAATAAACCTTTTTACGGTCCCCGTCGATCAACCTCAGCCTCGACAGCGTGTAATATATTCTTTAAAATCAGACTACAGCCCGTGGTTATTTAAGGAATGTACACATTATCAAACAATAGAAACACTTAAAAATCCACGAAGTGTAGTCCAAGAAAATACTACGTGCGCATCGAGGCTGACGGGTTGATCGACGTCGAGAAGCGCGGGAAATGGCCTATTGCTTAATTTAAGAAGCCAGGATAGCACAGTTGGTTAGTGCGCGACGTTCTGTGCGAGATATAAATATAATATAATATAATATAATATTTGGATATAAGTTTTAAAATTATATAATTATGAAGCCTGAATACATGAGTATTATTATGAAGCATGCATAGTACAATGAAAGAAAGAGCACTGGTAACTCTTGTATACCTTCCAATGTCGGGTGGTTTGACAAACCGCTAATAGAACAATCATTAAAATCATATTTACATATGTACTACAACGTTTACTATCGGGGCCTTTCCAGCTTGTTAAACGGCAAAGAAGTAAACCGGCTTGGTGCAGTATATTGTTTTCCTGAAACAGCAGCAGAACAAACGTATGTTAAAGACAAAACATATTAGTATAAATGCAAGTGATTATAAAAATCGCGCACCTAGATTGGTCAAGAAATTTACCTTATTTCTCAAGAATCGTAAAAATAACCATCTTTCTAAAAGCACACGAAACGCCGTGATTCCACAGGGAGCCCAAGCTCATCACTTTTACAGTAAATGTATGGAGTCGCAAGATATCCTTTCGCTGTGCCTCAAATATACAATAATAAAAAAAACAATTTACGTAGATAGTTGTGTATAATTGCTTTCTAGTCTGTGACCGAATTTTAGCTCAATTTGAGCGATTTTGACGAAAATTGTCTTTCTGGGGTATTTTCGTCAAAATCGCTCAAATTGAGCTAAAACTCGGTCACAGACTAGAAAACAATTATACACAACTATCTACGTAAAATTGTTTTTTTATTATTGTATATTTGAGGCACAGCGAAAGGATATCTTGCGACTCCATACATTTACTGTAAAAGTGATGAGCTTGGGCTCCCTGTGGAATCACGGCGTTTCGTGTGCTTTTAGAAAGATGGTTATTTTTACTTTTTGAAATAATCATTTGTGTATTTATACTAAAACAACTATCCACCTCAGGTTCAGTAAATATCGGCGAAAAATAACCTTGACTCCGTCTTGTTTATTATTCGCCGATATTCACTTCACCTTCGGTCAATTCCAAATAGCTTTACTTGAATTGTATTTCCAAAAATGCATATTTCTGCTTGCTCATTCAGATGGTGATGCTCATTTTTTAATATTATAGGTCTTTAGTTTTGAAAGTCAATTGGCATCCGTTCTATGCTTGGAAAATATTTTGTGAAATGTTCATAACGTTCTCTCGCTTGTTTCAATTTATTCAGTTAACTGTGTGTGTTTTGTTTGATGGAAAAAAGTTTATTTTAGTTCAGTATTATTTGATAAGTTTTAGAAAGCTTAGGCCTCGTCTACACGAATCCGATCCGGCTGAAACCGCATAGAAATATTTGTGTCCACACGAATCCGCGTATCCGGAGGATTCAAGTAAAAGTATGCGGTTTCGGTGACCGGATTCACTGGATTCGTGTGGACGATAGGACGATTCGCATCAAAAAGTATGCGGTTTCAAAAGTATCCGGATCCGTGTAGACGGGGTCTTAGTCTTTAACTCAGGTGATAGGCGCATACCTTACTGCATCGACGAGACTTCAGGCATGTTGGAATTTGCCATGATAACGGTACTTGATGGACCCTGCGCGTTATAATTCATCCTTAGCATGTTCTTCAACGTGTACCTGAACTTTGCATTCATGAAGGTGTAGACGAAAGGATTGTACACGACAGACGCTTTTGCCATCAACTCGGGAATGAGAGACAAGTCACCATGAAGAACTGCTTGGCCTCTAGCAGTAGCCATGAGACTTATTAAACAGTATGGAGCCCAGCTGAGGAAAAACACTGTAACGGCTGCTATAGTCATACGGATTAACCGTCGCTGAGTCTCCATTTGACGTTTGTAGATGGCCTGGTTGGAATCAGTCATTGGGAATGTTGATGATTTGATGAACCTTTGTAAAGGTAAAATCGTAACAGTTAGCTAAATCAAAAGTTGAATTTTTTGAAATTTATTATAACACAGATAATAATAATAACTAGACGCATAACTGCGTGAACTCGGGATTCTCTTTGATGCTCTAGCTACGCGTTTAACTATAAGTACAATTCATGAAAATAGACGCCTGCGTGAACGCGCACTTTCATCAGAAATTTGTTTATCTACCTATATCTGATATGAACAATTTGCAGTTTCTTTTTGTAGATTACCTGTAAAACTGTCACTAAATTGAAGTTCATAATCAGTATTAAACACATTTAAACTTGTGGGTAGTTCTGATTTCATGAGAAATGACTGTCATGCCGATTGTGACAATCAGAACTGATCCTCAACATTCATGATCATTACAAGCTCATTTGATGAATTAATTTCATTTTTGTTATTATAAATTAAAGAACATAAACTCATTGCAGCACATTGTTGTAATTTTAAAGGTAAAAGCATTACCTTTGCTATATGGTGCTGTTATTGTCTTGCTTGGATCAACGTATATTGTGTTTTTAGGACCAGTATTCTTCTCTACATCATAATATAGTTTACACTTACAGTAATTCATTACATGTGACCGAGTCTTATAGAGAGACATTGGTCTATTACAAGAAAGGGACGATATATACCGACTGGCTTTACATTTGAACCTTTTTTGAGAAATAAATGCTTGTGTCCCAATCCCCTTGAACTTTGAAGAATAATGCTCGATTTTGACCTTTGCACAGTTAATATAATTATGTAACTCAGAAGACCTTGGTATATTTGAGCGTATTCTATGATAAACAAACAAACTTTGGATAACGAGATCTGGTATTATTTGTAATCTTTATTGTGACTTCTGCATCATTAATGATTATATACATGTACAGTCAAACAACTAGTAATATATCACAATCACTGAACGATGAAATGACAATAGTTTGAGTGTAGCGGTCGAAGAACTTGACTGTTTTGTACCCTAATAAAGACTAATATCAAATAGGAAAAACAGAAAATACTTCCTTGAATTAAAAATAATAAAAGAAGCAAGGTACTAAGCATTATTAATATGAAAGAAGTCATGATTTTTGAGAAGCTAGGCGGCCTTACTTTGAGTCTGGTTGACTGTAAACACAAGTCGCTAGTCTTGAATCTTCTTCGCTTAAAATGCCGCTTGCAATCCTCGTTTTTTCTTCGGTAGACCTTTGTTCACATTCTGTAGTTGAGCTTTGTTGTTTTAGAGTTTGTATAAGTTTGATTATAATTCGCTTTTGAATACATAGTTTAAGTTTCACGATAGGCATTTTCATAGTCAGTTTGACGATAGATTCGCGGCGTCTCTCTAAATCTCCTTTCCGAAAACGCTCGACATCTTTTAGTGTGGCTATACCGCGAATGGTGTGTGAATTTGTAAGCGATTTGAGCGTATTTAAAGACGTTGAATCCATACCTTGAAAACTAACTACTCCACTGTCAATAGCGAGAAGCAAAATGGACTCTGATCACGTGAATGACGTAACTTCGACCATACTGCGCGTGCGCGGCAATTTGACGACGACCAAAGAAAAATAATGCCGAATCCTAAACTCGGTGATTCCACAGGAATCCCGAGTAATAATAAATAAATAATGATAATAATAATAATAATAATAATAATAATAATAATAATAATAATAATAATAATAATAATAATAATAATAATAATAATAATAATAATAATAATAATAATAATAATAATAATAATAATAATAATAATAATGATAGTAGATTTATTTAGCGCCTTTTCCAAAGCTCAAGGCGCTTTACAGTATATAGTAAAAATATAAAAACTGCAAGCATGATATGTATATATATATGTATATTGCTTAAATTTTAAATGTTCTTTGATGTCTAAAGATAAATTAGAACATCTATATTCTTTTGAGTTTGATTTAAAAACATTGTCAACAACAACATTAATTAGTATAAATACACAAGTGATTATAGCTAATTAATTGCACGCGAGGATTGGTCGAGAAATTCACTCTATTTCTAGATAATCACCTACAGCGTTTCGCTCGATTTAAGAAATAAGAAAGGAACCGTATTTCTTCAAAAAAGGCTGTTTATTTTGGAAATTATCACTTTTGTATTAATACTAGAACAGTCAGGCTCATTGAATATCGTCGAATAAATAACCTTGACTCAGTAGTAGGCCAATAGCAGGCCATAGTTTCCGTAAGGACAGTCACATCTGAAAACGCTCTCGGACCACAATGCAAAACAATCGGTACGTATAAGTTACCCTCGCGCTTATTTAATAAGATATTGTATTTTGTACTTTATTATTTACCGGTATGTCTTGTAATAACAGAACATGATTACCACTAACGGGATAAAGAATCCAAATGCCACAAGGTAAACAATGTATGCTTGATCAGCAGGGTCCTGTGAAACCCAGTCGGGATGGCAGCTAATGCCGTTTTGAAATGGAACATAAGAACTCCATCCAAAAGCTGGAGGAATAGCTGTAAAAAAAAAACAACAACAAAAAAACGTAAAACCCACAGTCACATAAAGGTTTGGTTCTTTGGTTGTTGGTTGATATTGGTTGTTCTGTTGGGGTTGTTTGCCAGTTTACTGAATTGATATTGGTTAAATAAAACTATTAATGTTAATAGTCCCTTTCACAGTTGGTTCCCTGCGCCATATTAAAAGGTCGCCGGGCCTTTGAATCGAAGTGAGACGAACGTTGAGTTTGCGTTGCAATTACTCGTGTGTCTCTACCCTTGCAAGCTCAACGTTCGTCTCACTTCGATGCAATTGCCCGGCTACCTTTCAAGATGGCACAGGGAACTGTGAAGGGGACTATTGTTCTGTCAGCTTAAAGTTCTGCCAGTTGTTTGTTTTTGTTGATTGCGAGAAGCCTTGTCATTTATCAATTACTTTGAATATTCAATTTGCAGCCGTTATATTTATTATTTTAATAATAAAAATACAGCTTAAAAGCTGTATACCCAAGTAAATATATTTATGGTTGTATTTGTGTTTGGGTAGTTGTTTCAGTGGATAGCTTGCTCGTATATATTTTATTAGATTGGATTGGTTTGTTGGTTAGTTGGGAAACTGGTATTGTGTAATACATGTGGTTTAGATAAACTTTGCCCCGGGGACTCCCTTTATACAAGCAAGTGGCAGGGATGATCGGCGGTAGATTTTAAATATAACCTTTAAAAGGTACCCATAAATTAACAGAATTGATAAAGTCTTCTTTTATTTAGTATAAATACTACACAATGTCAGCCCTATTTAGCGAAGTAGAGTTTACATATTCAGTTTATAAAACTGTGCTTAACAATCCAGAAAAACACCTCCCATATAGTATGTGTTGCCCTGGGAATGGACTCCCTTTGTCCAAGTAGTAGGGGTTTACGGCGCTTCTTTTAGGGTTGAAAATGTCCCCTGCATGTGCGTACATTTTAGGGTCGTTTTAGGGTTCTTCTCGTAAGTCAGTTACGTAACTTAGCATGACCCTGTAACTGTAAGGACCATTTTTACTTGGCTTTGTTGGTAAAAAACTAAGATTAGCTGCCAAGAACATCGAAAAAGCTTTGACAGTTCTCTTAATTTATGCGTACCTTTTAGGGGTAGTTTTCGAAATCAACCGCCGATCACCCCGATATACGATAGTCTTTACTTACAGAGGCCTAGGACCTATTGACAAATTAAAGTACTCTTCCATGCATAAGGCCTTTCATATACTATCCTACCACTTGGACAAAGGAAGTAATCCCGGGATGCGTATAGCCTTTCAGTAGCCATTATCAATTCGTACGAGCTCACTCTCATATATATATATACTTACAAAGAACAAATGCGAAAATCCAGACGAGAGATATGAACAGTATCTTCATTTTCGTGCTGATTTTATTCCCTTGTGTGGTGCTGATAGTCGTAATGCCAGAATAGGAAATATAGCTCATTAAGGTAAGTGTGATGATGCCAACAATTCCAGCAAAACAGTTAATAAAAGCAATCCAACCACAACGCAAATGGTCACCTTCCTCCATTTCCTTACCAACCAAGTTGTACGATACTGAGATGCTGTTAAAGAATGATAAACATTGAATTCTACATGTATGGAGAGCACAGATTCTCTTCTTTAATATTTTCATTCGAATAAACAGTACACAGTTAAGTATTTATTTAGACCTATTTGTTCCAGTTAATTAAATGCTTGGTATATGCTTTCGCATAAGTATTTGCATGTTATATCTTAGTAACAAAAATTTAAGATAAAAGCTTTCAATGTATATCATTTCCACTAATAATAAGCATAAATGTTTGGAAAAAAAAACAAAAAACAAACAAACAATATTTGGAAAACTATCAACTTTGTCTCGGTTATATTTTCCGCGATATTCGCCTCGCCTCAAATAACAATCTCTCCTACTCACCATACCGACAATTCTGACTTACCCCTCCCCCTTCATACATACCTGTAACCAATACTACAAAGTAGTATGTCAACGATGCACATGTTGAGCATCAAAGGTGTTACACTTTTCTTGCGGTGGTCTCGGTGCAAAAGGACTGGGATTGACAAGAGATTTCCCACCAATCCAAGGCAGAGAATAAAGAACATGGCAGTTCCATAGGCCACGTATGTGCTTTTCTTAAGATGATATTCGTTGAATGCTGTCATTGTGAAGCAAAAGTCTGAAAACCAAGAGGATTTTTAAATATAGAGCACGATGATTTTTGGTATAAATTAAAATATCTTTGACGTATTATGTGATCAATTGTCTATCTATAGAACACCAACTTTGACTTGGTTATTCAGTCTCGTCCGTGCGTTCTTCATATATAGTCTATAGTATACACCAAATTCAAAAAAGGGCGAACAGCGAACAGCGAACAGCGAACGGCGAACGGCGAACGGCGAACGGCGAACGGCGAACGGCGAACGGCGAACGGCGAACGGCGAACGGCGAACGGCGATTGCACGACCGAAAGGAACTGTGTGTAATACGAATTTCTTCTTATTCCTTTCTAAATTACCCATCAATGCCTCTACCGTTCAGCGATGACCTTAGATGGGTGTCTTATATACCACAGCAACACTTTTGCCGAATCGCGTGTGGACAAAATCATTTTTTTAAATATTATTTGATTTTGAAGTTAACTTATCAAGTAAAAGTGCATCAAAAAATTATTAATTTATGGTAATTAAGCAAATAAATTTGATTTTTTATGTTTCAGAATTTATGTTCACAGATGTTTACAAAAAAGTTACTATTTTCGCCACTTTTGACGATTTGTTTGACATTGTTTGATAATTTGTTTGCCAATTTCTAATTTTTATTTCATTTTTTCTACTTGAAAATTGTTAAAGTTCTATATGTTAAAATCCAGTTGATGTGGATATAACAAAACAATTGTTCTACTCAATATTGTAGTA